>OX345645.1:1215855-1488355 GCA_947044365.1 Petrosia ficiformis | reverse complement strand
TTAGAGGATGCTCGTGTTCTGATAGATGATACAGCGAAGGAGAAAGCACGTTACCAAATATTAGCGAGCAAGAATGCTGAGAAGGTCGAGGCACTTGAAGCAGAGTTAGTTCAAAAATAATTGTAATAACAAATTTTATTATAATTATATATATATATATATATATAATTATATATATATATATATATATAATTATATATATATATATATATTTTTCTTCATTGAATTTACAAGTCATTTACACAAATACCATGCATTGGTATCCAGGAAGAACATAAACAGTGCTTCCTGGATACTAAACATTGTATACTTTTTTTTATTTATTCACAGTCACATGGTCCGTCACATGACATAATGACTGTTGAATAGCAGCTATTGTGTAATTTAAATTAATTTTATTTTTACATTTTATTATAGATTAAAAGAATTAAATGAAGAGCTAGAACGACTTCGACCAGAGCTGGTCGATGCAAGAAAGAATGCCGAAGATTTAGATACACAACGTAGATCTGCCATTAGTGACAAGATCACAACACAACAAAGGGTATCTTTCTATTCATACATACATGTACATTCATCCATCAATTTATATGGTCATCTATCTATCCATCCATCCATCCATCCATCCATCCATTCATATGTACATGTAAATTCATCCATCTATTTATTCATTCACCATCCATACATTCATCTATCTATCCATCATACATGTATATTGATAATGTAGTTACAAGAAGTTGAAGAAGAGGTTGAAGAACTTCGTATTCAGTTGAAGAAACAAATGAAAAATTTGGAGGCTGAGGTTCTTAGTAAAGTAGACTTGCAGAACCAGATACAGTCACTTCGTGAAGACATGGCCTTCAAGAAGAAACTTTATGATGAGGTGTAGTAGAGATGTATTTTAATTCTGCTTATGCTGTACATGTATACAATAACCCCCAATTGATAGCATTCAAAGATGTATAATTCTCTATATCTATGTATTTAACCTCAGAAAGTCACTAATTATATCAAATTACATACAATGTATTTTGTTTTGAATACAAGCTGATTTTTTGGCCCTCATGTACATGTATATACATTGTGTATAATACAAGCTGCCATGTTCCTTGGTTGATTAGTACAATGTACATTGTACATGAAAACTGGTTTGTACATGTAATGATAATTCTGACACCTCTTGTTTGAGAAATACATTATTTGTTAATTGATTACACACATGTACATGTATATGAAAGTACATGTGTATGTAACATACATAAGCTGTTCTTTTGTTAATTAATACATGTACATGTAAACTGGCACGTGATGATAAATATTCTGACACCTCTTGTTTGAGAAATATATTCAATGAACACAGCATATTTGTTACTGATGCCAGAGAACAGTATGTTTTTGTACAGTGATGTTTGTACTGCCATATTGACATACATGTACATATAGTTATATACTATGTTTACTGTAGGAGTTGACTACAGTCAGGCGTACTGGTTATTCAGTGTATCGTGATGGGTCCGGTGTAGAAGAAACTGATGACGATTTTGCTGAACGTCTTCAGGCAGCCATTGATGATGCTAGAGAGGAGATTGAAAAAGAAACTGAACAGTACAGACTTGATTTGGAAAAGGCTTTCAGAGCCAAGGTTATTCTAATTAATGCTCATCATTTGATTTATAATTTAATTTATATTGAACTGTGCACCTGCTCAATGTGGTAGTTGTATGGTTTCTCAGTTACCTTGAAGTGTATTATCATAATTATCTCACTCCACCCTCCCAAATATTTTTTTTACAGCTGGAAATGCTAGAAAACCAAACCATGAGAGATGCCAGCACCACCACACGATTGAACAGTGAACTCAGACAAGTCAATGCCTCCTTTTCTCAGTCTAGCAAGACTATTACAAAGCTACAGGAGACTGTGAGTTACATGTACATGTACATGTATAATATTTACAGTGTGGATGGATGGGGAGTGTAACGCTGTAGTTTGGAAAAGTCCCAAGCATTATGTTCAGAAGTTGTTGTCAAAATGATTTCTTTCAGTTGCTTCTTCGTATAAGGGAATCACAAAATGATATACATATGATATCTGAAAGAAAGAAAGAAAGACAGACACCTGAGACAATGGAAAAATGAAAAATGAAAAATGAGAGTTGCCTCAGGTGGGATTCGAACCCACGACACTGTATTCCAGACAGATGCTCTACCTGTAGTATAGTACATGTATTGTATAACAATTACATGTATAGTACATGTAGGTGTATAGACATTGTTCAGGTTATATCAGGATGTGTATGAAGCATGTAATTATTTGTATTCTAAGCCAATGTACATGTAAGTATTGTACTACAGTCACAGTGTAGTTGATACAGTATAGCTGTACGTGTAAATGAATTTTCATGACATTACTAATTTACTATGAGCATATACAGTGTATGAAGAAATCAGGGCTGCACTTTAGTATAGTTATGTTTTGCTTGGCTTTTATTTTACATGTACAATGTACAATGTACATGTACATGTGTAGTTATACATTTACAAATGTACATGTACATGTACATGTCTGTTCACATTCACGATGTCCTCTAAATTAGGATGTGATGACTTTATATGTACTATAGTGTATAGTATAGTTTAATGTCATACATTGTAAAGTTAATATACTGTAACTCAATAATGATGCAATGGATTGAAATTTGACATACACAAAAAAGAACGGGAAGGATTATTATATGAAATGGTGCGAGTAAAAAGATTGTTGGTTATTCCAAACTAAACATTTTTCTGAGGACAAGGTGAATGTGAATGACCTTTAGTTTAATAATATTTAGCTCATTAAAATGGTATTTTACATGTAAACAAAAGTGCCCATTGGCCAATTTTTATTTTAGTAATTGTTAGTAGACCTGTAATTTAGTTATAAAGGCCATTCACATTCACCATGACCTTAGAAAAATGTTCATAACCTTAGTTTGAAATTACTAACAATCTTTTTACCTGCACCATTTTCATATACATGTACATGTACATGTAATTATCCTTCCCATTCTTTTTTGTGTATATCAAATTTCAATTGTTATTGAGTTACAGTATAATCATGTATTAACCTTGTGACATTACTATAGTACAGTTAATGGGAACAGACTTTAGTTTCATCAACTAAAGTTTTAATAAAGGAGGTTTAGTTATTGTTAACAAGATCATATCACAAAACATAAATATTACAAATTTATATCCTCAGACTGAATTGTTGGAAAACACACTGAGGGAAAAGGAGCAGGAACTAGGTCTTATCAAACAACGTCATTCTGATGACATGTCTCGGCTGATGGATGAAATGAGACAATTGAGGGAGAACTATAACGAGAAGATACGTGAATATGAGGCACTCTTGGACCTTCGTATTCAATTGGAACAAGAAATTGCAACACTTTCTGCTTTACTTCAAGAAGAAGAAATCAGGTATGCACTGCTTAATGCATTGTTATCCTCGTGTTGGTTGAATCTTCATACAAGAAGTCATGAAATAATGTTATTTATATAGTCTCATATGGTGTAAGAAGTACATGTACATGTACATGTACATGTAGGTGTATACATGTACATGTAGGTGTTGTTACTACAAATGTCTGTAAATTGGCTCACTATTTTCACACCCCTGCATATACACATGTACATGTACATGTACATCTCTATTCACGTGTCTCTAAATATTTCATTTGAACAAACAAAGATTAACATCAGATTCAACAAAGATTGAAACAACTTTGAACAGTTTGTTACTGCCCTTGATGAATATCACAACCTACATGTACAACATGTACATGTACATGTATAATGTACGTGTATTTAGTCATGAGAAATGTTTTGTGTGGTCCATTAATTAATTCTTATCCCTGAATTTCTTCACATTCTACAGGTTGAATATATCTGCTACACCCACACGTGAAAAGCGTACTCGTCAACATGGTGAAAAAGATGGACCAAGACTTAAAAAACATAAGAAGCAGGTTGCTGCCACCTCTTCCAGTGCTGCAGGTTTTATACAGATCTGTGATGTTGATCCTGATGGACGTTTTATACAATTAAAAAATATGTCAGACAAGGTATATGTATTATTACTATTATTAGAGTATATATGGTACAGTACTACACTTACATACAGTACAGGTATATACATGTACATGTAGCTAGTATACTTCTATACTAGGGGTAAGGATATCATAGTATTATAGTGTAGTACCATATATGTTTCATGTGCTTCCATGAAGTGATTTCCCCCTCTCCAGAAGCAATCTCTGAAGGGCCTACATTGGGAGGATACAATGTTCATGTACCTCCAGACCCCCTAGTACATGTAGCAGTGTGCTTCACACTCATCAAATTGCTTTTCCGTCTGTACGGAACCCCAATTAGGCTATTTTGTGCTTTGTTTGCCTTGAATGATTATCACAAGATATAGAAAAGAAAACGTTTCTCAACTGGTACATTTATAGTGAAACTGTAATAATGATTTCATAATTTCTACATTTATCATATATTTTGTATTTCAATAGATTGAGCCTCTTGGAGGTTTCAAGATAGTCCATGAGGTGGAGAGTACTAATGAAAAGGTAGAATTCCGATTTCATAGCAAGTCAAAATTGCAGGGTGGAGCATCAGTCACTGTAAGTATACACACATCAATGATTGACCAATCAGATTGCTTCTGTCCATACGATATACATGTATATCAGAGTTTTTGATAAGTTTTGAAGCTTAGGCCAAATTGGCTCAAAAATGGTTAGTGTGTGCGCCATTGAGAATACATCTTGACCCAGTTAACTAAGAGTTAATGCAATATAATCATAATTAACTGTGCTGTGCCAAATAAGAAGCTCTTTGGGCCAATGGTGCGCTTATCAAAAACACTGATGTACATGTATATGTGTAAAGCTGTACCTTTTTTCATAATATTTATAGGTTTGGGCTGCAGGTGCAGATGAAGCTGTTCATACTCCTCCTACTGATATTATTTGGAAAGCAATTCGCAACTGGGGTAATGGCCCAAAAACTCTTACATCACTCTGTACCAAGGGTGGAGAGGTAAATTTTATTTTCACATTTTGAGATTAGAGTTTTACATTTATGTGTACATAATTAAAGGTTGTTGCAACATTCACTCAAAGAAAGGAAGTCTCGTTCAGTGAAAGTTCATCTCAACTAGAACTAGAGCAGACAGATAGTGGTTCTCGTAACTTTCCTTACATTCCAGAGACATCTCCAGTGAGGGTTCAGCAACAGGAGTCTACAACTACTGTTCAGTCCTCCTCCACAGCTCCTGTCACTGTCCACCGACCATATCCTCAGGTTCGAGATGAACACATATTCCACCAGCAGGTTTGCCTGCTATATTGCATACATGTACATGTATATTTCAAAATGTAGCCCAAGTGGACAATGTTATGAAGGCTTAAAATAATTTTAGTGTGTAGAGTCGTGTCACTCTGTTTTGTGAGATGATGCTTGCATGTTACATTGTGTACCTGCATCTTGTGACATGTACATGTAAGTGGTACACGTGTGCATGTGTCAGCTGATGTATGTTGCATGTATGTGTACAATCTATGAAGAGCTACGTTCACATTGAATTGGCACCAAACTAACCATTTAATTTGGTGCAAACTCAACTTTAATTAGAAACCCAACCCCTTTTGCCACTAATTAGAAGTACACCCCCCTAGTATAGTACCACTAATTAGAAGCCCCACCCTTGCCTAACCCTAGTACATGTACCACTAATTAGAAACTCAATTACCTTTGCCTAGCCCTAGTATAATTAGAAACCTCCCTGTTTAACGCTAGTGTAGTACCACTAATTAGAAGTACACCCCCCTAGTATAGTACCACTAATTAGAAGTACACCCCCCTAGTATAGTACCACTAATTAGAAGCCCCACCCTTGCCTAACCCTAGTACATGTACCACTAATTAGAAACTCAATTACCTTTGCCTAGCCCTAGTATAATTAGAAACCTCCCTGTTTAATGCTAGTGTAGTACCACTAATTAAACCCCCTGCTTAACCCTAGAGTAAAACCAATAATTAGAAACCCAACCCTTGCTTATATAACCATACTACATGAATCATGAACCTACATACTGTTTTATTTTGATATTTAGGGTGATCCAGAAGGAGAAAGAGGATGTGTGATATCCTAATTAACAGAAGCTCTCACACCGATGTTAGAAACTTGTATTTTTTCCCTTAACTGTTCCTATAGTTAATCATTTTACCGACTTGTAATTACTTGTTAGCAGGTGCTAGCTACCAGCTACCTTAGGTTCTTTTATTTTAATATTTTGAGTCAATATTGTACCATTTTTTTTTCCTTATTTTTTCGATGGACCTTAATCTACACAGTATACATGTAAAACAACTACCATGCATTTAGTGTGGAGTATAAACACTTTACACATTTTTTTTTTTTTCATTGTAGGCAATTTTCATCAATCATTTCTTATAATCTAATATTCACAATTGATACAGGGCTATTAATTATTAGAAAATAAATTTGACATTCTCAAGTCAATTAAAACTCTGGTTGGGTTTTTCACAGATGCATTGATGAGCAAGTGAGCGTGTGATCTTGTGTTCACTCAAACTTGAAATTGACAACTGGACAAGAAGCTATTAAATTGATAATTGATAGTTGAGTGTACATGAGGCTGATCTTCAGAAAGTGTATGTATGCTGTTTGTCATGTGTTAGTGTCCCATTGGACCTTCCAAAAAAATTTGTAATAATATTAACAGTAAGTATAATTAAGTACACCAAGGAGGAAGTATTATTATTGATACACAAATAAAAAGTACAGTGGTACAGAAATATACAATACAATATGATAGTTGTAGTGCTCCATTTGGCTTCAGCCTACTTGAAAAAAAAATTATATATATACACAATGTATCTCTGAACATTTCATGATTATTGTTGTTTGCAATCTGCTCGTTTTGGTGCATTATCTTTACTGAAAGGAAACATCCCGCGACCAGGATCTAGCATAGATGGTTCCCAATCACAACTTATAAGCCCAGTATCAGGAATAGAGAAGGGGGGTGGACTTGTTTCAACTTTTTTGGGACTTTCAGGTTTTTTATTTTCTTCATTAGTGGATTCTACAAGATGAAACAAGAATGTGAGTGTGCGACACCATTTTGACCAATGTTCATACCAGGGAATCCCATTTTGATGAACCTCATCAAAATGAGAAACCTTCTCACCATGCAGGGAAACCAGTGGGATTGGGCCTATCTGTGGTCCCACAGGAAGTGTTTTTAAAATTTTAATTTAGACCTGCTGAGGTTGTTTCTAGGCCCCTGGAAAGCTTGTAACTGAAGTATTATTGCATGTTGAAATTAATTGGTCTGAAATTGGGGGGCTACCCCGAACTGTACGGTTGGGCAATAATTCACATGATTTTGGTCTGCCAATGTTATTTGGAATGGCAAAACATTGCCTTACTGCAATTAAATTATTAATAGGTAATGACAAATATTTTAAGCCATATGCTCTGTAAACAAGAATCAAAATTGTCGTCTTTTTATGGCCCGCAGGGCCATCCCTATGATTGCTTTCCCACGGGTTCGATGTATGTTTATATATATATATATGTTTGTGTCACCTACGCGAGTATGGGTTGTATACGTAGTTAAGGAAGTTACATCATTCCCGGGGGCTCAGTCAATTAATGGGCGTGGTGCGTAAAAGAACGCGCGATCAAGCTCTACACACCAGCAGAAAGAAAGCTGTAGAAACTGGAACTAATAGCTAGCTATTCTGCCTGAAATATATTCCTAAAGTTCTACAAGGTCCTTTGAAAGGTCAGGAGAGTAGATAATCAAAATAATAACTATAATAAGCTGTTGTCTTTCATGCTTGATAAAGTCAGCCATGATTACTGAATTCTGGATACCACAAAGCAGTCATAAGGATACTTTTATCTTCACTTAAATTTGTAAAGCAATCATAGGGATGTTTTTTTTTCTCTATATACACTTGTTTTAAAAAAAGTGAACCTATTTTTGCTATCATAGTCCGAGTAGTTGAAATAATCACAAGTCACCTTTAGGCAAAATTTAATTTTCAATATTGCTCAATATTGCTCAATATTGCCTAATCCTACCACACTGTATGAACCCTGTATGTGTATAAAACAAACATACCTTTTCTTTGAGTTCCCATAATATCTGATACTCCAGTACTTTGAGTTCCCACAAGTTCTGATACTCCTTTACCTCCTGTCAAATTTTTCAATGTATCATATTTCACTCTAAACTTATTTCTTTCGGCTCTATATCTGCCTAACTCTTTACTGTAAAACGGAACAAGTAACACTTTTAATTAACAAGACAACTAGTTTCTTGAATTACCAACAAATATCTAAAGGTACATCATGGGACTACTGTCTCATTGATACAAGAAATGATATGAGGACCAGACAATAGTAATACATGTAGGTGAATGTACTACATATATATAGTAAAGATTACACGTTTCCAAGTAATAGTGATAGACAACTGTGTGATAGTAATTACAAAATAATAAACGTTTTTATGAAAATGATAGATGTAGGGAGGTAGGGAGGCAGGGAGGCAGGGCAGGGAGGCGGGGAGGCACGGTGGTAGGGCGGTAGGGAAGTAAGGAGGTAAGGAGATAGGTGTATGTAGGGATGTAGTGATGTAGGAATGTAGTGATGTAGGGATGTAGGTAGGGGTGTAAGGATATAGAGATATAAGTGTATGTGGGGATGTAGGGATGTAGGGATGTAGGTAGGGATGTAAGGATATAGGGATATACATGTATATAGGTGTAAGTAGGGATGTAGGGATGTAGGTAGGAATGTAAGGATATAGGGATAAAGGTGTATGTAGGGATGTGGGAAGGTAAGTCTATGTAGGGATGTTGAGATGTTGGGAGGTAGGGATGTCAAACCCCAAAAAGTATGAGGACGGGATAGTGCTAACTTGAGAGGTTTACAACTCACTTCATGTCTGGATTGACTATTCTGTGTTATATCACAGGGATTGCATTGGATATATTCATACATTTAGTTATAAGATTTGTCTAGAACGTCTGTCTGTAGGTAAAACTTGACAACTGTCTGTACATGCTAATAACGATATACCAGGGTTTCATTTAGAAAATTTAAATTTGTTGAGGGGGGGGGGCAAACATGAATTTGAAATACTTTGAGGTGGTGATATACAGGGTTATCATAGTGTGCATATTGACAGACTAATTCCAAGAGGGGGAGTAAATGCCTAAAATGAAACCCTGTATACAGTATGATATTCCAGAGTCAATTAGGCTACTATTGTTCCTAGAATACATACACATGTACCTCTCTTCTTCTAGAGCTTTTCTTAGACTGATGAACTCATCTTTGAGTTTCTTGTAATCAATCTCATGCTGTTCTATTTCTTTTCGAAGTTGTCTATTTGAAGCTGCTGCTTCATGGTAAGCCATTCCGGTAATGAAACCACTACCATCTACTGCTACTGAGGGTTTATAACCAACTAAGAAAAGAGATAAAAATTAATGAAAACACTTCTTATATTATAATGTATAGTAATGTATAGTAATGTATCCCAGTTTTTCCTACACTACATGTACATGTACATTGAGTTGAAACTAAGCTCATATTAGGTTACTATGGGTTCAATCACCAGGGTAACCAGACTGGTTACCATGGTGATTAGCAGTAAGTTACCGCATACACAATCTATTGTAGTATTATAATTATTACAAGGATGAAAGAGATCAGTTCTACCAACACACTAAACATTTAATAGCTAATTGTAATACATACATGTAGATAGTGTATATAGAGTAGTAGAGTACCTGGATTTATCATTGCCATCTGTCTTAATTTCTTTTTGAGTAATTCATTATCAGTTCGTAATTCGTATACTCTACAAATAAGAATGACATCACATAACAGAACACTTACTATATAACATACTGTTGTGCCAGGTTTTCATTGCTAACTGATGGTTTGACTGACGACTTCTTACGAAGCTGAAACACCTATTGATATCATCATGTTTAGTAGTAATTGTAAAATACATTTAAATCTTACCTCTTCTTTGAGACTTTGAATCGAGCTATTACGTTTTTTAAGCTCATCTTCCAATTGCTACATAATATAATACACATAGTTACATACAGAAGAGCTGTATACATTTATAGTACATGTATAGTACATGTATAGTACATGTATTGTGTATTATATTATATTACATGTACAGTGTATATAGTACATGTACAGTGTATGTACAATGTATATTACATGTATAGTGTATGTATAGTGTATGTATAGTGTATGTATAGTGTATGTATATTACATGTACATTGTATAATATATATAGTACATGTACATGTACAGTGTATGCTATAGTACATGTACATGTATATTACATGTAAATAATGAAGCAATGGATTAAAATAAAAAGAGGATAATTATACAAAATAGTGTGGGAAATTCCAAAATAAAGTTATGATTTATGAACATTGAGATATTTATGAACATTTAATACTTGCATTGCTCATCATACCTTTACTACTTCCTGAACTTCTTGTGGTTTGACATTCTCAGTTTCATTTAACTATAAATAAATTAATAATTTGAAGGAATATTAATAATGGTGTACCTCATACCGGGCCCACAGACAGTTATATATGTACTACATGTGTCTTAAGGTAATTATCAAAAGCAATTTCTATTAGCTACAAAGTGAAGGCTGAGGATCGGCTCATCGATTAAAATCAGTAGAAATAATTAGGCCAATTAAGTCTGTTAATGCAGGAAACTCCTCCCATTTGATATCAAAAAGGCTTCCTGTCACTTTCATATTGTATATTATTTCCTGTCGCATGCTTGAAAAGTATCTCTTTTGGAATAATTAGCATAATTGATACAATAGAAGACTAGAAATATTACTAATTCTAACCAAGTGGCCCCCAAAAACCACATCTTCAGCGCCCTTGTATTGTATCAGAATCATCCTGGGAGTGCATGCCTCCAGACCCGATGTGTAATTATACATCCACTCCCTTCAAAACGAATCCTTGTCACTTGTACTGTGTCGTTTAATTATGCTACTATCAAACCAAATATACAAGTTAACATACTTTCTTTCTCAGTTTGTCCAGTGCTTCATCTTTCTCATCTAATTCTTCCCCAAGTTCCTAGCAAATAATAATATACATGTACATACTCACATACAAATGTAGTATCTATTTATTAATCTCTCACCACTATTTGATTTTGATGCTTATAAATATCAATTTCCTGGTACTTAATGTGCTCTTTCAGTTCGGGTATCTCCTCTTCGTATTTCTAATAATAATACTTTATAATTATCTATTTTTAATAAACTAGAAAGCTCACATCAACTTTCTCAATTAATACTTGCAGCTTTTCTTCCAATAGTCTCTTTTTCTCCTCCATCTTGTCCTAAAGGTTGCAACAATGATGTTATCAAACTATATGTATAATATTATATTTTTAAAAATGAACATTATTATGGCCCGTAGGGCCATCTCTATAATTGCTCTATATATATATTTTCTTGTGTCCACTTGCGCAAGTATGTGTTGTATACGTAGTTAAGGAAGTTGCGTCATTCCCGGGGTCTCGGTCAATTAATGGGTGTGGCGCGTAAAAGAACGCTCGCTCGAACTCTTACTCTACACGACCAGCTGTAAGAAAGCTGCCTGTAGCTAAGACTGCTAAGTAGCTTACGTAGAAACTGGAACTAGTAGCTAGCTATTCTGCCTGAAATATATTCCTAAAGTTCTACAAGGTCCTTTGAAAGGTCAGGAGAGTAGATAATCAAAATAATAACTATAATAAGCTGACGTGTTTTAGGCATGATAAAGTCAGCAATGATTACTGAATGCTGGACACCACAAAGCAGTCATAGGGATACTTTTGTCTACACTTAAATTTGTAAAGCAATCATAGGGATGTTTTTTTTTTCTCTATATACATTATTTTTATAATGTCATATCTCGTCATTCTCGTGTTAAATGGTCATTCCTACAGCAATTGCACAATCATCAATCTAAGGCTAAAGTCAGTGTTTTTGATAAGCTCATATGGTGCACAATTGGCCCAAAGAGCTTCTTATTTGGCACTGCACAGTTTTCTCTTTGGGCCAGATAGTACAGTCAATTATAATTATATTGTCACTAACAGCATTAACTCTTTGTTAATTTGTATTCCCAATGGTGCACACACTAACCATTGTTGAGCTCATTTGGCCTATGCTTCAAAACGTTATCAAAACCTCTGCCTAAGGTGACGCACAAATGTTGGCTATTTCGTACAGCGTGACTAAATACTGTTGAACTACTGTAGTTTGAATATGAAACTACTGAGTATATAATTACTGTACTATAGTATATACTGTAAGTAAGTATATTAAATGTGTAATACATTACAGAAGTGAATTTAGGGTAGAAGGCACAAGTAAAGAATATCCTAATAAAATCCTAACAATGCCAGTACACCTAACATACTTCTTAAACAGTAAATACAAGATGTTGTAAGATATAACACTAACAATGCCAGTACACCTAACATAAAATCTTGTATAGGTGTACTGGTATTGTTAGGATTTTATTAGGATATTCTTTACATGTGCCTTCTACCCTAAATTCACTTCTGTAATGTATTACACATTTAATATACTTACTTACAGTATATACTATAGTACAGTAATTATATACTCAGTAGTTTCATATTCAAACTACAGTAGTTCAACAGTAGTAATTGCTATTGAACACCACAGTAGTGAGACAGACTATACTGACAGTAGAACTAAGATATTTAGTGTTACTGTATGGTGGAAGATGTTTTATTGACATATACTGTAGTATATCTTAAGGAAATGTCATAATTACTATACTATACTGACAATAGAACTAAGGTATTTACTGTTACTGTATGGTGGGTGATGTTTTATTGACATATACTGTATCTTAAGGAAATGTCATAATTACTATACTATACTATACTGACAGTAGAACTAAGGTATTACTATTACTGTACGGTGGGTGATGTTTTATTGACATATACTGTATCTTAAGGAAATGTCATACTTACTGACAGTAGAACTAAGGTATTACTATTACTGTACAGTGGGTGATGTTTTATTGACATATACTGTATCTTAAGGAAATGTCAAACCCACAATAAAAATATCAATTTAAAGAAATGCTTGGATAAAGTTATCTTGGTGGAAAGGATAGGATGGTTTTACTCTCTACTAAGTAACATGATCACTAGCTAGTGTCCATCTTCTTCAATAACAATTACATGTACACTGTACCTTGGTATGAAGGATGGGTTGGTTTGGTCCCATTACATATAGCCAGCCAGTATCTATAGAGTACCTTATATTCTTGTTTTAAACGTTTCTCAATGACATCATGGTCTTGTTTCAATAGTACAATCTATAGTTGTAAGAATTGGTAATGAGTACATCATAACACACAGACATACATGTACATACCTGAGCATGTGCTTCTTTTAATTTTGATTTCAATAAAATACATTCTTTTTCGTTAGCTTGCTCTAGGTGATAGGGTTCACTTAACTGAGAAAGAGATTTGTGATATTAAATTCACATTAAGATTGTGTTATAATTATCCAAGGCACATTGTACTACAATACATAATGAAGTAAAACAGTAATTAAAATTCTACATGTCATCTGCAAGTGTACACCTATCAATGAATCATTAAATATTTATTAATAGTTTCCATAGAAACAAGAACCCAGGTTGCCCCTATGATACAACATTTCTGGATCATCAACTACATATACCTTAACACATACCTTCCTCTTCATTTGCTCTAGTTCCTCATCTTTTCTATCTAATTCATTGCTGAGTTCCTGTCAATAAATAGAACATATATTATTTTTATGTACATGTACTATCATATTATACTAACCTCTATCTGATTGTGATTTTGACTACACTCCTCTTCGCAATACTTCATATTCTGTTGTAGCTCATCTATTCGAAGTTCACGATCCTGTCAATGAAGTAACATAATTTCTTTAATCTACATATATGTACATGTTATGAGATTTTTTTCAGGCGGCCTCTTGAGATTTTCTTTAACATATAAATTAAGTTTGGACAATTGAACATTTACTTGGCTTGTGGAATCCCAAATCCCCTTTTAGTTTCACCAAATTAATTCACACATTTACAGTATATACGTGTGTGCATAATATTCACCACTAATCTCTCCACTTGTACTTCTAACTGTTTCTCTATCACGGTTCTCTCATTCAATAGTGTTGTGTTCTCCTCCTAAAGATGATGACACACATTAGACACAATTCTATCATATAATTGTATAGTTACCCGATATTTCTTTAAACATATCTTATCTTCATTGTGGATCTCTTCCTTTTGTTTAATCTGTATGTAATACAAGAGAATATATATGATCAAAGAGAGAGAGAGAGAGAGAGAGAGAGAGAGGGAGAGAGAAGTAGAGATTGTTTAGTAGGAAGAGAAGGAAAATAGCCATCCAGGCCATACACAATTACACACATACCTTCCTCTTCATTTGCTCCAGTTCCTCATCTTTTCTATCTAATTCATTGCTGAGTTCCTGTCAATAAATAGAATATAAATTATTTTTATGTACTATCATATTATACTAACCTCTATCTGATTGTGATTTTGACTACACTCCTCTTCACAGTACTTTATATTCTGTTGTAGCTCACCTATTCGAAGTTCACGATCCTGTCAATGAAGTAACATAATTTCTTTAATCTACATACATGTGTATATGTACATGTTATGAGATTTTTTTCAGGCCTCTTGAGATTTTCTTTAACATATAAATTTACTTGGCTTGTGGAAATTCCACATCCCCTTTTGGTTTCACCAAATTAATTCACACATTTACAGTATATACAAATGTACATGTGTGCATAATATTCACCGCTAATCTCTCCACTTGTACTTCTAACTGTTTCTCTATCACGGTTCTCTCATTGAATAGTGTTGCGTTCTCCTCCTAAAGATGATGACACACATTAGACACAATTCTATCATATAATTGTATAGTTACCTGATATTTCTTTAAACATATCTTATCTTCATTGTGGATCTCTTCATTTTGTTTAATCTGTATGTAATACAAGAGAATATATATGATCAAAGAGAGGAGAGAGAGAGAGAGAGAGAGAGAGAGAGAGAGAGAGAGAGAGAGAGAGAGAGAGAGAGAGTAGAGATAGAGAGTAGAGAGAGAGAGAGAGAGAGAGAGAGATAGATAGATAGAGAGATAGAGAGAGAGAGAGAGAGAGAGTAGAGATAGAGAGTAGAGAGAGAGAGAGAGAGAGAGAGAGAGAGAGAGAGAGAGAGAGAGAGAGAGAGAGAGAGGGAGAGAGAAGTAGAGAATGTTTAGTAGGAAGAGGAAAATAGCCATCCAAGCCATGCTGTCATAGAGAGCTCCCCCCCCCTCACACAGTTTATGATACAACATTTCTACAACAATTACACACATACCTTCCTCTTCATTTGCTCCAGTTCCTCATCTTTTCTATCTAATTCATTGCTGAGTTCCTGTCAATAAATAGAATATAAATTATTTTTATGTACTATCATATTATACTAACCTCTATCTGATTGTGATTTTGACTACACTCCTCTTCAAAATGCTTTTTAATCTGTCGTAGCTCATCTATTTTATGTTCATAATCCTGTCAATGGAGTAACATAATAAGCAATGCTCTGATAAAATAAGTAAATATAGATATATATACATGTATATACATGTATATAAATATATACATATACATGTATATATATATATATATATATATATATATATATATATGATTGTTGTAACAGATCTCTACTCCATTTGGAAAAGCTATATCACTATTTTACTAGAAACGAGTAGTTTTTATGGAGCAACAGATATTTGGCAATGATGTAAAAAAAAGTTGAATTGCAAGTGTTAATCCTACCATCCACCAGGCAATTTTTGTGGCAACACTGTTCCCAGCAACATAGTTGAGGCAACATGTTGCTAGTGAATAGAAGATGCTTCTACTTTGTGGCAACATGTTGTTTGATGGTTGCAACCTAATACTTGTTACCATCCACTAGACAACTTTTGAGCAACATAGTTGAGACAACATGTTGCTAGTGAATAGAGGATGCTTCTACTTTGTGGCAACATGTTGTTTGATGATTGCAACCTAATACTTGTTACCATCCACTAGACAACTTTTGAGCAACATAGTTGAGGCAACATGTTGCTAGTGAATAGAGGATGCTTCTACTTTGTGGCAACATGTTGTTTGATGATTGCAACCTAATACTTGTTACCATCCACTAGTTGCCAACTACAAAGTGGTCTAGTGGATGGTAGTTGGCTTTAGGTACATGATGTTATCGGAGATGTAGAAAGAAAGAAAAAAAGAGAGACACCTGAGGCAAGTGGAAAAATGAAAATGAGAGTTGCCTCAGGTGGGATTCGAACCCACGACACTCTGTACGTAAGCGTGTGTTCAAAATTATTGTGCCACAGGTTCAGTGTTCCCAAACTAGTTCACAAATACATGTGTATGCATAATATTCTACATTGTAAGTATTAAGGTTTTGCATGGTAAACTGTCTTTTAGAGTGACTATATTCACCTCTAATTTCTCTAATTGTACTTCTAACTGTTTCTCTATCACGGTTCTCTCATTCAATAGTGTTGCGTTCTCCTCCTAAAGATGATGGCACACATTAGACACAATTCTATCATATAATTGTATAGTTAGTTACCTGATATTTCTTTAAACATATCTTATCTTCATTGTGGATCTCTTCGCTTTGTTTAATCTGTATGTAATTACAATTAACATTTTCTTGACTATTGTCAAATTAGGTAATTAAATGACACAAGAGAATATATACAATCAGAGAGAGAGAGAGAGAGAGAGAGAGAGAGAGAGAGAGAGAGAGAGAGAGAGAGAGATAGCGAGTAGAGAGAGAGAGAGAGAGAGAGAGTAGAGAGAGAGAGAGAGAGAGATAGAGAGTAGAGAGTAGAGAGAGAGAGAGAGAGAGAGAGAGAGAGAGAGTAGAGAGAGAGAGATAGAGAGTAGAGATTGTTTAGTAGTAAGAGAAGGAAAATAGACATCCAGGCAATGCTGTCATGAGAAACGCTGATATATGTATCTATGTATAATTATGTACATGTACATGTATGCATTGTATACATACAGATACACAGACATACATGTACATGTACATGCATACCTGAATAATTGCAGCTTCCAATTTTGATTTAAGTGATTCACATTCTTCTTCACTGGCTCGTAGTTTCAACTTAGCTTCTGATATACTCTTTTGAAGCTGGTCAGGTTGGATTAACTTTATAAAGTAAGAAAGAAAATAAATAGGATAGAGACCTGATTTTTGAAAGCATCAAATTCATAAAATAAGCAGTCAGAGGTCTTGCCAGCGGACTGAAAAAACAGAAAGGTACATAAAGATCTCACGCAATCTCCAAATAAGGGAAACAGTAAATAAAAAGGACTAATGCATGCAAGGTACTCCCTTTATCACCTCAGGGCTGTGATACAAGCAAGTTCTGTATTTACAAGGTTTGTGGGCAAGATGGTGCCATTTTATATATTGAAGCTACGATATACATATGATTATAAAAACTGAAATGATATGAATATCATCACACAATTCTAATCCTATATATTGCTAAACTCTACAGTATATTATGACTCACTTCAACTTTCTCCATTAGTGCTTTTAGTCTTTTCTCCAGTAACTTCTTATCATCAACTAAAACTGCTATCTCCTCCACCTTGTCCTAAAGAGTATAAAATATAATGTATGATAAAATGAAAATACAGTTTGTAGTAGTCAATACCTCATATTTCTTTTGTAACATTTTCTCATTATTATCATTCTGACACTTCAATACTTCAATCTGTGAGTGATTGTGAACTCAAGATTTCAATTTGATAATATCAAGAATTTTTTCGACAAACCTGCTGTTTCAAATTATCAATATTTTCCTCTTTTAGTTTAGCCAGCTCTGTAGCATCACCCTACATTATACAATACTGTTATTATACTAGAGTTTGTGATACATTTTGAAGCATGGGCCAAATTGCCTCAACAATGGTTAGTGTGTGCGCCATTAGGAATACATCTTGAGCCAATTAACAAAGTGTTAATGCTGTTAGTGATCATAAAATTATAATTAACTGTACTATCTGGCTCAAAGAGAAAACTGTGCATTGCAAAATAAGAAGCTTTTTGGGCCAATGGTGCACCATATGAGCTTATCAAAAACACCATTATACTGTAACTACATTATGCTGTTACTATGACAACTGTATTGGCCCTCATAACTTCAGTCTCCCCCACCCTCTCAGCTAGATGCACATGTAGAAGCCACCTCCAAGGGCTTAAATTGAAACAAATTCCTGGGGATTCAAAGATAACCCTCAGACCACACGAGGAACAACATGAAAGTCCTTTTATGAAAGAAACCCTGACTATACATGTGTATATTCATCATACCTGTTTTTTGGAAGCTGCATCTTGAGCTTGATCAATCTACATGTACATGTATACACATCGAAAATCAATAAATTACATGTACACGTGTATATATAATTATGGAAATACAACATGCATACATGTACACATATACAATATACTAACACATGGACATGCAGGTACATGTACATATACATACAAGTAATGTACATGTACATGTATTATATGTACTGTACCTGTGCTTTGGCAGACTTGAGTTTTGTTTGTAAATCACATAAAATATCTTCCTGGTACTAAGGGATAGAGAGATAGATGAATAGTTAAACAGATAGATAGATATATTAAACAGATAGATAGATATATCTAAGTACACAAACCTGGTTAGCTAACTCTCTCTCTTTTAACTCTTCCTTTAATCTTTGAAGTGAGTGTTCTCTTACCTAAAAAGAAAGATCCATACGAACACAGGTACTTGAAAACAAAAATCATTGAAATTAATAGATTCATAGCTACATGTAGATACATGAATGGATGGATATATTGATTAACTCACGTCAAGTAACGATTGGAGTTCTTCAATCTGTATAATTTTCTCTTCCTTTACAAACATTGCCTGAATGGATTGTAGAATAAATATTAGTAACAGATTGATAAAAGTTTAAAATATTTGTATATAATATACATGTATGCATATGTGCATGTACCTCTTCCAACTGATCTTTTACTGAGTGCAGTTCATTTTTATGCATACAGAAGTACGATTGGTCCAAGTCAACATGAGGGCAGCTTGAGCCTGATAAAGTTTGAACTCGTGGTAAATCAAAACTTGGGCCAGACTTTTGGTCCACATCAAGATCAGAGCAGCTTGAAGTTTTAACAGCCGATAAATCAAATCTTGGATCCGAAAATCTCGACTGTGTCATTGTCTGTGTTTCAGCATCTTTAAAAATAGAGGAGGATAGATTGTCTGTTTGGGTAGACACTTCAGATAGGTTAGATATATGGTAATGACTACTGGGAGGACTTTCAGACTCAAATAATCGAATTTCCAACTTCATATCAGAGCCATTGATTTCAGTCTGTGTGTAATTATCGACTTTTTCAACAATCAGAGGTTCTAAACAATCATCAAACTCATCAGAATTAGTATCTTCACTGGTTGAACTACATATAGACACACGAGAGGGGAGAAATGACACTCCTTTTTTTCTTGATATTACTCTCGTTTGTCTACGATCGGAAACTTCTTCAGGCTGATTTAAACCTTTCCACATAGGGCTGTCTTCAAATTGTTTTCGACTTGCAGTTCGTATCAATTCGGGAGTTGTTGGACCCAAGCTAAAACCAATTGTCTGCCGGCGACTGATCTACAGGTATATAATAATGTACATTTATACATGTATGTATTAATTATGTACTACATGTATATAATAATGTACATTAATACATGTATGTATTAATTATGTACTACATGTATATAATAATATACATTTATACATGTATGTATTAATTACATTGGGGTTTGCTTATTTCCAGAATATAGTTTACCTGTTTTATATTTCCAACATCGTCAAATATGTTACTATTTGATGTAACTATGTAGTCTCGTAAAACCTTCACATGATGTTCAAGAGCCCGTGTTTCTTTTTGTTTTTCTTCCAACTGACTAACAAGCTATACAGATAAGAATTACATACAACTATTAAATGCTCAGTCCAATTCCTTACAGCCGTCTTCTCTTTGTCAGAGCAAGACTCTTTGAGTCTTTCATTCAAAACTTGATTTTGCACAATGAGGACTTCTAGTTGCTTCTTCAAAGCTTTTTCATTTCCTACGACAACCTGAAAATTATATAAAATATCAAGAGGCATTTATCTGTCTCTGTGTGTGTGACTCTCTGTTTGTGAGCGTGCCTCTTTCTAGATTGTATCATCAGAGCGAACGTCTGTGTTTGACTGTGTGTGTAACTCTCTCTGTCTGTGAGCCTCTTGCTTGATTAGTATTATCAGAGCGAAAGTCTGTGTATGACTGTGTGTGTGTGTGTGACTCTCTCTGTCTGTGAGTGTACATGTCTCTGTCTGACTGTGTGTGTGCCTCTCTCTCTCTGTGAGCTTCTCACTATATTAATATTATCAGTTTTATTTCTATCTCTCCCTTCTACTCACTTCATTTACAACAGGTCGGTTCTTGATTCTCATTGCTCTGCTGGCAAACTAAAACAAAAGACAGTAATCCTTACAAACAGACAGACAGACACATGATCGACTTACTCTGAGAGTCGAGTGAGACTCTTCAAGTGATGTTGGTGACACTGTACAGATAATGGCAGTTTTAGCATTACCACCAAGCGATGGTTGCAGTATTCGTGTCAACTTGGAATCTCGATAAGGAATGTGAGCACTAAATACAATATACATAATTCCATAAAGGTTTAAGGTAGGTAGGGTTGGGTGATATTGAAAATGAAGTTTTGTGATTATTGCCTAAAGGCGACTTGTGATTATTACAATATTGCAACTACTCATTGATACTATCTACAGGCTCATTTTTTTTTAGAAGATGACACTTCTGATCCTTTTTTTGAGAGCATACGGCTCAAAACTATGTGTATAGTATTTTCAACCACATATACAATGTATTAAGCTATTATTTAACACAATAATTTGCCATTGTGATAATATGGCAGACCAAAATCATGTGATATGATTACTGCAATGTATGCGATATACTAAATTGCCTAACCCTAGTTTAAGGTATTCTTTATAAAATGTCCAGTAAATGGCCAATCAATTAATTGCTAGACTTTATTTCAAGCACTGTTTGTATTTAACACCTGACCTCCATTGTGATGTCATGCTAATCAGTTTTTAATGTACATGTGCATGCAAGTACATGTATATCTGTATACATTATTATGGTGATATACATGTACATATACATGTAATAATGAGGATAATCTGTTAGCAAAAACATTGAATATTGTACTGGCATAATATTCAGGGCTATCAGGCCATTGGTAGATCATGTGACCTCACAAGTCCATCATGACTTCTTTTCAGAATTAATTAATCATTGAAGTAATTATTATACTGCTATTGTAATTAAAATTTGCAGCATAATTGGCACAATCTCTGAGCGTTGCATTATAAGGTTAAGCATGTGATCAAGTGACTGAGTTGAGACACTATGATTGGCTGGAAGTCAGGTGATAGTACAAGCACTAGAAAAATATTTAGTATGATACACGAACATACCCCATTGAGGCCTCTGATAGTTTGGAAATAACATTTCCAAGTGTCAAGAGACTACGATTAATAGACACTCCTTCTTTAAATCGGGATTCTGTACCTGAGCCTGAGGTACAGGTTCGTTCACTACCAGCCAAGTCAACCAAATTCTGTAAAGTCACAGGGAGAGGATAAAAAAGACATGTGTAACCAACCAGCTCTGGAAAATAGGTACTCTCTCTAAATGACTGGTCGTTACTCAGTTGTTTTTGTACAGGAAACAAATAAAATTAGTTATGCAACAAGAACTCTAAGTTTATTTCCTGCATTGCAAATTATGTTTGTTTATAGTAGAAAATGACCGAATAAGGAGCATTCAAAAAGAAGGTTTTGTCTAGCAAAAATGAATAAGAGTGCCACTATTCCCAGAGCCAGTCATAGATTAATATTATAGAACTGAAACAGAAAATGTTTGTCACTCGAACTCACAAGAGATGATATTCTAACTGAGGCTCCTCCATCATCAGATTTTACACGACTCTCCAGGGATATTGTGAAGATTGAATGTGACCGAGAACTCTTTTGATTCATAGCCGTTTCTGCTATGCTACGATTATCTGTTTGTGAGACAAGACATTTATTTGTATTAGTGTTGGGCCATATGAAACATGACCATACAGTAACAGTAATTACCTTAGTTCTACTGTCAGTATAGTATAGTAATTACTGTCTCACTACTGTGGTGTTCAATTGACAAGTACACCAATTACTATTAAAACTACTGTTGAACTACTGTAGTTTGAATATGAAACTACTGAGTAATTACTGTACTGCGAATTTTTGATAGGTTTTGAAACATGGGCCAAATTGGCTCAACAATGGCTAGTGTGTGCGCCATTGGAAATACATGTACATCTTGAGCCAATTAACAAAGAGTTAATGCTGTTAGTGACAATATAATCATAATTAACTGTGCCACTGGCCCAAAAAGAGAACTGTGCAGTGCCAAATAAGACGTTCTCTGGGGCAATGGTGCACCACATAAGCTTATCAACAAACACTGCTGTACTGTATGGTGACTTTTATTGACATATACACATGTACATGTACTGTAGATATCCTCTCCTTTAATCACTATTAAATAGAACTAAATTGCACACTTATTATCCGAACATCTTTTGAAATGCTATTTCATTTTATAGGCTACTCAGTAAAAAAACAAAGGGTTGTATATCATTTTATTAAATTGCTATAACCACATCTACATGTACATGTACATGTATATAACTACAATACATGCAGATGTAGGCAACTCTCATTTTCATTTTTCCATTGCCTCTCTTTCTTTCTTTCTACATCTCCGATAACATCATGTATATGCTTAGGTTTGGTGTTGGTGTCTTTGGTGGTTTCATTACCCCGGCCATCACCTAATGCCTAGTGTCAAGTTAGCCTGTTCATCTGTCCGGAGTACAGAGTGTCGTGGGTTCGAATCCCACCTGAGGCAACTCTCATTTTCATTTTTCCATTGCCTCTTTCTTTCTTTCTTTCTTTCTACATCTCCGATAACATCATGTAACTACATGCAGATGTTCATGCAGATGTACATGTAGATGTAGATGTACATCTGCATGTACATGTACATGTACATGTACATCTGCATGTAGTTACATGTACAATACAACATGTATATGCGTGTACATGTACATCTGCATGTATTGTAGTTGTACGAGTTAGAAAATAAGCAGCCACAATGGCCACATGTAAATGTAGTTCTTTATTTTACAATTGATAAAATTCACCATTTCCTATTTGTAATATACGTATAATATCTTCAGTACTGACACAGGGTGACTCCGTTAAATTTGTAACTCTTGAAGCACCCTAAAAAAATAACAATAGATACAAAATGAATTCACCTACTTACTACAAGTACATGTATATAACAAGATATACATGTAATGTCATGTATGGAGAAAAGTATCATCCCATGATTACTTTATTGTCGTCATCATTCAGTAATCATAGCTGACTTTCTTATGCATTAAACACAACAGACTATTGTTATTATTTTCATTATATATCCACTCTTCTGGTTTTTTATAGAAACTCAAGCAAAAGGGTCTGGCGATGTACCAGGGTTCTCGCCAGAATTTTCGAATAGAAGGGTGCAAAATAATTAAATTAATATTCATTATAGATTATTCATGAATTATTAATTATACGTAGCCACACCCATCACCTACACTGTGCATGTGTATAAGAATGCCTCCTAAAAAGAAGGCAAAGACTTAGGCAGGTCAGGTCTCTTCTTTGTTACCAGTTATCAGCATTATCATTATTATATTATCACCATCATAATTATTATCATTATCTCAGTATCATTACTAGATTTCTTTATAAAAGAAATTTAAAGGGTGCAAAATTAATTATGGGTGAGCTAAGAAGTGTGCTAGCAGGTAATAGAAGGGTGCAACACCCTACTATAGGAGCCTAGTGAGAACCCTGTGATGTACATGTACATGTAGTAGCATAAACAATGTATAGGACGGACCAGAGTTTTTGATGTTTTAAAGCATGGACCAATTTGGTTCAACAATGGTTAGTGTGTGCACCATTGGGAATACATCTTGAGCCAATTAACTAAGAGTTAATGCTGTTACTGACAACATAATCATACATGTAATTAACTGCACCACAGAGAGAGAAACAGAGAACTGTGTAGTGCCAAATAAGAAGCTCTTTTTGGGCCAATGGTGCACCACATGAGCTTATCAAAAACACTGGGCAGGACCCTATGAAACTTAGCAAAAGGGTCTGGCAATAAAAATGTATAATACATGTAATTATTATTATAATTTTGGGTATATTACTCACAACTCCACCATCTCTAATCTGCAAATTTTTGCTGTCTACGTTAAGTAAATCTGTGATTGTCTAGAGGATTGAAATTCATTAGCAATACATCAGGTTAATGTGGTAACCATGGTTACATAAAATGTATACATGTAATTTAGGACTGGGACAAAGGCAACCTTTGAAGCTTCATCAGCAAAAACGAGCAAAGGTTTGAAGGTTCACATGTGTTTTTATCAATGTTGCTCCTGCATGCACACATGTACCTTGATTGGCTATAGAAAGCCTCCAAAACTGGATTATTGCGAGTACTAGTGTTGTTACTGTCGGTGTTTCTATACAGATTAGGCATCGCTGGACTGAGAAATAAGACAAAAGCAGCCAGCAACACAGCCTCAACTTTCCTGGAACACGTCCACATTATTAACCACACATGCACAACATAAAGTGGGAGTGTGAGCAAAGCTTCGAAGGGTAGAAATTTAGCTTCAATTGCACAGCAAACGAACAAAGGTTTGAACCTTCAAACCTTCACTCCCAGCCCTAGTATAATTATATAATATACATGTATATATATATATATGTGTGTGTGCATACATTCATGTTAAATAATTACCTCGTTGTAGATTTCCATAAACGAGACACGAATCAAAAACTCTCTGTCTGTTCGCTGTGGGATTATAATATTAGCATAAATATAATTGCATATTTAATTGTTTGTCGTTCTACCATGTTTTACAGGAAATCAATGAAATTTGTTACCAAAGAAGCTATACAGTCAGTATACATGTACATGTAAATAATAGCCAGTACAAAATGGTGGAATGGCGAGCGAGATAGGTGTTTGATTCAAACTATCTTTGAGGAAAGTGTCCCTTTTCGAAACTTAGGTTACATGTGTACATGTCTTTACATGCATGGTGGATGTACATGTACATGTATGTGTGTACATGTGTATGTGTTCATATATGTACATGTATGTATGTTGTGTGTATGTGTGAGTACATATATATACGAGCACTGTTTTAGTTAAAATGAAAATTGGCCAATGAGCACTTTTAGTTAGTTAAATAAAAGTTTATAAAACCCTTTTAGTCAGCCTAAATTGTTTTAGTTAATCAACTATAACTATAACTAAAATGACGAGTAACTATAATTATAAATGCGTTATTGCCACACAAAAACAACACCAATGTGTAGATGAGTATATACACATGTTCATACCTGATGTATCAAATGCAGTATCTCAAGAACACAATGAGGAATGATACCAAGGGATTCACTTTCACCCATCATAGTGTATGTCTTCCCACTAGCGGTTTGACCATAGGCAAAAATAGTGCCTGAATGGATAAAACCATTACATTATATATAAGCACAAAATACTAGGGATGTATGATATGGCTAAAAAATATTATTGTGTATTGTTGCCAAAAATATCACGATACGTTACAGTATCATGATATTCGAAACAATAATTGAAATGCTTATAGAGTGTAAATAAATGTCCTGTTTGGTTGTAATTGTGAAGAAATGGTAAAAGAAATCAATCAAAGTTATGCACACTTGGTTTTATAGCAAATTAGAAAAAAACAGCTTTACTAAACTGCCCACATTTGTTTATCGATACACCCAAAATCCAATATTGTATCACATTAATGAATGAAAATATCAATATTTCAATACATCGATTCGTATTGCAGTTCACTGCAAAATATGTCTGTCTTCCCTCCCTCCACTTCCCACTCTCTCTCATATGTCCACTACCTCAGTGTGATATTCGTGGGGCTGCCCTCTTCACTTAGGGCATTAACTATAATATATTATAATTATGCACATACATGTATGTACCATTGTACACTGTGTACTCACTAGGAGTTTAGTCCAAGTGGGGGGATTGACTAATTATTTATCCACTCACAAACATAATAATTAAGTTATTAAAATCAAATCATGTTTTGTAGTATGTATATCCAGTAGTTATAAAGTGTTTACTTGAAAACAGCCTGAACTCATTAAATATGGGCATTCTTAAAACTTCTTAGGTCTTAGAAAACACACATCCTCTTTAGCATATTGACAAAACCCAAATGGGAGCTAATTTAAATCCACTGGTACGTACTTAAGTAAACCAAATGAGAATTGCTTTGAAAGGAGTTTTAAATTAACAGACTACCCAGGGCTTTTGGAAAGTACCACCTACTAAACGAAGTTACATGCAGATACATGTACAGGGCTTTTGCAAAGTATCACCTACTAAACGAAGTTACATGCAGATACATGTACATGTATATATTCCACAATTGTAAGTTGTAAATCAACAGCAAATTTTTTTAAGCATGGGCCAATTGGCTCAACAAAGGGCCAATGGTCCCCAATGAGAGCTTATCAAAAACACTGATCAACAGACTGACTACAGACTACCTAGGCTTGTTTGCAAAGTACAGAAATCACCTATTCAAAACATGTACAAAGATTTTAAATATATAATTATACTAGGCTGTACTTGTGTATATACATGTACGTATTATTAATATCACACAATTGTAAGTTGTAAAGCAACATACTACAGACTACCTACTACAGGCTTGTTTGAACTCACCACATGTTGCAGCCCTAATATACAATGTACGTCTATACAATACCACATTGCTACTAATAATTAATAAACTACATTTCCCTTTCTGTGAGAACCTTGCATACATGCACTACACAATGTACAGTGTATGTACCATTGATGCCTTCCACCACAGATTCCACAATTGACTTCGATAATATGTTGTAAATGTCCTCCGTACTGACTTTGTCATCAAACACATGATCTGAAATAATGAAATTTAAATTATAAAAAATTGACATGGTCACATGATATAAATATGATCGGGTTTAGTCATTTTGAACATACCATTGGATAAATGAGAACTTTAACATGGTCACATGATACAAACATGACTATCATGGGTTTAGGCATAAATGAGAACATTATTCGTGATCACATGATATGAACATGCTAATCATTTGAATATAAAGAGCTTATACCTACCTACATATACATGACATTTAAACTATTAAGACATATATTAATATTCTAGATATTTTCTGTGTCATGTGACAATCAGAATGGTAACTTCTATTGCATTCTTCAGAAACAAACATGCAATTCCAGTAGAATATATGACTCCGCTTAGGAATTAACCGAGTGAAGAATTTCATATCCTTTATCCATGCAATAAGGAGAATGTAGCAATGTGGGCACCATTATACTGCTCAAAATGGTGAACATCACACGCCCTTACAGTTTCCTTTTGTGTAAACTCATGCACTAGGTCTATACCATGAGTTCAGCCATAAATGAGATATACATTACTATATATTATATATGTATAGGTTATATCACAGCACGAATGCTATATCAGATTTATAAAAACTGAGCCCGAGGGCGAGGTTTTTATAAATCTGATATAGCACGAGTGGCTGTGATATAACCAATATATATCACAAAAGACAAAACCTTTGTTGATGTCTGATGCTTCTCCTACCTTTTTGTCGGCACTTTGGAGAAGGTAAGCGTTGTTTTCTTGTAGTCTGTTTCGACGGCAGGTGCTATATCTGACCGCAGTGCTATATCTGACCACAGGGTGCTATATCTTATATATATCCCTGTGGTTTACTTTGATGTTTCGCCGTATCGGGATATATATATATACATGTATTATATATATACATGTATGTAAAGTGATAACATATAAATGCATATGAAGAGAAATATAATGCTGAATAGACAGAGATATAAAAACAGCTATCAGCTGTAGCCACTTGGGTGAATACTTCTATGTATGTATATGTGTGCTGTCAACTCACCAAAACTATAGCAAACTTGTTGATTATTCTTCGGAGATATTTTGTTATTTTCAACTATCCATTCTGATTCTCTTTCACTATGATATATATAATTATTACATGAATGAGAATACATATTTAAAATAGAAACATGTATGTAATTATATATATATATATATATATATATATATATATATATATATATATATATATATATAGCTTTTCAGTTCCTTACCGTTCATGTAGGGGCCTTACTCGGATACCCACTTTTATATTATCCATGTCTTGAGACTACGAGCTGTTGTCTAACACAATAACCTTTTTACCACTTTGTATATTTTTCAAAAAATCTTCTTTGGTGGAGAAAGAAACTATCTCTAATCATGCGCTCAAGTGGCCTGAACTAGGCCCTGAAGTGAATTGCCGCCAGTTATTTATAATAATAATTATTTAAACTGTGGTTAATTAATTTTAATAATTAATCTTAATTTAACCCTTACAAAACTCAATTTAAGATGTCTACTACATGTTTATATATCTGCAGATTTGGAAGAACTGTGTTACTTCGTCGCCATAGGAGGTTTATAAATACCTATGCAATAAGACAGGGATATTTTAATAGAACTTCGACTTATATTCGACCAGTACTTATAAATGTAAGAAATATCAAGCAATTTACAGTTGATCAGAATTGTTGTCATCTCTTTTTAGAAAGAAAACCTGAGAATAAATACCAGTTTACTATTGTGTGTGAATCTTTCAAACAAAAAGTGAGTGTACATTTATCGTAAACTTTCTTGCTGCAATATCTGATAGTACATAGATGTTTGACTGCCTAGCTTTAATTAAAAAGGTGCAGAACCTGGTTGGTCCCACCCCCTTTCAGTTTGAGCGCCCCAGGGGAATACACCCCCTTTTAGTGGGCCTAATTACCAAATTACAATCCATTATGTTGGGACTCAGAGTTTTTGATATGTTTTGAAGCACGGGCCAAATTGGCCTCAAAAATGGTTAGTGTGTGCACCATTGGGAATACCATCCTGAGCCAATTAACTAAGAGTTAATGCTGTTACTGACAATATAATCATAATTAACTGCGCCACTGGCCCAAAGAGAGAACTGTGCAGTGCCAAACAACAAGTTCTTTGGGCCAATGGTGTGCCATATGAGCTTGTCAAAAACACTGTTGAGACTAGTTAGCAATTAACAGTTTCTGCTTATAAAGGCAACTGTTTGAGGATAGTAAAACAAAACCCTACAACACAGACATTAGTATTCTCCATTTGATACGTGTAATCTGATCTTGAATTAAGTACTCAATAGATTTAATATTACAACGATTTTTTAAATCTTATAGAGAACTTGATGAAAATGTTTATGAAAAACTATCAAATGAGACTTTAGATGAACTTGCGGAATTTTTTGAAGATCTTGGTGATGCTGGAATATGTGATAAAGACTATGATGTGAATTTTAGTGTAAGCTGGTAAATTTTTAATACACAAGTACTTGTAATTATGTTTGTATGTATTTCATATAGAGTGGTGTATTGACTATACAGTTAGGAGGTACGTATATTTATAGATTTGTGTTTGTATGTCTGTATGTCTGTGTGTGTGTTAGTGTTGTATTAGTTAACTATAACTAAAACCCTTTAGTAATTAAGCCAGTGCAGCGTTTAGTTAACTAAACTAAAGTCTATTGCAATAACAAACTAATTGGCCACTTTTAGTTAGTTAGCTACAACTAATACTTTAGAACTAACATTTTTGAAACTGGGAATACTGTAACTACAATTGTAGTCACGATGGCCTAATAGCATGTGTATATATGTCTGTTTGCTTATGTTGGTGTGTATCTGTATGTTGATGTATGTATGTAATAAGATATGTTTATTATTATGTATTGTTCTATTAAAGCCATTGATAACTAATATGTATGAATTGTTACGTAATACATTATTGTTTGTATGTATTGTTGTATTGTTACCTAATACATTGTTATTATTGTAGGTAATAAAGGAACTTACGTCATCAACAAACAAACACCAAACAAACAAATCTGGTTATCATCACCATTAACGTAAGTTGTTTATACACATACATACGTATGTACAACATACATACATACACACATACATACACACATCCATACCTACATACATGTACATGCGTACATACATACATACGTACATACATACAACATACATACATACAGTACATGCGTACATAATACATACATACATACATACATACATACATACATACATACATACATACATACATACTACACATGTACAACATACATGTACATACATACATACATACATACATACATACATACATACATACATACATACATACATACATGTACATACATACGTACATATGTATAACATACGTACATACAGTACATACATGTACATGACATACATACATACATACATTTATACATGCATACATACATACATATATACATAGTTACATACATACATACACACGCACATACATACAGTACACACATACATACATACATACATACATATGTACAACATACATACATACATACGTACATACGTACAACATATGTACATACAGTACATACATGTACATGACATACATACATACATACATACATTTATACATGCATACATACATACATATATACATAGTTACATACATACATACACACGCACATACATACAGTACACACATACATACATACATACATACATATGTACAACATACATACATACATACGTACATACGTACAACATACGTACAACATACGTACAACATACGTACATACAGTACATACATGTACATGACATACATACATACATACATTTATACATGCATACATACATACATATATACATAGTTACATACATACATACACACGCACATACATACAGTACACACATACATACATACATACATACATATGTACAACATACATACATACATACGTACATACGTACAACATATGTACATACAGTACATACATGTACATGACATACATACATACATACATACATTTATACATGCATACATACATACATATATACATAGTTACATACATACATACACACGCACATACATACAGTACACACATACATACATACATACATACATATGTACAACATACATACATACATACGTACATACGTACAACATACGTACAACATACGTACAACATACGTACATACAGTACATACATGTACATGACATACATACATACATACATACATTTATACATGCATACATACATACATATATACATAGTTACATACATACATACACACGCGCATACATACAGTACACACATACATACATACATATGTACAACATACATACATACATACGTACATACGTACAACATACGTACAACATACGTACAACATACGTACATACAGTACATACATGTACATGACATACATACATACATACATTTATACATGCATACATACATACATATATACATAGTTACATACATACATACACACGCACATACATACAGTACACACATACATACATACATACATACATGTATGTACAACATACATTACATACATACATACATACATACGTACAACATACGTACATACAGTACATACATGTACATGACATACATACATACATTTATACATGCATATATATATAGTTACATACATACATAAACACGTACATACATACACACATATATACATACATACATGTACATATGTACCATATACATACATACATACATACGTACAACATACATACATACAGTACATACATATACATACACACACACATATAATCATTATAATGTACACACTCATAAACACATACATAATTATGTATTCATACACAGTGGTCCTAAACGTTATGACTTATCAGGTGGACGATGGTGTTATCTTCATGATGGTGTCTGTCTTCATGATTTATTATCTGAGGAATTCAGTCAACTTTTACAAACAACTATTGATTTATCTCAATTAAACTATTCTAGTATTCCCAATGATGCTGACAGCTGGTCTTAGCACTATGATATGAACACACTATTACATCAATTTGAATACATGCGTAAATACACATACATACATGTACATACATACATACAGAAAATGTGTCAAGGAGGAGGCAACATATAGGGGTATCGTGCTGTGGCTATTGGCAAGCTAACTTCCAGGGGGCAAATGTCCCAACACCCTCTCCAAATAAAACACATATGTAACTAATATATGTGTACATACATGCTGTTAGTGTGTAGTCACACACAGCGAGACCCTACCTACTATGAACGAAAGATCTGGTCAACTCACTGTACTAGTGTTTGTCATTCGTTTAGCCAGAGTTTTGGCCATTTTAGTGGGTGACAAATTACTTATAATATTCATAACCAAAATAAATATATTTATAACAATACTTTCCCACTAAGCCAGTTGTATGAATATCATTACTACTGTCCATTATTAGTTTACCAGGTACTTGAGTCTGTGGGTTAACCAGACCCTTCCTTTGTAGTAAGTAGGTGGGTCTGGTTACTTGAGACTAGTACATACATGCCTACATTCATTTCACAGGAACAAAATGTTTGTGCAATTAAAAGCAAATTTTTTAAACCACAAATAATTTGAATTTCTCAGAATGATAAAAAATAATAAAAATGCTAATTTTTTAAAACACAAATAGTTACAAACATATAATTATACTCCCCCTTCCATTAGAATTACAACATGTACTATATTTGAAGAAGGAAAACATTCTCTCGTTACATGGTCACATATTGTATGTGTCAATCATTCACATTACGTAATACAACATTAATTTTTAAAATTTGGTGAAACTTCATTTGTCATGAAGTAGCATCAAAAAACATTTCTCCTTTTAAAAATTTTTGAATTTCCAAGTCTCTTTTCTGATTTTCTAGCTCCAAGTTCTAATAAAGGAAAAGAAATGACATGTGGATGTATTCTCTTACGATATTTGATTGTTGTATTATGATATGCAGGCATGAGAGAATTAGAAACAGAAAAGTCTGGAATCTGATTAGACATTGAACCCAGGACCTTCTGAGGCACTCTTACCATCTGAGCTACCAGACTCCTTGATGGCAGAAGAGTACAGTATTGTCACAATCACTTACTATAGTTTTGATTATACATTAGTAGTGACTAACATCGACAATGACCTCAAAATTACGATGTGATAACTTTACAAGGTTACATGATTATACTGTAACTCAATACACAAATAAGAATAGGAAGGATAATTATATGAAAATGGTTCAGGTAAAAAGACTGTTGGTTCTTCCAAACTAAAGCTATGAACATTTTTTTGAAGTGTACGTGAATGACCTTTAACACTAAATTAATCATATTAATGTACCTTCCATAACAAGACCATACCGTCATCTCCACATGTGGCTAGTCCATTGTCAAATCCCAGATTCAAAATTATCTGTATAGAATTAACGTCATCATATCATGTGACTGTCACATGTTACATACCTGTACAGACCCAGAATGCAAGCATAGTTCTCCTAATAATATTGGTACAACGGGAAAGGTAGGATTTAAAGGTCTTCGACGATTCTTGCTTGGATGCCTATAGACGGTACATAGAGTATGTTGTGACCAAATTAATAACTTAATAATGTGACATACAGTATTTGAAAACCAGATTGCTGTATGCCGGGAAAACAGTAAATTTTGGAGCCTTTGCAAATTTAAATATTCATAAATCGCTAATTACTATACCCCACCCATGTTTATATCATATATAGCACCATCCATTTACTGGTGGGTGGTCACCCATGGACCTCTGGTGGCCTGGGATGAGTTTAATACCCTTGATGACTTCCCTTTCAGGAAACCACGTGCCTTGGGGCACTGCAGCAATGGATGAGAGTAGTGGCACCTGTAGCAAAGGTGAGGTCTTGGACAGGCCGAGATGGAACAGCGTCCCAGGTTAAACCTCATGCAGAGCTCCCCGTCTCTTTGTGGAGGTTTGACAGATGCCTGGGATTTTACAGTATATAACAACTCAGTTGCTGTGGAGTTGCTCGTCTTAGGAGCTGCCCTGCCTGAGAATTTGTCATTCACCAAATTCGCGAAATGTTTCTTTCGCATAATTTCCTGGCATATGGTACTAATCCCAAGCCTTAAACTATAAATCCAAAATCCTAAACTCCAAACTTTAAACCGTATGGGTTAGGCTGGTTTTAAAATGTGGCAGGATTTTAGCCAAAGGGGCGGACAAAAAGGGTGGCCCACTCTCCTTTCTGTGTCTCAATTTCTTTGATGTGGTGATAGGAATGCTATTAGGCCTTTGATATGGTCATGCTTTTGACATTTCCACTCTCCTTTTTCAGAGCTCTGGCTAAAACCTTGTATGGGTAATGTCATAACTAATCACATGATAGTCACATGGAACATATGTTGGAACATACAATGATCATATTATTTTTGATGCTGTATAAACACTCACTGTTGTCCAGCTTGAATTCCTAAAAATACCTCAACAGAATATTTGAGTTTAGAGGAGACAGTACTAGCATCTGGAGGAAAAAAACTAATCACATGATAGTCACATGATAGTCACATGTATCTACTATACCCAAAGGTGGAGAACTTTCTCTCTTGATTGGAGGAGTTTGTGTACCCCATAGTCTTACAGCACCATCTTCTGAAGATGTCAAAAGCATAAAACTGAAACAAAATGTGAATTATAACAAAAACAACATATCTCAGATCTGATCTACCTTTCTGGTAAAAATTCCATGTGTGTTATTGGTGCCATATGTGCTTGTGTGTTCACCATTATCGGTTTAGGCATGGAATGAAACTCATTAGAAAACTGAGAACCTAATTACGACAAAATGATAGCCATATAATAATTATCATGTTGACCCATTCTGACCCATTTTATATAAATCCATCCTAACCCAGGCTCTCCAATATAACTCCATCAGAACCCTAAACTAATCCTAAGCCCCAAACTAGTACTATAATCTATAAATCCTGAACTACAAACCATAAACTGAACTCTAACCCTATATACTAATCCAAAGCCCCAAACCAGCACTATAATCTATAAATCCTGAACCCCAAACCAGGTTTGGGTTAGGCTGGGGGTCAGGTTGTGAATATATAATGTTTACCTTCACTGGAGTAGACATCAAATGTTTTGAATCCATTACCAGTTGCTATAAACATGTAACGCTAAACGAATAATAAAATAATAATTATAACTTCATTACTCCGATATTTTTTTCAAGTGTCATGGCTTACACACATTACCTAGGTAGTAAGTACATGTACTTATGTATTAATTATATCATATGCTGAGCCACCTTAGCATAAGTTATATAATTGCATTACTTGTAACTCAACAAGGATATTGCATAACTTGATTAGCTTAAAAAAGAAATATTTCACAGATGTCAAACATTGGCTAAATGTAGTCAGTTAAACAAACAACACGTGGTATGTATTGTAAACACATCAATAATTATCTATTACATAAAGACTTAGTAGTGTTTACTATATAGTGAAAGAGGAAGAGAGAGAGGGAGGTAGGATGTAGGTAGAATGAGCAGGAAAGGAGATAGAGAGATAAGTAAGTAGATATATGTATGTAAGTAGATAGGTAGGTATGGAGGTAAAGAGAGAAGGAGATAGAGATACATGTAAGTAGTTAGGTAGTTAGGTAGGTTGGTAGGTAGGTAGGTAGGTAGGTAGATAGGGAGAGAGGGAGGGAGGGAGGGAGGGAGTTAGGAGGAATGTAGGTAAAGAGAGAAGGAGATAGAGAGATAAGCAGTTAGGTATGTAGGTAGATAGGTAGGGTAGGTAAGGAGGGAGGGAGGGAGGGAGGAAGCAAGGGAGTGATGAAAGCAGTAGTTAAAGAGGTAGGTAGTGACTTTAATGTACCTCACATAGAACCATTATATATGTGACAGGAGAAGGACCAGGAAGCAGCAAAGTTGAGGGTGTAGTAGGAGGTACAGAAGCAGTTAGCTCATTTCCTTCTTCAGTACACTCAAACTTCTTTACAGCACTCAATGAATTCATAGACCATATGACCACAGTACCATCTTCTGCTCCAGTTACAAACAGACTGCCTTGAAAATGAAAATAAACAAAAGGTCAGTTCAAATGGACTGTTTCTTTATTAGCTGACATATTTATATACTAGTGTTATTTTAAGGCTTACTAAATCGGTAGTTGACTACTAAAAGCAGTTAGTTTAGTTATTCAAGATTCATACTAGTAATGCATTGTTAAAAGGTGAATTATAAGTATAATAATTCTTGGAAACTTGGTATAACTACAGTCTCAAAAAAAATTATGATGTGATGACGTTATATGTAATATAGTATAATGTCATAAGGTTAATACATGATTATACTGTAACTCAATAATGAAGCAATGGATTCAAATTTGATGTACACAAAAAAGAACAGGAAGGATAATTATATGAAAATGGTGCTGGTAAAAAGATTGCTGGTCATTCCAAACTAAAGTTATAAACATTTTTCTGAGGTGATGATGAACCTGAATGAATACTACAAGAAAGAGACACACATATTAATGATATTATATATTATTGTATACCTGATACTGGAGCTAAATATGAAATTGGTTGGTGATGAAAAGACAGTAGATAGCAACAGAACTGTAGCTCATAGCTGGATGTATGTGTAACAGTAGATTTTTTAATATCAAACACAGCTGTGTGGGAAAGTGTATATAATTAATTAGAGAATAACCATAATTATGTTTGTTGTTAACCTCACCTGGTTGATGATATTTGGATACAGCTACAATTCCAACATTTCTTCCCTCTAACTCTAAAACTGCAAATACATCACCTGTTAGGAAGAAGAGATAGCAGAAATTAAGTTATCCATTCATTCGTCTATCAATCTCATCAACTCATCCAGTCATTCATTCATTCACATCATATACATCCATCCTTTCATTCATCCATCAGCCATTCATTAACCTATCCATTCATCCATCCATTCATCAATGTATCCATTCATCCATCCATCCAGCCAACCATTCATCAATGTATCCATTCATCCATCCATCCAGCCAACCATTCATCAATGTATCCATTCATCCATCCATCCAGCCAACCATTCATCAATGTATCCATTCATCCATCCATCCAGCCAACCATTCATCAATGTATTCATTCATCCATCCATCCAGCCAACCATTCATCAATGTATCCATTCATCCATCCATCCAGCCAACCATTCATCAATGTATCCATTCATCCATCCATCCAGCCAACCATTCATCAATGTATCCATTCATCCATCCATCCAGCCAACCATTCATCAATGTATCCATTCATCCATCCATCCAGCCAACCATTCATCAATGTATCCATTCATCCATCCATCCAGCCAACCATTCATCAATGTATCCATTCATCCATCCATCCAGCCAACCATTCATCAATGTATCCATTCATCCATCCATCCAGCCAACCATTCATCAAACTATTTATCCATCCACTCATTCATCAATCTGTCTATTCATCCATTCATCCAACCAACCATTCATCCAGCCAACCATTCATCCATTTATCCATTCATCTATCTATCCAATCATCCATCCATCCATCCAGCCAGCCAACCATTCATCAATGTATCCATTCATCCATCCATCCAGCCAACCATTCATCCAACCATTTATCCATCCATTCATTCATCCATTAGTTCTGATAAACAGGATCACATGACAGGTTGATCAATCGATCTTCTGTTCTCTTTTTGATATTTGATATTTTAAATAGCATTACACCTCACTTTGTTACATTAATTTGAACAAGATATTTACAAACACATAATCTTGTTGACATCAACAAAACAATAAAAAGACTGTTGATTACAAGATTGACTACATTAGATATAGAAAAGCAAGTCAACAACAAAAAATTATGAAATAAATTTAGCATTAACACAGACATCACTGTTGTTTTAGTTTGACACAAAATGACTACTTTTAGTTATAGTTGTAGTATGCATCATTTCTCAAACTTTTAGTTTAGTTATAATTTAATTAACTAAAATAATACTGGGCTTACTAAAAGGGTTTTAGTTTTAGTTAACTAAATTGGCCAATTTTCATTTTAGTTAGTTATAGTTATTGCAGTAGACTTGTAATTTAGCTATAGTTTAGTTAACTAAGAGACATATTGGCTTACTAAAAGGAGTTTTAGTTAATCAAATAAGACTACTAGGCAGATGATAACCATCAGAGGAGGAAGGATAATCGTACTTGTAAAAAGATTTGGAATCTTTTTACAAGTACCGTTTCATATGATTGTTATGAACATTTCTCAGAGGTCAAGGTGAATAGGAATGAGTTTCAGCTCTCCAAACATCTTTGGATGCTTGGGCATGCAAGAATGAAAACCTCCTTCGGCAGCAAAAACAAATGAAGGTTCAATGATTTGGCAGTTGAATTACCCTTTCAGCATTCGTTTAAAACACATAGGCAGACCAACTGTATCAAAAGACAATTATTTATTATAAGGAAAATGTAAGACTGATGTAGCAACCAAAGTAATCTGATTAGTCATGATAAATGTCAGTTACACACTTCAGTCTTGATTGCTAAGTGATTTATACCGTAAAGCAAGAATAAATAAGAGAATATTCGAGCAAATAACCAGAGGGAGTACATGGCTAGGATGGGGCTTGATCAGGGTCGCCCCAATTATAACAACTGCATTTGATAATACAGTGGCTATCTAAGTCACCTTTGTTATTACTGATAATTAAGAGGTATTCTAATTATATTCATTTAATGGTTAATTGGGAGCTTTTACTCAGATAATGTGATTATTGCATGATTATGTATCGAGTAGTAGTTACTTCAAACAGGACACAAATACTGGTTTTTATTGTTCTCTTCCGGATCAATAGCCCATACGATAGCTAGCTTATTTATGTGTTTCTAAAATGGTTCATTTGTAGGTGGCAACATGATTGTTGAAATATAAATAAATTGCAATATAACGATATATTGAGATTTCTAATTGAAAGCTTATGTATCCGAGCAGAACCTCTAGACTGAATTGGAACCCTTCCCAAAAGCATAGGAACCCCTCAACAAACCACACTGTGATAAATCAAGGACTAATTTATAATAAGTTCACACCTATGAAGTAGATTCATACTTTATGAAGCCAATAAAAGTGCTTTCAACTTGTAACATAATTGCCTACAGAAAAACATCAAAGAGTATTACATTACAGTACATGAGCATGAGGCTATAGATGATCATTGAATTGAGTAATACATATCAAACAGAACCACATCAAAGAGGTGACAAAGATTAATTCTTTAAGCACAATTCAGCATTTAATTACATCCTAAGATGTGGTCTCCCTTTTGCTTTTAAGCTGGAAGAAACTTCAGTGCTATAGAATATTATGACTACTTTAACGAAGCTCTGCCATAGGTCTATGAACAATTTACAGCAATAGAAAGTCACCATACAGTAACAGTAATTACCTAGTTCTACTGTCAGTATAGTATAGTAATTACTGTCTCTCTACTATGGTATGCAATTGACATGTTACACCAATTACTGTTAAAACTACTATTGAACTACTGTAGTTTGAATATGAATGAAACTACTGAGTAATTACTGTACTGTATGGTGACTTTTTATTACAGAACTGGAAATACTTTTATTTAAAATTTAAAATTGAAAGAACATGTAGAGATATCAAGCCCCAAAAACATATGCGAATAAGGGATGGTAACCATTTATAATGAGAATTCCAAATAAATATATCATTCCAGGATTCTTTAGTGTCAGTGTCTTATAGGATTTTAGTTGGAGGGGGGAAACAATTGATCATGTGAATCACATCGTTCCTTGGGAAATGTTTAAGATTTAGGCTCTCTGAGGTTACTTCCGGTGGCATCTAGGGCCCTGGAGGGTTTGCACTTGATGATGTTATTAACAAAGGGGCTCTACATGTTATTAATGACAGTTAATATTCAATAATAAACTTTGGGAATTCCGGGGAAAAGAGGAACTTGATGTGGAGGGGGGAAATCCCACTGTATGAGACCCTGTATATAGTATAGTATCTTAAATGTAAAGGAGATATTCTTGTGTGTTGTGTATTAGAAATAGTGTTGTTTAGTTTAACTAACTAGTTTAGTTGAGTTATAGTTTTGTCTAGTTTCTCAAAATTTTAGTTTTAGTTATATATAACTAAAATGATATAAGGCTTACTAAAAGGGTTTTAGTTTTAGTTTTAGTTAACTAAAAGTGCCCATTATTTTCATTTTAGTTAGTTATAGTTATTACAGTAGACCTGTAATTTAGTTATAGTTTAGTTAACTAACGTTGTCCTGCCTTACCACTATTATATATACCACTGATAAAGCTTACTGTACAATCTAAACATACAGAATTTGTTTTCATGGGACTAGTGACCAAATTAACCTCATATTGATTACTTAAAGTTGTTTTAGTTACAGATATAGTCCACTAAAACAACATTAATTAGCAATTAGAAAACTGCAATATGCATTTTAGATATATAGACCTGATTTTACTCATAATTAAAGAGCAAAGTATATTAGCACTCACTGTTGTCTCCTTCCAGTTTACTACGATCGTATTTTGATAGAAGTTTTCCACTTGTTATGTCCCAAAGACAAAGATCTTTCCCTCCAGAACATACCAACCCGTGATTAAGTGTAGTTAAACACTGTGTGTGTGTGTGTGTGTGTGTGTGTGTGTGTGTGTGTGTGTGTGTGGGGAGTGTAAATGTTAGCATAACTTAGTAATGACAAGAATAACTACACGTACTTTCAGTTATAGTTATAGTAATAGTATGTTTAGTTTCTCAAAATTTGAGTTATGGACAAAAATAAATGGTAGTTAACTAACAGAAAGTGTCCATTGACCAATTACATTTTAGTTAGTTACATTATTCTTATAGTTTTTTTTAACGAAAAGTCACAATGATTTATCAAATGATAATGTTAGTTGATGTGTGTATTAAATGCAAGCGTAGGCTTATACACATGTGTTATTATGATATGCAGGCATGAGTGAATTGGAAAACTGAATGTCAGGGATCTGACTTTGGACTAAACCCAGGACTTTCTGATATACATGTATATGTTTGTATATTAGGAGGCAATTTATAATTTTTCTCAAGAAATGGCTATATCTTGGTGTAAGAGTAGTTTGATAACATTAAGAGTTATTTTCAGCTTGTTTGGTTACACTCCTACGGCATATTTAGTGGTGTACAAATTCTTTGCACTTCACAATAAATAAACAACTCAAAACAAAACCAATGTTGTTTTATGAAATGTATAGGTACATTAATAATACATATAAAGACACCTGGTTGAAGAAATATGCTACTAAATTCATTAACGTTCACCTTGACCTCAGAAAAATGTTCATAACTTTAGTTTAGAATGACCAACAATCTTTAATCCAGCACCATTTTCATATAATTATCCTTCCCGTTCTTTTTTGTGTATGTCAAATTTTAGTCCATTGCTTCATTATTGAGTTACAGTATAATCATGTATTAATCTTATGACATTAAACTATACACTATATTACATATAAAGTCATCATATCCTAATTTTGAGGTCATCGTGAATGTGAACGAACTATATATTTCAGCAGATTATTACTAAAGAAAGCTGGAATTTACTTATGTCATTGTTATGTCCTTGCTAAGCATTAAAATTATAAATCACTTTCCAGGCATAGTGACAGTAATAGAGTTATCACACATGAGCAACCATGCTATAAATCAATTTTATAACATACATGTTACTATGTTGTCGCTATGTGTTATATTCAAAGTTATTGCTTCCCATTTCTTGGCATAGTCTGTTTATAATAAAGTGTACTCAACCTTGTCCTACAGATTATTTGTGCAATCTACCTTTAAGGATATAATATGTGGAATACTAATATTAAATAATAAATAACATTTTTTAAAAAGTATGTAGGGATATTAAAACCGAAAACAACACAGGAACTGATTAGCTAATGATAATAGCATAATGGTGGTAACAGTGTTCTGCCACCCACACTGGTTGGCACTGGTTGGGAATAACCACCACTCAGCATGAACTAACCACCACTCATTATGAATTAACCACTATTCAAGTAACAGATATATAGGCTATTGAGACAGAATTAACTATAATTATAATACTAAATGCAAGTTAGAATCCAACCACCACTCTGAGCAGAGCATTGTGGTAGTATTTTTGTATAAACATTTGATTTTAAACACTTAAAATATGGAATTCCAGAATTTTCCCTTCCATAACTTGCGTCCCCCCCCCCCCACACAAGCAAACTGAGAGAACATACATGTACCTCACCTCCCAGCTAACAAAAGATCCTGTATGAGACTCTGAATTCTGTACGTTATAATAATAGTACATACATGTAGTTAGTGTTGTTTTATGATTATAACTAAAACATTTTTGTAAGGCATTGTGACTTTTAATTAACTAATTATAACTAAATTACAAGTCTATTGTAATAACTATGCTAACTAAAATGGAAAATGCCCAATAAAATTGTTTTAGTTCACTAACCACAACTATAACTATAACTAAAACTGTGATAAACTAGTCATACTATAACTATAACTAAAAGTGGTCATTATTGTCATACTAAAACATCACTACATGTAGTCCAGTTGCATTAGTTTAGGAGGCAATTTCCTACAAAAACTTTAAAATGTAAAATAGATTAACAGAAAAGTAGAGTGAGTAAAGGTCATTCACGTTCACCATGACCTCAGAAAAGTGTTCATAAAGTGTTGTACCATTTTCATATAATCATCCTTCCCATTCTTTTTTGTGTATGTCAAACCATTGCTTCATTATTGAGTTACAGTATATTCATGTGACACTATACATTATATTACATATAAAATCATCACATCATAATTCTGAGGTCATTGTGAATGTGAACAGACTTTAGTGTAGTCCCAATGCTAAACAGGCCTAGGAATACACTGTTACTATGTCTGTCAGTCTTTGTACTACATAGGAGAGGAATATTCGTTCCAAGTTAGGAAATATAAGTGTTCTGTTCTTGAAAACAGTGAACAGACATAGAGCAGTGACCCTCAGAGCTAGAATGAGACAATTTTAGTACAAGAATAGTTACTTAAATTTATAATATGCACAAGTAAATCTAAAAAGTGCCTAGTTCTCATTTTAGTCAGTTATAGTTATCGCAGTAGACTGGTAATTCATGTGACATTAAACTATAGTACATATAAAGCCATAACTACCGAAACGTTTGGTTATTAAAAACAATCATTGATTGGTAAAAACTATGAATATTACACTACCCAATCATCCAGGACTTTTCAATATATAAAGTTATCACATTGCAACTTTGAGGTCATAGTGAAAGTGAACAGACTTTAGTCATAATTAAACAACACACTGTCTTATTATAACTCACATTAACAGATCCTTCGTGTTCCGTAATGACTTTGATGTTACTCTCTGGATCAAACCGCTCATCACTACTCAGTTCCCACAAAATCATTTCTTTACTTGAGGCTGATAAAATGAGTGTTTCATTGCAATCATTTGGTGTAGTATTAAGCACTAGAATGGTGGTAATTGGACAAGTATGACCTTCCAGTACATGCAACTGATGACCTCGCTGTGTGTATGTATAAAAAATTTAATTTTGATTGCCACTATTTGTGGTTCTATAAAATAATGTATATTGTGCAATGTAAGCAAGGATATATATATATACTGGAGTAATAACGACCACTTTCAGTTATGAAAGTTAGGGGGTACTAGTGGCCTGCTGGTTAAAGTACTGGCCTGTAATCGAAAGGTTGCAGGTTCAAGCCCCACTAGGTACAGGCTTTTTTTCACCTATGAGTAGGGGATGTAAAGCAGTCGCTCCTGGTTAATTAGCAATTTGTGCTACTTCCCCCGTTAAGCCATGTACCAGCAGTTCAGTTATGTCATCAAATTATGTCACTTCGGCATCATCAAGCATGATACACTTACGTTTCTAACAGAATGTATTAAAAGGAAGAATGCAGCCATTGATAATTACAAACAAGATTGAAATCCGTGACCTGGCCACACTGGTTGAGAATAATTACCTCTCAGATGTACCTTTACTTAGTACACTCTACTGAGAGATGTAGAGTTATTAATAATAATGCTTTGTAAGGTAGAATTTGGTCACCATTCTAAACAGCCTGGGCAGTGAGAGATGTAGAGTTATTATAATGCTTTGTAAGGTAGAATTTGGTCACCATTCTAAACAGCCTGGGCAGAACACTGGGAGAGTACATTATATAAAACACACCTCAGAATTCCATACAATTAATCGGCCATCATCTCCAGCAGAAACAAAGCTGAAAGAGAGAAAAAAACTAACCATTTATAAATGAAGAATGTTTTGACTTAAGCGTCCCATTTGCAAATTCTTACCCCGAATTGCTGATATTTACAAGGTGTTTTACAGAACCAGAATGGCCACACAAAAGCAATACTTCCCTGTATATATTTTGAGGTTGATTATCTGTGATTTTTTGATAAACATCTTCAAAACTCTATCAGAAAAGTTTAATGAATAATTGTAAAATATGTTTTTATAATGTCTCCTATATATAATCATGTCACTTACAGTTCTACTTGGAGTGCTAGATAATTTTGGACCAAACAATCCTTTGAACCAGGCAGCCATTGCAATTGCTTTAGCAAGCAATGGGTACAACCCTGTCGTAGTTATAGTTGATTCGAAGGTGGGGTTGCGAATTCTTTTCTACGATAATTAATTGTGTTATTAAAAAGATATCGCAAAACAGTGAGTGTGGGGATTGAACGTGTGCTTGTGTGAATTTGTTAGTATTGACTGCGAGAAGGTTACTATCATTTGTCTACAACAAGTGTTCTGTTCTGGTGACAATCACACCTCCTTCAAAATTGTTATGTAAAAAAATTTGCACTTTGCTGGATCATAGACCATTCTTACATCGTCTGAGGGGTTGGAACTGTTTTTACTAAGTGGAGAATCTTATCTTACTGCAAGATTGCAAATTTTCATCTGTTAGCGATTTCTTTCTTTACTTAACACAATGTCTGTAAGTACAGACATATCCAAATCCTTACCTTCGAAATCTGTTCCTAAGGTGAGAGAGTGTGTTATGTCTGTGAGTGTAAGTATATGTGAGGTATTGCAGTTTGCTATAAATTATATTTATTTTCATACCTAATTTATTTTCTTGCAGTATTCATGTGTTACCCCATTTATTCATAGCTGCTTTGTGCATTATGAATTTTGGTACTCTTGTTATTTAGTATTATTATTATTCATATTCATGATTTCATGTTATTTTGTGAGGTCTATTTGTGTGGCGACTGTTGACTCTTAATCTTGATGAATTTATTTATCTGGTTGCTTAATTAAAAAGCCGATATTGTATTATCAAAAATTGCTCTCTATAGCTCTTTGCTACAGCAAACATTAGTTTTTTCCTGAGCTTACCTTTCGGTTTATTTTGATGGAAATTCATAATGTAAAGATGAAAATTTTCACAGCTGTTTACATAAAATTAATATTGAGCTTCTTTGCCAGGAATGTGGTAATGAGATTTAAAAATCTGTCACATTGGAATAAATATAATTTATAGTGTTCCACCCAATTAGACCTTTGGCATCCTCTAGGATTAAGTTCACAGCTGTTTGCTTTTGCAAAAAATTAATAATTATAATAATTTTTATTATAATTATTATAATAAATATTATAACTCACTATCAGTAACAAGTACACCCTACTAACTATTTACTCTAAGTTATCGTAATGTTTGAGTATATTAATTATTCATTGTTTTACTCGTGCAGAAATATGCATAGTAATCTTCAGTAAACCTCATTGTATAGGTGGAAAAGTAAATAGTAATCTTCAATAAACCTTACTATATAGGTGGAGAAGTAAACACTTTAAGTATGTTAAAATATATAGCTAACTTCATTTTCAATCTTAAACACCAACAGATGGCAAATAAATAACAAGCATCATAAATACTCCTGGGCTAGAAACCACACCCTTTTCCGAACTGGGAACTATATTATTGCAATTCATATTTCTGCTTTTCAAAATTCATTAGCTAAAGTATTGCTTACATTAGAGTATGGACAGCTAGCCACTCGATGGTTGTTGTTCTTGTTCTTGTTCTTGTTCTAGGACTATAGTTTTCATGTGATGTCATAGGACTGGATGTCAACACCTTGTATCAAATAGCCTAGAGGACAGGGGGCCTGGGTACATCTAGATCCTGCACCTGTTAGTGTGTTTAATACCAAAACACATTGTAGTATACCCTTTGATCTATTCAGATGTTTTCATCATTAGACACCTAACACACACCCAAACTGGTCATGGACTAAATTGTCAAAATAATAGTCTGGGCCCCCCAGGAAGGTCCAGATCCTGCACCTAAAATCACATTTTAGTTTACCCTTGACCTCTGCTCATCATTAGACACCTAAATCAAACTGGTCATGCATAACTCAAATAGCCTGAGCCTGGAAAGGTCCAGATCCTGCACCTGTCAGTGTCAAAAACAGATAATAGACATCCAACAACTAACTACTGGTCATGGTAATTATCCACATCATTATATTCTTGATGTAAAAGATTCTTTAACTTGTAGTGATTATAATATATATGTCTGTTTTGTTGAATCAGCATCAAACCAGAGAATTATTTTGTAGTCTTTCTGGTACTAAATAATGGCAGTTTTGAAGTTTGGTGGATTTTTTGCTTTGTAAATGCATCCAGTAAATAGCTAAATGTTTATCAGAGAGTATGATGGCATCTGTCTGGCTATTTGGATGACCACATGAGATTTTTGGGATTTTCCCCAAAACTATCAAAATGGCTCTTAAATGTTTATTACATCAAAAAGAGACTCAAATGCACAAGAAAGCCTGCAAAGATGTTCCTGTAAGCACAAGCAAAAAAACCATAATGTGTTTTGTTTCTGCTTGCATGAAGATATGTCTGTGTCTGCCTGTCTGTGTGACTATTCCATGCTTGTGTGTATTTGTGTTTGTCTATATCTGTATGTGTGACTATTTAGTATCTATGCCTGTGGTTGTTTGTGTGTCTATGTCTGTCTCTGTGACTATGCCTGTGTCTGTGTCATGTGTCTACATCTGTGTGTGTCAGGATCTGTGTATGTCTATGTCTGTGTCTATGCCTTTGCCTGTGCGTGTGTGCGTCTATGTCTGTGTCATGTGTCTACATCTGTCTGTGGACTATGCCTGTGCCTGTGTGTGTCTATGTGAGTGTGTCTGGATCTGTGTGTGTTGTATATGTCTATGCCTATGCCTGTGCCTGTGTGTGTCTGGATGTGTCTGTGTCTGCCCATGTGTGTTTGTATCTCTGTGTGTCTATGTCTGTGTGTGTTTGTATCTCTGTGTGTGTCTGTGTGACTATGTGTAACTGTGTATGACACTGTGTGTGTATGTGCTTATTCATATTTTACTGTCTTGAAATTAGTTTGTGCTAAATTATTATTATTATTATAATTATTGTAAACATATTTTGATGTTCAGGATCTGTGGAGTAAACAAAGAAGCCATATTTGCACGTTGTTTATGGCTTATTCCATTATGTGTGGGGGATCATTCCCCATATGGAACTGTCATGAAGGAAGTAAATTCTTTTATATGAACTGTTGTACCTATACTAGTATAGGTAGATGTATAGGTATGGGTATGGGTATAGGTATAGATATGGGTATAGATATAGGTTAGTGTTGTACCTATACTAGTATAGGTACATGTATAGGTGCCTATACCAAGGTATAGGTAAATATAGGTATGGGTATGGGTATGGGTATGGGTATAGGTTAGTGTTGTACCTATACTAGTATAGGTAAATGTATAGGTGCCTATACTCGAGGTATAGGTAAATATAGGTATGGGTATGGGTATGGGTATAGGTATAGGTTAGTGTTCTACCTATACTAGTATAGATGAATGTATAGGTGCCTATACTCAAGGTATAGATAAATATAGGTATAGGTAAGTAGTATAGGTCAGATACAGATACTTTACAGACCAAGTTTTGAAACTTTATAGTACTATTTTACTGTAGGAAAAGATTGATACACCACTTAGAATCATATTTTTTTGACCTATTTCCATCATTTCTAGTAGTTTGTGAGTTTCATTTTCCAACAGAAATGGCTATATAAGAGCAGTGCTAAAAGTTAGTTAGCTAACTAAAACTAAAACCCTTTTAGTAAGCCTAATATTATTTTAGTTAATTAAACTATAACTAAACCAGAAACTAGACATTCTGTAACTAAAGTGGTCACTATAGTAGTCATACTAAAACAACACTAGACCTGTCAGGTATTATGAGCAGGATGTACGTATATAACCCAAACAGATCTAGTTGTTTATACTATATATACCACAGAGTGTTTGGATACAGACTTTGAGGTCATTAAATAAAGGTTACACAAGTTAAAATTGAATTTATATGGACTAATTCTGATTTGACAAATTGGTTGATAACTGTTGATAAGGGTAGTGTCAATACATACTTGTAATATGTGAGTATGTGACTTGTATAACAGCATGAATCCTGTTTGATCACTTTAGGTGGTAAGTGAGAGTTTTATGAATATTTAGTGAGATATGCTACCTCTTACTGAAATTGTTTAATAATATTAGCTGTACTGGTAATATGTGAGTATGTATACACTAGAACTATATGTGTGTACCAGACTTGTATAACAGCATGAATTGTCTGCATCCTGTTTGATCACTTTAGGTGGTAAGTGAGAGTTTTATGAATATTTAGTGAGATATGCTACCTCTTACTGAAATTGTTTAATAGTATTAGCTGTACTGGTAATATGTGAGTATGTATACACTAGAACTATATGTGTGTACCAGACTTGTATAACAGCATGAATTGTCTGCATCCTGTTTGATCACTTTAGGTGGTAAGTGAGAGTTTTATGAATATTTAGTGAGATATGCTACCTCTTACTGAAATTGTTTAATAGTATTAGCTGTACTGGTAATATGTGAGTATGTATACACTAGAACTATATGTGTGTACCAGACTTGTATAACAGCATGAATTGTCTGCATCCTGTTTGATCACTTTAGGTGGTAAGTGAGAGTTTTATGAATATTTAGTGAGATATGCTACCTCTTACTGAAATTGTTCAATAATAATAGCTGTACTGGTAATATGTGAGTATGTCTACACTAGAACTATATGTGTGTACCAGACTTGTATAACAGCATGAATTGTCTGCATCCTGTCTGATGATATTAGACATGATGAGTGAGAGTTTTATGAATATTTAGTGAGATATGCTATCTCTTACTGAAATTGTTCAATAATAATAGCTGTACTGGTAATATGTGAGTATGTCTACACTAGAACTATATGTGTGTACCAGACTTGTATAACAGCATGAATTGTCTGCATCCTGTCTGATGATATTAGACATGATGAGTGAGAGTTTTATGAATATTTAGTGAGATATGCTATCTCTTACTGAACTTTGTCCAATAATAATAGCAGAGTAAAAAGCAAAAGCAGGAATCCTATAGATGTTACGTTACTTAACCTCGACAATTTTACAGTTTTGAAATCAAGTTTCATTCAAAGGAAACAAGATTGGTCACTCAATGTTTCTGATCTCCTAGTAGCCGTTACTAGGGCAGCGCAAAGAGAATTTGGTTATAGAGATATTGGAAGTTGGAGAAACAACCAGAAATAACAGTTCTTATCAGGAGTGAATGCAAGTATGCTGTCATCTTCCAACACAATTCTGCCATACTTGAGAAACATTTTCGAACTGCCTTCACTAAAGGGTCGCTGTAATAGAAAACATGTGCCTACTGTTCAATATAGATTAATCAACTTGAAAACTGATATTGAAGTTGAGATACAATGCTACAAGATTGGTGTACAACTACAAAACTCTAGCTCGTCCACACATTTAATGTGCGCAGGCTAAACTCCCTCACCTGTTACAATATTTGTATTAAGACACATTAAACTAAATATTGAAAATGTTATTAACAACTAAGTTGTGTTTGTTTTAGAAATAAAGAGAGAGAAACGTGTCCAAAAAAAATCTAGACCCGTTTGGATTGGAACCCAGGACCTCTAAAATCTGACTAGCAGTCTGGGTTCAAATCTGAGTTGGTTCTGGACATTCGTCTCCTCTCTTTATTTTCTAAAACATTAAACTCAATAGGAGTGTGATAACAATCTACTGAAAGAACATGTTACATAGCGATTTCTTTCCTTACAGCACACTATGTTGAGCATGGAAAAGGCAAGCAATGTCTATGTGCATCCTCCAGGCAGAATAAAGGTTTGTGGACAATATATTACACATGATTATTACAACATCAAGTATTATCCTCATTTTTGTGGCCATTTTTAATTTGGTCAGAAAATGAACCATATCTATTGTATGATCTATTAACTGATTTTCATGGCCTTTTAAATTTATAATGAAGTACAAAAGTACTAAAGGTTGTTTGCATTCAGCTTGACCTCTGAGAACTGTTCATAACTTTAGTTCGGAAGTACCGACAATGTTTTTACCTTCACCATTTTCATATAATTATCCTTCCCGTTCTTTTTTTGTGTTTATTTCAATCCATTGCTTCATTATTGAGTTGCAATATAATCATGTATTAACCTTATAACATTAAACTATACACTATATAGTTCATTGAGTTAGAGTATAATCATGTATTAACTTTATGACATTAAACTATACACTATATTACATATAAATGCATCACAAAGAACATAGTGAGTGGGAATAGACTTTAATCTATCTGTGCTAAACTCAAGATGGTTGGGCTCCTATTTATACTCTACAAAGTCCACATTACCTGGATTTTAAGTAAAGTCTGTTTATATACACAATGACCTCAAAATTAGGGTGTGATGACTTTACATGTACTATAATGTATAGTTTAATGGCATAAGGTTAATACATGATTATACTGTAACTCAATAATGAAGCAGTCGATTGAAATTTCCACATACACAATAAAAATGGGAAGGATAATTATGCTAGTGAATATTGTTAGGTCATTTCAAACTATAATCATGAACATTTTTCTGAGGTCATGGTGAATGTGAATGACCTTCAAACAATGATTGATACAAACAGTATACAATACTATACCAGTCTACTGTGATGGGATGTTGTGATGAATAATTTAAAAACTTTAATTGCAGAAAAGTGTGTCAACACATAAATTAAGTGCAATTGCATTCCATAGTCCAGCCACAAAAAAATCTATTTTTTTATAATTCAATTAATGTGCTTACATCATAAAATTTTACTTGTAACCATAAAAGGAAACTGTTATGAGACTATTTTATTGACTGGAATATGATATATGATGACGTATGTATTTATAATGTATATATATACCATACCTACATGTCCATTGTATACCTACATACATACATACATACATACATACATACATACATGGTCAACATACATGTACATAGTATTACATACATACATGTATGCATGCATACCTACATGCTTAGATACATACATACATGGTCATACATACATACATACATACATACATACATACATACATGGTCATACATACATACATACATACATACATACATGCATACATACATACATGCATGCGTACCTACATGCATACATACATACATACATGGTCATACATACATGTATACATACATACATACATGGTCATACATACATGCATACGTACATATATACTTACATACATACATGGTCATACATACATGTATACATACATACATACATGGTCATACATACATACATGGTCATACATACATGTACATAGTATTACATACATACATGTATGCATGCATACCTACATGCTTAGATACATACATACATGGTCATACATACATACATACATACATACATACATACATGGTCATACATACATACATACATACATACATACATGCATACATACATATATGCATGCGTACCTACATGCATACATACATACATACATGGTCATACATACATGTATACATACATACATACATGGTCATACATACATGCATACGTACATATATACTTACATACATACATGGTCATACATACATGTATACATACATACATACATGGTCATACATACATGCATACGTACATATATACTTAGATACATACATACATACATACATACATACACTAGTACTTTTTAAAATAATGCCTTCTGGGCCCCAGAAGCAACCTCACAGTGTCTAAATAAAATTAATTCTGTATTAAACAATTACATGTATATACTTCGAACTGTAATTATACTATTTTTTATCCAGGTTATCCTATTTCAACCAAATAAAACCAAAGCTGTAGTTCTTCCTCAAGCAATCATATCCAGAGGTTATGTGTGCGAGGTTTCAAGCTCACCTGAAAGTATATTAACACAACTACAGGACCCACTCAATCAGGTTTGGCACTCCTATGTGAGCGGTGTAGTCATGATCACATGACATTATAATCACATGACATTCACATGAGAATATAAATGTTGATGCTGTGAACACATGTAGGAATGTAAATATTGATCACATGACATTTCAGTTAAGAATACACATAATCAAATGACATTATGACCACATAACATTCATTTGGAAATGTAAATATTGATCACATGACACTATGATCACGTGACAATTCATATGGGAGTGTTAGTGTTGATATACAGAATGTAAATGTAGATGTGATTACATCTACATTCTTACTGGAATGTTATGTTATTAATACGATATAGGATACACTCCCACATATTATGTGATTGTATGTACATTCTTAACTGAAAGTCGTGTAATCAATTCCTATGAATTTCAGATGTAATCACATGACATTTCAGATATGATCACATGACATGATGCAGAACTCTATATATACGAGTATTGATCACATGTCACTTGATTAGTAATTTAATGATCACCTGATATTCTTGTAAGTGATTTTGTTTCATTTTAGATTGTTGTGGTCATCAACATAGAAAACAATTTACATCATTCCGTTCAAGAATTATTAAGGTAAATGTATACTGCACTGTACAGTGTACACTATATACAAAATAATATATAATTATTATTATGTATTGAGTGACAATCACAAATACACACACAGTTACATACACATACACACATACACATACACATACACACACACATACACACACACACATTAAAAGGTCATGTTCATTATTACTTCAAAAAAATGTTCATAGCTTTAGTTTGATACAACCAACAATCTTTTTACCAGCACCATTTTCATATAATTATCCTTCCTGTTCTTTTTTGTGTATGTTAAATTTCAATCCATCACTTCATTATTGAGTTACAGTATAATCATGTATTAACCTTATGACATTAAACTATACACTATATTACATATAGAATGTAAACAGACTTTAATATTAATGAATTTTTATTTATCCACACATATGTAGACAATTCCAATCAATAGGACTGCATAATTCTGTTGTCATGGCAATTCTACCACATTCTCGGTACAGTTAATTTTGTAAAGACTACCTTCAATATGCATTGTTGTTATTCTTTATTCTCACTCCATCTTTCCTTTCGTCAACTAATCAATCCCACAATGTATATACCTGAAATTATGCTTTGAATCATACTATAATCACAACATAAACACACCGACATTCCTTCAGCCTTTTTCAATTATTAAGCAACTCTGAAACATATTACAAGAAACAAACTTTCTGAGCTTGTTTCAGAATTAACTTAATAATTTTTTTCTTTCTTCCATAGACACAAACCCAGTGAAACTTTAGTATCCAACCTACAAGAAGCTGGAATATCACGAGTAAGGGCTGCTAATGTTGATTAATCACAAAAACATGTAGATACTACAAGAAACAATAGGACATTACATGCTAGTTGTGTAACTATGGTTACTAAGTGTAACTATGGTTACTAAGATGTAACTATGGTTACTAAGATGTAACTAAATATATATATAAGATTTTTTTGAAATATTTTAAGAGGGATGACCACCTTAGTCATAAGACTGACCTTCAGTGGTACCCTCTACGAGAAATATAAGCAAAAAGAAGTGTTATTAAACGCCCTAAAATATTACACGAAAAGTAACCCATGTACATGTGCATGTTGGCTGTTACATGTAACTATCAATTATGTGATTGCTATATTAGTATGTGTTTACTATTTCTATGTAACTATGGTGATCGCTATGGTGATCACTATCATTAATTTTAGTGATGTGCAATTTACAAAATGTAAAATTAATATCTTTTTTGTAGATATTTACATCTGATGAAGGAGAGAGAAGGTTCTTTCAAGAATTAAAACTGGCTGAGATGAATGAGCTGAGACTGAAAAGAATTTTACAGTAAGTATTTGGCATAATTAAAATATTTTGTTATGCATAGTTTGTACATAGTATATAGGTTAATATAATTACATGAAGTAACGTATATGCTGTAATGAAATCATGTCACTATGCAAACAAATACATTAATTCCCACAGAAAAATGATTATTAACAATTAATACCTAATAATTATTATAATAAGAGTCACGGGAGTATTGCTATATAAAAAGAATGATGAGTTTAAAAGAGGATTCATATTGACCTATTTATAATATTATCACAATAATTTTGACCAGATGCAAATGCTCACTCACTATTAGGCCAGGAAACAGACTAAACTTGGTATCTAAGAGAAACAGTAGTTGCTTTTCCTGGATACCAAAGATAGTTGATCTTTCTGCACGTATTTAAATCTAAACATGTGATCATGAGTCGTCATGAGCAGAGTTTTTAATATGTTTTGAAGCACGGGCCAAATTACATGGTCTCAAAAATGGTTAGTGTGTGCACCATTGGGAATACATCTTGAGCCAATTAACTAAGAGTTAATGCTGTTACTGACAATATAATCATAATTAACTGCGCCACTGGCCCAAAGAGAGAACTGTGCAGCGCCAAACAAGAAGCTCTTTAGGCCAATGGTGTGCCATATGAGCATGTCAAAAACACTGGTCATGAGTCTGATATTCCCATAGCCAGTCATATATAATTATAATATATAGTAATCTTACTAAAAGTATTTAAGTATTGTACTTTTATTGTAAACTATAAAGGTCATTCACGTTGACGTTGACCTCAGCAAACATTCATAATTTTAGTTTGGAATAGCCAATGATCCTATTACCTGCACCATTTTCATATAATTATCTTTCCAGTTCTTTTTTGTGTATGTCACATTTCAATCCATTGCTTCATTATTGAGTTACAGTATAATTCCCTATTAACATTATGTCATTAAACTACACGCTATGAAATCATCACATCCTAATTTTGAGGTCATCACGAGACAGTAAACCATATTTACTTTTGTAGGTTCTCTCAAGCACTGAAAGAAGCTGTAGATCACAGTCATGATGCCATACAAGTAACAAACAAAGACAGTTCAATTATTGTAAGTAAATAGTTATTTGAGAAGTTGCCAAAACTAATCATATCTACGACTGCTTAACTGTTATATTTGGCAGATTATCAGCATGATATATGCCTCCCACTTAATCTGCAAGTGTCCTTTTTCTGCATTGAAAGTGTGTCTGTTATATTTATCACATTATGAGTACGATACAAATGTCAGCTATTGTGTTGGTGTCCTTTTTCTGCATTGAAAGTGTGTCTGATATATTATCAAATTATGGGTACAATACAAATGTCAGCTATTGTGTTGGTGTCCTTTTTCTGCATTGAAAGTGTGTCTGATATATTTATCAAATTATGAGTACGATACAAATGTCAGCTATTGTGTTGGTGTCCTTTTTCTGCATTGAAAGTATGTCTGATATATTTATCAGATTATTGTAAATATGTAATTAGTAACTATTTGAACATATAAGGGAATAATTGAAGTTGTCCTGAATACCAAAATATTACATCACTAATTAAACCTTCCATGTGTGGATAATTGCGATAGTTTAGAAATAATTGCAAGTACTAGCTGTTGATATTAGTTTCTTTTCTACACTGAGAGATTTTGTTTTTGTATATTTTCTCTGTTTTTCAGTATGTCAATAAATCATTTATTGAACTCAATGGATTTACATCTGAAGAATGTCTTGGTAGACCTGCTTCCGATATCCTAAGATGCTCTGATGAGAGTAAATGGGGTCAGGATAATGGATCTAAAAATGTATTTGCAAAGAAAGATGTGAGTTTACCTCATTTCTCTGTGTTTGTGTCTGTTTGTGTGTCCATGTGTCTGTATGTCTGTAACCTTGCTGTCCTTGTCACTCTATGCCTGTGTCTGTGTGTCCTTGTCACTCTGTGCCTGTGGCCCTGTGTCTGTGTATTTGTGTTTGTGTGTCCTTGTCACTCTGTGTCTGTCTCTGTTTGTCACTCTGTACCTGCGTGTGTTTTTGTCACTCTGTGCCTGTGTGCCCTCTGTTCCTGTGCCTGTGTCGGTGTGTGTATTTGTCACTTTGTGCCTGTGTCTGTGTGTTTGTATCTGTGTATGAGTCTTTGTCTCTGACTGTGTGTCTAAATGTTAGGTTTGACAAGTTCTTTCCATTTTCTTCCCAGTATTGGGAAGGTGAATGTTCTATTGAGAGACGTTCTGGTTTAGCTTCAAAACAGTATATTAAACTGATACCAATGAAGACAGCATCTGGTGAAATATCTCATCGAGTTACAATTCAAAGATTACTATTTGCACAAGATATTAGTTCAACTGGAAGTCCCAGACAGGGTAACCAAAAATGTAATGGTAAGTAGATAATAATAACAATAATAATAATAATAATTATTATTATTATTATTATCATTAATATTGCCATTGTCATTACCAGTAGTATAATTACTGTTTTTATTTTATTATATATTTTTAAAATTATTTATTTTTATTATTATTGTTATTGTTATTATTATAATATCCAAACGTTTTACTCTCTTTAGGTACTACACCAGATTCATCCACTACACACACACTCAAGACTAGTACTAGTCGAGGTTCTATTGGTAGCCAACCAAAAGTTATACCACTTCCCGAAACTCCTTTAACCAGGGTATGTACATGTATATACATGTAGTGAGGTGGCGGCTTTCAGTAACAGTGCTTTTGAGACATAATGCTAAAATACTATAAATTTGACAAGAAATGGGTGTATATTGACCTATTTTGAACAGACATGGAGCATTTGATCAGATATTGTCAGGTCTCTCAGTACATTTGACAAGAAATGGGCATATTTGACCTATTTTGATCAGACATGGAGCATTTGATCAGATATTCTCAGGTGTCTCAGTACATTTGACAAGAAATAGGCATATTTTGACCTATTTTGATCAGACATGGGACATTATGGATCAGATATCGTCAGGTGTCTCAGTACATTTGACCAGATTAGCCCAACAGCTTTTTAGAAATGTGCTGTCATTATTTGAATATAGATCAGTTTAAAAATCCAATCTGGTATTTCATTCTAGGGTGTTCGGACTATTATGGATGCCAGAGACAATTCTGTTTGTCCTCCGGAAATCAGAGAGTCACTCGATAAGTGTTTGGTAAGTAAATACCTTGTTATCCATTAGTATATGATAATTACCAATTAATTTCTTCACTGTAGGAAATTTTTCGCAATGTTGAACTTTATTCGCCCAATGTTCCATATACAGGACATCCTATAGGCATTGTAGAGGGCTTATTAAATGTGAGACAAAATACAATAACTATACTCAGTATCATAAGCTTGTGTTGATTGAAATAATTATCTTTATTTAGAGAGGAAGACGTTACTCACTTGATTCATCAAAAGGTTGATTCACACGCACGCACACACGCACACATATATATGCATACACACATATATATATGCATATACACATATACATGTACACACATACACACATACACCATCTTGCGGATACGTACATACACCTATACACACACATACATGATAGATACACAGTTACACACACACACACACAAGTACATATACATACATAATTATACATGTGCATACATATTAATTTCCTTTTAGCTGTAAACTATACTTCATCACACCATCATCACTCAACCACTTCTACTCCTCCTCCCGATGTTCAGCAATGCTTAGAGTCATTACATACTTGGACATTCGATATTATACAATTAGAAAAAGTGTCACATTTACAGTGAGTTATTTACGTATCACAGTGATTTTGATCTTACTCCCTCATTTATCATAACTCAGACCACTCTACTATGTTGGCATGAATATATTTAATGAGTTCCATATGTGTGATGCTTTAGATGTTGATGACTCAGTGATTGGTTCATGGCTAAAGGTACATTTATATTAACTAGCTATAAATTTGCTTCATATTTTAAATCTTACTAATAGTTGATGGAGTCAAATTATCATCGTAAAAATACCTATCACAATTCAACACATGCTGCCGACGTGCTTCAAGGAACTGCTTATCTTGTGAGAGCATTTCAGTCTTCTAAATCTGAAGCACACGAGGTTGAGTTGTCATCTTACCTTCTTCCTAAATTCTCTCTCTCTGTCCTTTTATGTCTCTCTGTCTGTTTCTGTTTCTCTGTCTCTCTCTATCTCTGCCTCCTGTCTATCTGTCTGTCTGTCTCTCACTCTCTCTCTCTCCGTCTCTCTCTCTCCGTCTCTCTCTCTCCGTCTCTCTCTGTCTCTCTATCTCTCTCTATGTGTCTATCTGTCTTTCTATCTGTCTGTCTGTCTGTCTGTCTGTACTAGAGTACCGGATTATGATACTAAAGTTGTTTAACAAAAAAAGTATTTTAAACAACATTTAAGTCAAGGACCTTTTTCAAGTGTCTGTCTGTCTGTCTCTCTCCTTACACATAATTTATATTCAATTTCATTCCACTTACAGAATAAGTTGGAACCACTTGAAATAGCCGCCCTCTTAATTACAGCAGTAATCCATGATGTTGATCACCCAGGACGTACAAATGCATTTCTCACTAATTCTGGAAATAGTCTAGCTGTACTTTATAATGACAGGTATGTCCGGATTCCACTACTCATGTATTACATACTCACATTTTCTTCTTTGCAGAGCTGTTTTAGAGAACCACCACGCTGCATTTAGTTTCAAGGTGACTCTTCAGAGCAAACAGCACAACATATACCAAGGCATTGACAAGTATGTTATGTCTTGACTTAGTGTCATATAATGGATTTTGTGCCTATATGTTGTGTACCAATTGAATGTTTTAAATACATTGTACATACTTATACTTCAATCCAGAAGAGGAATCTATTTCCTCTTTTTCTGTGTTAGATTTTCAGTACAATTATAAGTATTTGTTACCTAACTTCTGAAAAGAGACACTCCTGCAAAATACTTTTGCTTACATTCAATCGCTTCTATTGGCTTCCCTTACAAAATTGTGAGCAATTGAAAGTACTGTGAGTGTTTGCTCGAATTAATTTTGCAGGGAAGTGTCTCTTAGAAAATTAAGACACATTTTATCATTTTCTACACCCTGTCTGCCCCTCTCCAGTAAAACATACCACAATTTAAGAAGCTCCGTTGTTGATCTTGTCTTGGCAACTGATATGTCCAAGCATTTTGAGCACCTTGCCAAATTCAAAGGCAGTCAGTTAGTTGCACAAGTAAGTTCAATCACTGTACAACATGCAGTATGTCTGTAATATTCGTATAGTGTTGTTTTAGTATGACCATAATTATGATTACACTATACTCTCTGATAGTTTTACATTAAAAAGTCACCATACAGTACAGTAATTACTCAGTAGTTTCATATTCAAACTACAGTAGTTCAATAGTAGTTTTAATAGTAATTACTGTACATATTGAACACCACAGTAGTGAGACAGTAATTACTATACTATACTGACAGTAGAACTAAGGTAATTACTGTTACTGTATGGTGACATATATTGTAGTATGAATATTTCCTTAAAATAAAAGTTGTGGTTGATTCTTATAAAAGAGTCTCAGTCATCCAGCTAAAGCACTAATTGTTAGTAATATTAGTAAATTCACGAAGAAGAGTTAATAAACAACACTACATCAGGCTTTCATTTAGAAAATTCATCAAGGGGGGGAGGGGGGCGACATACAGGGTTATCGTAGTGTGCATATTGCCAAACAAATTCCAAGGGAGGAAGGTGAATGCCCCCAACCCACCTCCCCTCCCCCCAAATGAAACACTGTACATTCATCCTAGTTATATGATGTGTATCATCTCATGTTGGTATTTGTATTTTTTACCATTCCCTGAAAGTTGAGCTGCTCATGATACCTGTATGATATAGCATACAATGATATTATATATCCCGACAGTCATGCACGGTACCAGTATATTGTATTGCAATTTTTATATCTTGAGCTGCTCATGATACCTGTATGATATAGCATATAATGATATTATATATCCCGACAGTCATGCACGGTACCAGTATATTGTATTGCAATTTTTATATCTTGGAAGGGAAATAAGGTGCATTTTACTGTTGAACCTTATTCAGATAATAGCATTTTTTGTACCTTTGTGTGCATAACAGTAATACTGTGGGTGCCTGGTGCACGACTGAAGCATTCAGTACCACTTGTGCAGTATACAGAAGATTGTGATGGTTGTCAGGTTGTCGTAGCTCAGTGGTGAGAGCACTGGTGGCTGAAGTCAGTGGCCCTGGATTCAATTCCCAGTGACTACCAACCAGCATATTTTCACTTTCCTCTTTCAGCCTTATTCTCAATGTGAGGCGAGATCAGCAAAGCAGTAATATTGTACATATACGTTACTTATTTAATGGTTATATCATATATACAATAAAGTGCTATAGCAGCACTAGTATGATATCAAAAAACCTGATATGTTAAGTTGTCGTCGCACATCCTCCAAAAGAAAGAATTTGTAATTTATTTTATCAAATGATTTACAGTAATTATTATCCAGTAATCATATTACTGTAGTAGTATGTGTATATCAAATGATTAATAAATGGCAACAAAGGTCAAGGAATGTGTGTGGTTTCTGAGCTATGAATATTGTGGAAAATGACACCATATCATGTATATATGATATTCATTGGAAATTAATTTAAATATGATATATAAAATTCTTTTTTTTATATTACAATTCTCTTTACCTGACATGAACGTATTTTTCTAGGGGGACGAAACACCCAACAGCTCTTCAACAAACCTGACAGTTCAAGGCAATCAAGAAGCAAGAATGCTCATGAAACGAATACTTGTAAAATGTGCCGACATATCAAATGCCAGCAGACCATTGGAATTATGTAAGCTATGGGCTTCTAAGATTGCTAAAGAATATTTCGACCAGACTGATGAAGAAAAGGAAAAGAATTTACCTGTTGTCTTCCCCGATTTTGATCAGCACACGTGTAATTTACCACGTACTCAAGTGAGTATTATAATATGTACTATGTATGTATGAATGTATGTGTGAATGTAATGTATGGTTTTCATTTCAGGGAGGAACAGGGGGCTCCCTCCCCCACTTAGAAAACTCCAAAATCATAACTAATAATCTAAAACACAATATATATATATATATATATACATGTATATAAATATACCATAACCTTCATTACTCAATAAGCTATCACATGTATTCAGCTACTCCCTCTACACTAAAATGTGAATGTATGTGTGAATGTAATGTATAGGATTTCATTTCAGGGAGGGACAGAGGGCTTCTTCATGTATTCAGCTACTCCCCCTTCCCTAAAATGTGAATGTATATAATGTACTGGGTATATCTATTAATTTTGTCTATCTATCTATCTATCTATCTATCTATCTATCTATCTATCTATCTATCTATCTATCTATCTATCTATCTATCTATCTATCTATCTATCTATCTATCTATCTATCTATCTATCTATCTATCTATCTATCTATCTATCTATCTATCTATCTATCTATCTATCTTTGCTTACATTTGTTCTTATCAATTTGTTTTCAGGTAAAATTTATTGATTTCTTTGTCAGCGGATTATTCAATGCTTGGAACAGTAAGTTTATTATAATTATAATAACAAGATATATGGAGAAAAAAGTGTCCCTATGATTGCTTTGTGTTGTCCAACCTTTTCAACCTTCAATAATCGTGGCTTTTAAAAAGTTCTTGCAGCTTTCTTCTATAGCTATAGTGTGTGTTCTATTATGTGCCACGCCCATTAACTGACCAAGTCCCCCTTAGCTACATATACAATGCATACACATATGACACAATTATGTATAAATATAATTATATAGATTCAACCCCGTGGAAAGCAATCATAGGGATGGCCCTGCAGGCCATAATTAATTCAATTGTTTTCATGAGTACAATAAACATGCTGATTATTACCAGACAACATGTTGGTCACATGCTGATCACATGATTACCTGACTTTATAATTATAGTTAATGTCTTTGATATCCACTTTTCATAAATTTTCATTAATTACAGGTTATTGCCCAATTCCAGTCATGATGGACCATATTAATTTTAATTATGAGTATTGGAAACAACAATATGATTCATCACCCAATATTTCCGAAGATGAAACAGGTAATAGAATATTTCCTTTGCAAATTAAGTAATGTCCTACTCAACTATCTGTCAATTCTGCTAAAAGCTCAGAAAATAAATTTTACCAAACAGTTACTTTTAATCACTTGCTGTTTTAGATTTTAGAGATTTTTAAAGAGAAAAATAGTTAATTGAATTTACTATCAGAGGTGGAAATAACAGTCGGACATCAGACAATTTCTGACTATTTAGCCTGTTTGTCTAAGCAAAACTCACTTTGCTTGGACATGTTGTCCTAGCAAAAAAATAAATATGACAAAAAAAAAAAGAGTTAAATTTAAAGGAATGCTCTCACGGGAATAGTAAACAATCTGTGGCACTTGTCAATTCATGTAACTATAATCTTGCCCCAGAGTTCAATTTTAAAATCTGATTGGTTGATTTTATCATGTGGCTAGAGTAATTAATATAGATAGCTTTGCTCTAAAAGTTGCAGTCAGACCAAAATTTGAAAGCATCTTATCAAAAATCACTTTGTTTAGACGTGTTGTCCTAGCAAATTTATAGTCTTATTTCCACCTCTGTACTACTATACATGTAATGTATGTAGTAGTATTAAATTTCAAATAAAATTGTGGGTGGAGTCCTAGGGGAGTCTCTCTGCATTATCCCTGAGGAATCTTTAACATGAATATTGTCAAATATTCTACAAGGTCACATTTTTTCTCGTGCAAAGTTTACTTTCTCACCAATGAATAATAATTGGTCCTAAAAAATGATTTTAGTTATAATTATAGTTAACTATAAGTGTGGAAGAGAAAATGGTTTCCAAACTGTAATCAGATGCTCATGATTAGACTCAGGGAGTTTGATTCCACTTTGGGTGGGAACTATCTTATCTTCCATACTAGTGTAGTTTTAGTTATTTATAATTATACCTAAAATCTCTTTTAAGTAAGGCACTATGACTTTTACCCAAGGTCTATTGTAATAACTAAAATGAAATTGGCCAATAATGGGCACTTTTAATTATATACTGTAGTTAACTAAAACTAAAACCCTTTTAGTAAGCCTAAAATTGTCTTAGTTCATTAACTATAACTGAAATTGTGATAAAATAGAACTATAACTAAAAGTGGTCATTTTTGTCATACAACATTATTATTTACTAAATTCACCATTCAGTTTATTCATGATGTATATTCATTTTCTCTTTCACAGAATTAAACTGACAAGCTTTCATTGTAATTAATATGTACATAATTATTTTAGAATGCATTGTTACCATAACAACATAATATTAAATAAAAACATTATAATATCAGTTTGAAAGCGCAATGAATCTTAAATGTTTTTTGACCACTGTGTTAATAATAACTGTTCACACTCTAATTTAATTAAAATTGTATAATTATTATAAATTAATTTTATACCCAATTCGTGAGTATTTGGGGAATTTAGTTATATATATATATATCTTTCATTGTAAAAAGTATTCTAATAGTTGTGTTAATCAAATTATGATAATGTAATCACATGCTATAATAACTATGCATTGTGTGCACCTGTTGTACTTAATAAAAATTATAGACCACTACACGGTTTATTAACAGGTTGGTATAGGACCACATGAGTCCACTGACCCAGGTTTAGGGCCACATGACTGTCTGCTGACCCTAGGTTTATCAACAGGTTGGTATAGGACCACATGAGTCCACTAGTACTGACCCTAGATGTATGGTATAGGACCACATGAGTCCACTGACCCAGGTTTAGGGCCACATGACTGTCCGCTGACCCTAGGTTTATCAACAGGTTGGTATAGGACTACATGAGTCCACTGACCGAGGTTTAGGGCCACATGACTGTCCGCTGACCCTAGGTTTATCAACAGGTTGGTATAGGACCACATGAGTCCACTGACCCTAGATGTATGGTATAGGGCCACACGAGTCAACTGACCCAGGTTTAGGGCCACATGACTATCCGCTGACCCTAGGTCTATCAACAGGTTGGTATAGGACCACATGAGTCAACTGACCCAGGTTTAGGGCCACATGACTGTCCGCTGACCCTAGGTTTATCAACAGGTTGGTATAGGACTACATGAGTCCACTGACCGAGGTTTAGGGCCACATGACTGTCCGCTGACCCTAGGTTTATCAACAGGTTGGTATAGGACCACATGAGTCCACTGACCCTAGATGTATGGTATAGGGCCACACGAGTCAACTGACCCAGGTTTAGGGCCACATGACTGTCCGCTGACCCTAGGTCTATCAACAGGTTGGTATAGGACCACATGAGTCAACTGACCCAGGTTTAGGGCCACATGACTGTCCACTGACCTTAGGTTTATCAACAGGTTGGTATAGGACCACATGAGTCCACTGACTCTAGATTTATGGTATAGGGCCACATGAGTGTCCACTGACCCATGTTAACTGACAGGTTGGTAGGATCATATGGAGGGAGGTCCATTGATCCTGGGTATACTGACAGGTTGGAAGGGTCATACGGAGCTGATGAAGCCACAGGTATAATTACTGACCCTGACTCCAAGTTTACTACTGACAGGTTGTTTTGGGCATACGAGTGTCCAGATGTATTTGATGCGTTAGTAGGGCCACATTGGAAATGTACCAACAAGTTGATAGGTCCACTTAAGTCTGTGTTTGGATTCACCACTAAAATTGATTGTATCCTCGATGCTCTTTAAGGAATTCTATAATCACATCAGGACATTGCATTAAATTAAGCAAATCACAATCACCATTAATATTAATGATAAAGATTTCTATACTTATAATTGTTAACAACATCAACATAGAGCCTTTATATTACCAATATTATTTTCTGTCAGTGTGGAAAGATGCAAACAATTTTTTTAGAAGTAGCAAAGTTACAACTTCTTGTCTCATCTTCATACCAAGTTCGCGTTTTGTGCTTTCGCAATATTAACTAATATTTATTATTACTGTTATTTTTTAAATTGTTGTATTTGTGTAGTAGATTCTTCTAAAATATCCTGTATTTGAGTGTCCAATGATTTCAACTGGTCTTGCAAGCTCTGATATACTTCAGTCAAATGAGAAGTTGTAGTTTGCGCCTATGAAAAAGATTATCCGCTTATTTAAACCATTTTAGTTAATAAACTATAACAAATGTTTTAAGAAACTAGGCATACTACAGCTACAATTGACTGGCTCAGAACCACAGCAGGGCTAACCCAAAATAAACAACCCTGAAATTTTCAATGCATAAAAATGCATTAAAAATTTGATATACCCTCACTGTCAAATATGAATATTTATATTAATATTTTACTTTTATCTGCTCCCGAAACACACTGTAGGTGATGCCCACATACTGCATTCAATGAGTACAAATGTATTTAAACTTCTAAATAACTGTTCTTCCATATTTCTAGTCTTATCATGTTAACTCAGATATTTTACTGTTTTGTGAGTTAGGCTCTCAGCCCTTCAGCTAAAAATCCAAAAGTGATTGCGCTGCATAAAAATGTGCACATACCTCTTCATAAATTTCTTCAAATCGAGGTTGGATTGATTTAGCTGTTACATCAGCTAAATCACGAACATCTTCTCTTGGCTTTCCGGAATAATTCCTACAGAAAGAGAGATATTTAATAATTCTTCCTCAATTAATTACCACTTTGAAACTAAGTCATTAAACTCTCTTCAAGTCACCTTAGCTTTGACAAAATGGCTAAAGACTATAGCTTAGAAATTGACTTTCAGGAATCCTTTTAACCTGAGATGAAGTTCCAGGACTTATATTCTTAACAAATACGTTAAAAAAACTAATCATTTTTTTCACCTCAGAAAAATTTTCATAACTTCAGTTTGAAATTTTTTTAACAATACCATTTTCATACATCATCCTTCCTGTTCTTTTTTGTATATGTCAAACTTCAATTCATTAATGGGTTACACTATAATCATGTATTAACCTTATGACATTAAACTATACACTATATTACATATAAAATCATCACATCCTAATTTTGAGGTCATCACGAATATGAACAGCTTTTAGTGGGATCACTATAACAATCAGTGGTCAACCAACATCAATGCAAGCATAGATCCTTATAACATAATAGAAAAGAAGTATATATGATACTTAGGGTTGGGCAATAATTCAATATATCGCACACATTGCAGTAATCATATCACATGATTTTGGACTGCCAATATTATCGCAGTGACAAAATATTATCTCACTGGAATTCAATAATAGTGATAATATATGTAGTTGAAGAATATGAGCCGTATGCTTTCAAAACAAGGATCAGAAGTGTCATCGTTTAAAAAAATGAGCCTGTTTTTGCTATCATACACAATATCAACAATATTGCAATAGTCACAAGTCACTTTTAGCCAATTTTAATTTTCAATATGGCCCAACCCTATGATACTAATACATGTAAGTAAACAAACCATGCAACATCACTGTTAGCATACTGCTCCCTTAATCTCTCCAGTTCTGATAACCGCTCAAGAGTATTCCATTCTTGTAATAACTTGCTAAATTCCACCTACATGTACATACAAGTACACATGTATAGTGACCCCTCTATTGAGAACACCCTGAAATGAGGACACCCCTATAATCAGGACACACGTATTTGTTCCAAAGGTGTCCGGAATAGAGAGGTTCCACTGTAGTCATGTATGCAAGCGGAGTTTTTATTAAGCTCATATGCCACACCATTGGCCCAAAGAGCTCCTTATTTGCCACTGCACAGTTCTCTCTTGGGCCAGATGGTGCAGTTACTTGTGATTATATTGTCACTAACAGCATTAACTCTTTGTTAATTGGCTCAAGGTGTCTTCCCAATGGCGCACACATTAACCATTGTTCAATCAATTTGGTTCATGCTTCAAAATATATCTGTATGCAAGTATGTACATTTTGTATTGTATAGTTCAGTGTTTCACTAGGGGGGAGAAATACAGGTGTCCCCAAAAGATCCCCGGGAAAGTTCTGAAATCTAAATAATTATTGTTGAAGATTTTGGTGGCATCAGGGACCCTTCAATTCGACCTATAATGTCAAGTTATAGGTCACAAATTTCAGTTACTATGGTGATGTATTATAGTCTTCTACAAACTGGTAATTAACTGTCTATAGGTCCAGCACGAAGAGCATACTTCAATTGTATAATTATTATAAATACAAACACCCAATCACAGGAACACAGCCAACAGGTATAGTATAGTATAGTATAGTATATTACAGTACAGTACAATACAGTAAAGTAAAGTATAGTACAGTATAGTATAGTACAGTATAGTATAGTATATTACAGTACAGTACAGTACAATACAGTAAAGTATAGTACAGTATAGTATAGTATAGTATAGTATAGTATATTACAGTACAGTACAGTACAATACAGTAAAGTATAGTACAGTATAGTATAGTACAGTATAGTATAGTATATTACAGTACAGTACAGTACAATACAGTAAAGTATAGTACAGTATAGTATAGTATATTACAGTACAGTACAGTACAATACAGTAAAGTATAGTACAGTATAGTATAGTACAGTATAGTATAGTATAGTATGTTCGTAATATAGGCATGGCCAAACCATAGGGTTTCTTTTCGTTAGGGTTTAAAACTTTAAATCCACCTAGTCTGGAAACTCTTCTTGGATTAGGGATCTTAAATCTGAACGAAGTTGATGTTATTTTGTAGCCACACCCATTAATTAAAGTGGATGCATTCCTGTGACTAGGCCCTCTCCAAACCCCCACCCATAAAGTACCAAGTTTATGTACTAGCATATACACTTCCTGCCAGACCTATATATATATCCATTCTGTAAATGATCAGTAAATGATTAGTAATTTAGTAATTTCTCACATCCAATGCTTCTTTCAATTGCGGTTTCATTTGTAGCCATAACTGTTCGGAGGGAGGTAATAAATCTGATGCGAGATGATCTGACAGTGCTGTATCTGAGTGACTAATCACATAAGAAAACTATATATAATTATATATATACATACAGACATTCATATAATATTATTATGATGACATATATTAGAAATTACTTAGTTACTTTATTAATCTGTCTCTTAAAAGGGAAAAAAGATTGTTTATCTTCTTTGAGTAACTTTTACTGACGCGGGTACTGTCTTCCATCATTCAAATATACCCTCCAAAGTTCCAAACTGTGTAGAAGAGGTGTGTCAGTGGGTGTGACAGGGCGTGGTCAATACGACCCACGCCCTGTTTAATATTTTGTGGGTGTGTCGACGGGCGTGGCTATACGTTTAATTACATCTTAGTTCTTGACAATGGTCTTTACTTTAGGTACCTTATTTGAGGCTGCACTCTTATTCATTAATGCAGTAGCCATTTTAAATGAAGAGAGATTTCTCAAAAAAGGTAACCAATGTAAATGTATTGTATTTAATATAGATGTACTATTATAATGTCATAAATAGAATTATATACTTTATATGATAATTATAATTATATATATATATATATATATATAATTTATATATATATATATGTTCTTTTTCGTATTAGTTGGTTGGAGTCGAGATTACCAAAACGAAGGCTTTGGAGAACAATCAGGAATAAAGTCACAATTAATAGCGTTAATGACTGCCGTACAAACATTATTACGAAGTAAGTTGGCTTTCTCTACTTTAGCTAACGACTCTTTACAAATGAATCTCTTGAATACATTGATCCTGCAATTAAAATTGTAATCATTAATCTATTTTTAATTTCTGTGGTAATTATGTTGTGTAACTTAAAGTTAAAAAGACCCAATAAGCAATGTATGGTGTATTATAATTATTATGAATTACTATGTATTGGCTAAAATCCATCTGTCAATTTTCATTCCATGAAAACTCACTCCCTCCCTCTCCCCCTCTCTCTCTTTCTCTCTCTAGTACCTCTTATAGCGGTGAACATATTAGTTATATTGTATGAACTGATACTGGGATGATCCAAGGATATGAACATTATGATTTATACTTCTTCTTTTGCATAATTCACAAATTATCCAGAATGAGGGTTTTAAAGTATAAGAATGTGGCTTTTGTCGTTATTCTTTATTATTTGTATTGTATATTATTCATTGCAAAGTTGTTGTTCCACACGAGTGTATTAACAATACGTGAATTTCTTTTACGAGACCGCCAAAGCGTCACAATATTGGGTGTGGCTCAGGACTGTTGAATGTTTGTTCATTCTTCTGCAATCTCATGATAATAAAAAACAGTAAACAGCTATAGAAGAATTTGATGACACTAAAATCTAAAGCAAATTGAACTCTCTGTTTGAAGTATATCTGCGTTTTTTGAAAAAGAACCTACTTGAAGGACTTTTGCAACTAAGCAAGAGTAATAGTTACCTGCAAATCTTCACTCTTGAGGATTCAATGGCAGACAAAATGCACAGCATTTGCAGCTGCAGACAGCTTTATTCTGTTATATTCTGTTTGCTGTTACTACTCTTTGTCCAAGGTTAGTATTATATTTTATTAAGTATAATATATATATAGTCACAATAATATTTTATATATATACGAATTGGATACAAATCCGAAGGTGTATTCTTCATGAATTTTATTGTTCACACATAAAGTATAGTAATTTAAGCATTGTTTGCATTATTATGCTGAGTACATGTACACAGTTTGTCGTAATTGTACCTTGGCTCATCAGTAATCAAAACTTCAAACTAAAATAACAGTAACATACATTTCAAACCCTATATCTTATTCAAAATTTTATCATAACTCATGTTTATTCACCATTGCCATTGAAACCAAAACAAGTCAGTACAGCCACTAAAACAAAACAATTGATTAATTACACAATTATATATATAAATTATAATATAATTATATTAGCATTCTAAATATATTATATATACATACAGGTATACACGGTCAAGCAGAAGTTACAGTTGATTTCAACCAAAATGTACTCGTTGATTCTGTATTGGCCACATTCACATGTCCTCTAAGCGGTTCACCAACATTTTCTATCCACTCATACGATCCAACTGAAGCTGAGGATTATTTCTCGATAGACAAAAATATGGGTACCATATCCTTAATCACCGTGGCCATCAATATATCACTTAATACATACACAGTCATTGCACAGTGTGAACTAGGTGGGAATTATAACTTCACAACCTATCTTTTCGAGAGGATAGAAGAAAATGAATTTGCTCCAAAATTCAATCATAGCACTTTCATAAACTTGACAATATCGGAGAACTTTGTAAATCTTGTTATACTGAATGTGAATGCAACAGACAATGACTTGGGAACATATGGAGATATTGCATATAGTCTAAGTGGCCACCAATCCAATACATATTTTCAAGTAGATTCTGAAAACGGAGCTCTAAGGTTAACTAATGATGTGTTCAACTCTCACCAGTACAATCTGACAATCACTGCAGCAACTAATAATGATCCAGATTCATCTGTACCGTATTCAGCAACAGTAACAGTCACTGTTTTTATTGACCATAAACCGAGATTTGAATTTCCTGAATATGAAACATCACAACCAGAAACAGGTGAAACACTGGATGGCACAGTGTATGAGAGACCTGACACAGGATTCATTACTGTTTCTTGTACAGACCAAGATTCTGATGATGATATCCTGAGTCTTAATCTTACTGGTTCAGATTCGAGCTATTTTTCTATTAATGAAGATGGAGAGATAACAGCAGAAGTAGACTTTGATTACGATTCTGGGATCCAATTCTATCAGTTTTTTGCTGTTTGTGCTGATGACACAGGATATGATGAAACAATTATACAAATTGTCGTATCACCTATCAATGAACACTCACCCTATATTGGTGATGGAGGTTTCGAGTTTGGAAATGAGCTAGACTTTCCAAAAGGAACTACAATTGCTTCCACCAACCCAGGCTCTTTATTCCAAATAGTAGCAAGTGATGGAGATGCTGGTGAAGATGGGAAGTTAACATTCAGTCTTGTAGGTACAGGCTCAGGTCTCAAAGACTCTGTCGAAATTAACTCTACCACTGGAGACGTTTATATAGTGAAGTCATTGGATACTGATACTGTTGAAAGTGCTGATGTTGGTGGTTTTTTAATTCTTGGGTTTGGTATCGAAGCCTGTGATCCGTCAGTTTGTGATACCAGTGCAACCTTTTCAATTGTTGTTTCAGATAGTGCAGATGAACTACCACAGTTTACCCAATCAGAGTATTTTGTTAGCTTTGATGAAGGTACACAAATTTCAGAGACAATAGTCACTGTTGTTTGTAGCGATCATGATTATTCGGCTGGTAAAATTGAAAGTGTCGAATATTATTATATAACTAACTACACAGAAGACTTCTTTTTGCTTCTTCAAAAAAAGATAGATATTGAGTCTATTCAGAGTACATTTCTTCTACAGCAGCCCCTTGATTTTGAAACAGATCAATATTTTAATTTCTCGCTTGCATGTTATGATAATGAAAATGTAGCGATTGCCGAAATATTTATTGCTGTAACTCCATTGAATGATCTGGAACCTTACTTCAGTGAAACGACATATAGATTCAATGTCTCGCGAACAACTCCAGGAGGATCATACATCGTTGGACAAGTAACAGCATTTGATGATGACTTGATGTATGGCAGCAATCTAACATACAGTATAGATGTGAGTGTCGAGACATATTTCACAATTAATGAAATGGGTAATATAATTTTGATAGAATCTATTGAAGAATACCCAAAAGAATTTTTCCTATTCTTTGTGTATGTACATGATGATGACAATACACATCAAGATAAAGCGGCTGTGTTTGTTGAACTAACTGAAGGTAACTATGAAAGCCCTCAATTCACCGGACAAACTCAGATTAAAGCGATAAGTGAATTACAATCAATCAATAGTTTAGTACTCTCTGTTTACTGCAACGATTCAGAAGATGGCAACAATGGAATTGTTTCATATGATATAACTTCTGGTAATATCGGTAATGTTTTCACAATAGACAATTCAACTGGAGATATTTTCGTTGCAAATCCTCTCATTCTTCCACAGGGTCAGTCAGTGCAAACATACGTTCTTGAGCTAAAATGCACAGATCATGGCATCCCTCCTCTTTCAGATTTTGGTTCTGCTATTATTCGTGTCCTAAAAGCTGACATACAAGCTCCAGATATTAAAAACGAAACCATTGTGACTTTTGTAGATGAGGATGAAGAACTAAACGCTTTAGTTGTCACAATCACCGCAATTGATTTCGATACAGAAAATCTTTATTACTTTTTTCAGAATGAATCCAAACCCAATGCTTTTGTGATAGCTCCCAGCACTGGTGAAGTGACTGTGAACACTGCACTAGACAGAGAAACCATCAGCCTGTACACAATGATCGTATTTGCCGAAGAGATTTTGGAAAATGAATTTGGTGTTGTTAAAAATGACAGTGCAGATATGTTTATTTATGTTCGTGATGTTAATGATAATTTCCCAACTTGCAGTGCTACACCTGCTACTGTTCCAATTGAAGACACTATAGTAAATGGAACTACAATTTACGAACTGAGCTGTACTGATGCTGATGTTGGCATTAACGGAAATCTTACATATACCCTTAACAATGATTACGGTGTCATAGGAATTGACAAGAATGGATTGATCTATCTGAAAAACTCACTTAACAATTCAAATTCCACCACGTTTAACCTGTTAATCACCATATCTGACCAAGGAGTGGAACCTAAAAGCATTGACTTTACTATCCTAGTCATTGTACTTGCTACAAATGATTATGTTCCCATATTTCTCAACCTCCCAACTTCCATTGAAGTTGGTGAAGACATGAGCCTTCTTTACCCCATATTCAAAGTAAATGCCGAAGATCTTGATCGTGGACTTTATGGTGTAGTTCGTTTCGAACTTCAAGACGAGTCTACTCTTCCATTTATTCTTATTCCTAATACTGGTGAACTATATTTAAGTCAATCATTAGATTATTACACTCAAGATGAGTACCAGTTGAATATTAGTGCATCAGACCCTCAGTTCAGTGTCTACGAGACACTTACAGTGAATGTACTGGATATCAATGAATTTGCTCCAGAGTGTACTTCAACTTTATTTACGAAATCAATAGCAGAGGGGGCCGACCCATCAGGAGTTGAGACCATATCCTTAGGGTGTACCGACGAAGACAAAGGTTCAAATGGAGATCTTGTCTATAAAATTACTTCAGGAAATATTAATGAAGACTTTATTGTCTCCTCAGAAGGTTCTGTAAGCTTAAATAACGTTTTGGACTATGAGAGCACTGAAACATATAACTTAGAGATACTAGTTTCTGATTCCGGAAATCCTTCTAAAGAGTTTTTGGTGTCCATACGAGTCACTGTCTTACCTGTTAATGAACACACACCACAAATTCCCTCTGACTCTTACTCCGAATCAATTTTTGAAGGAACAGATATCGGAGACTCTGTGTTAAGTATAGATGCATCAGATGGTGACAATGGGGTACATGGAGAATTGAATTTCAGGCTCGATCCACTTCAAACAGATTTTGGAATCACTGATGATGGGATTTTACTCATCACGGGAACTTTAAATCGAGAGAAGATAAGTAACTACAGCTTTTCTGTAATTGTTGAAGATGGTGGTTTAAATCCAAAGAGCTCGACTGCTGCTATTGAAATTACTATTCTTGATGAAGATGATAATCCACCTTCTTTCACAGAGTCACTTTACACATACACGGTATCTTCCGAAGAGGCAATAAGAGATAGTATAGTAGCTACAGTGAAGTGTACAGACCCAGATGAGAATGAGAATGCAGCTGTTGCTTACAGTCTCATAAGCAATATAGGAGATTCTTCATACTTTGCAATTTCCACTACAGGTAATATAACAATCTCTAATTCTTTACCAGTCAGTTCAATATACTCATTCGGAGTTTCGTGTTCGGGAGTACTTAACTCAAATTTTACCGATACTGCTCAAGTTAGTATAACAATACTGATTAATAGTAACATCACATTCTTGCAGCTGTCATATTTGGCAACACTTAAGGAGAATGCAGACACTGGTGTCTTTCTGACAGTAAATGCCACATCAATAACAAATACACCGCTGACTTACCAGCTTGTTAATGCTCTATCCATTTTTCAAATATCGGACACTAGTGGAGACTTGATGTTAGTTGGTAGCCTAGACTACGAGATGACAGAATCATACATACTACAAGTCCAAGCTTCTGATGAAGGTATGCCACCAAACACGGGCATAGTGGCAGTAAATATTGTAGTGGAAAATGTCAACGATGAAGTACCAGTATTTATAACTACACCAACTACTATTACAATAACTGAGGAGGAGTCTAATTATCTATCTCTTGGTACTTATAAATGTACAGATGAAGACGCTGGTAGTTTTGGAGAGATAACTTACACAATAGCGTCAGGTAACACTAATGATGCTTTTAGTATTGATGAAGACAGTGGTGAAATTTTACTAGCAAATCCTCTTGATTATGAAACAGTTCAGTCTCTCAGTCTACAAATACGATGTGCTGATGGTGGCATTCCTGCAAAAGCTGACACACTCTTAATACCAGTTACCGTCCAAGCAGTGAATGAATTTGCACCTGTATTTACATCTACTATCATTGAGCTTTCAGTAGATGAGTTAGTTCCGATTCCCACTATAATAACAGTCAGTAATGAGTTACAAGCTACAGATAGTGATTTTTCTCCACATAATTCAATATGGTATTCCATTATTAAAGGCAATGACGATAATGTATTTTTTATTTCACCTAGCAGTGGAGTATTAACAGTTATCAAGACACTCGATTTTGAAATACTTCCATCTTATACACTTACAGTATTAGCTGATGACAGCGGAGGTATCAGTGATCCAACTTTTCCAGTATTAAACTCCACTGTTGAAGTAGAAATCACAGTCACCGATGCTAATGACCATAGTCCCATGTTTGAACAAAATGTGTACGTTGGCTCAATCGAAGAGAGTGCTCAAGTTGATGATCAAGTAGATGTTGAACAACTCTTGTGTACTGATGAAGACTCGGGTTCTAATGGTAATACAGTTCTCAGTATAGTGGGTGGTGATGAAGATGATATATTTACTATCTTAACCAATGGAAAGATTGAGTTAAACAGTGAAGTAGACTTTGAGACGAATTCAGTGTACACATTTACCATACGATGTTCAGACCAAGGCAGCCCAGCTAAATTTGATGAAGCAATTGTTATTGTTAACATTGAAGATCACTCAGAATATGGCCCGGTTTTTGAAAAGACAAGTTACGAATTCTTTGTAAATGAAACATCTGGATTTGGTTATGTAGTTGGTAGAGTTCTTGCTGTTGATGCAGACACAGGCTCGGCAGGAGAGATTGAATACTCAGCATCAATCAAAGGACCATTTGCTATGGATCCTGAATCTGGAATCATTACAGTTAGTCTTCCACTTGATTATGAAGAGCCTCCAACATACTTTACTTTCAATGTCACAGCCTCTGATTCAGCGAATTCAATAGATATTACCATTGTTGCCATCAATATTGTCAACCTCGATGACAATTTCCCTAACATCCCAAGTTCAAATTACTATGGTACTATTCGAGAAAATTCGGATGCTGGTACATCGGTTTTCTTTGGTGCCAATCCTTTATCTTGCTCTGATGCAGATGATGATGCTGATGGAATTCCAGTAATATACAATCTTGTGTCAGATGATCCAATTCCATTTTCTATTCTAGACGACGGTACAGTGACATCTGTGGGTGTACTTGATTTAGAAGAATTGGATCGATATACATTCACTGTCTTCTGTAGTGATAGTGGTGGTTCTAATACATCAGCAATTGTCACAATAGATGTAACCCCGTTCAACGATTTTGCACCAAAGTTCTTGGATGAGCCCTATATTCAAACTATTACCGAAGGATTAGCAGTAAACACAGTGGTGTTTGATGTCAATGCAGTAGATGAAGATGAAGTCAGCTATAATGAGATAACATTTGGCATATCTGATGGAAACGAAGAAGGCAATTTTGCCATAGATACTAAAACTGGTATTGTACGCAACATACAAGAAATAGATTATGAAGAAGTCTCCCAATACACTTTAGAAATTTTAGCAACCAACGTGATTCCAGTTGCAGATGATAGCGGTTCTCCTTCCCTTTCTTCCACCACTGAGCTGATCATAAACATCACCGATATCAATGACAATGATCCAGTTTTATCACCACCAGCTGCTTATGTCCTTATCTCAGATGAAGACAGTCCAGGATTTGTTGTCGTCACAATGTCATGTGAAGATGCAGATAGTGGAGATTTTGGAGAGACAAAAATGTCCTTGACTGGACCTAATACTGACAAATTTGAACTCTTGGATAACGGTACTATTATCACAAAAGTTCTGATTCTAAAAACAACAACTTTACAAGTCAACTGTTCTGATATGGGATCTCCACCACGGTATACAATTGCAGATATTACAGTTGCCACAGATAGCAGCAATGACCACTTCCCTGCATTTCCAAGTGATACAAAAACATTTACCATATATGAGAATCACACAGTCAGTGATTCTATTGGTTGTTTTGAGGCAACAGACGAAGATGGTATTCATAATCCTAATGGAATTCTCACCTATACACTTACACTGCAAGATGGTCTCAATGACTTTACAGTTGATGACGAGACTGCTTGCATCTTTGTTGCAAATGCACTCGATTACGATGATGAAGATTTCTATGTCTACAAACTCAGAGCTACCGATGGAGGTGTCCCACAAAAATTCGATGAAGCTACAATATCTATCATCGTCCAAAATGTTGTGTTTGATCCTCCTCAGTTTACTGAAATACTACTGAGTAGAAACATGTCGGAAGGTACACCTTCTGGGGCTATTGTTACTGATAAAGCCACATGTACTGATAGAGATAATGATGATGTTATCACATATGAGATAGTGGCAGGTAATGAGGATTCTATATTTGCAGTGAATGCTACTACGGGAGAGATTACACTAGCTAATCCTCTGGATTATGAAACTGATATATCTCATATCATAACACTGAGATGCATTGACTCTTCAAATTTATATGATGAGGCATTTATTACTATTAGTGTCACTCCTGTTAATGAACATACTCCTCAAATTGTCAGTAAAGAGGTCTCTGCTAACGAACAGTCACCTGTAGGGACACCTATAGCCATTATTGAATACAGTGATGCAGATACTGGAATTGACGGACAAGTGATGTTTACAATCATTAGCGAAGATACACAAGATCTATTCCTCATTGCAGATGACACTATATATTTCAATGCCATTTTGAACAGAGAAGAAAATGATTATTATCCTATTGAATTACAGATCACAGATAGTGCAACGTTGCCCAAATCATCCACAGGATTTGTTAATATATCGCTATCTGATATCAATGATAATGCTCCAACACCAGTAAAACCAGTATATGTAGCTAAGGAGGTTAATGCCACAGCTGAATTTGGTTACTTAGTAGAGGTTGTTAACTGTTCTGATGATGATATTGGGATCAATGCTGAGATAATGTACAGTATACAAGACAATCCTTTCTTTGACATTAATAGCACAAGTGGAGAAATTACAGTGAAAGGTGACCTCAGAGAACGAGAGAAACACACAATTGCTCTTGACGTTTTCTGTAGCGACAAAGGGAATCCAATTATATCTACATCTTTCCCACTTCAGGTACCTGTCAATGACTTCAATTTACATACACCAATCTTCTTAGAGAATTCTTATTCAGCCAGTTTACCTGAAAATTACAATCTCTCCATATCTTTTCTGAATGTGACTGCAACAGATAAAGACATAGGTTTGAATGGAAGAGTCGAATATAGTCTTTTAGATGACTTTGACAATCAGTTTTATATAGACTCTCAGACAGGAGAAATATCTCTATTAACAGAACTAGATTTTGAAACAGTACCAAATTATGTATTAACAGTGCAAGCTATTGATGGAAGTAATGACAGTCCCATGAGAAGAACAGGCACTGTAAACATCAGCGTACAAGTGACTGGGATCAATGAACACACTCCGATATGTAAACAACCTATTTATACTGTTGTAATTGACGAAATGGACATTGGAGTTGTTTTAAAACTTAACTGTACTGACTTGGATGATGGTATCCATGGTGACCTTTCGTATTCTATTGCTCCAGGTAAGCATAGTTCCTATTTTAATGTTAATCCTACTGGTGGAGTGGGTATCCAAAACCAGATTGCTCCAAATGCTTCAATTGAGATCTATGAAGTTACTGTGATTGTTTCGGATATGGGAGATAACACAAAGCAGACAGCAATCGAGATCAATTTCATCTACTATTTTCCAAACCTATTCGCTCCAAAATTCAACAAAACAATGTATTTCATATCAGTGTCTGAATCCACTTCTGTGGGTGAAATCATTGATACAGTGTTAGCCACTGATAAAGACCCTGGACTACAAGGTCAGATCCAGTACTCAGTAGAAGACAATGACTACTTCAGAATCAACCCAAACACAGGAGAATTGTTTGTTGCAGAAGAACTAGATTGGGAAACTAACAATACATTCAGTTTCATAGTTCTTGCAGAAGATAGTGACCCATTAGAACCAAAGTCGAATTCCACTACAGTCTCTGTTACCGTACTAGATGAAAATGACAATTCACCCCAGTGTAGCAAACCTTTTTACACTATAGAGATTAGTAGCACTCTCAAGCAAAAGGAAATCATATTTAGTCTAGAAGCACTATGTAGTGACATGGATGGACCTGAAAATTCTATTCTATCTTACGAAATCCAATCAGATGGTATATTTAATATCAATTCCACAACAGGAGAGATATATGTCAATAGTATATTAACACCTGGTATATCAACAGCCCTCACAGTAACAATAACAGACAATGGTAGTCCTTCACTTAGTACTAGCATTACAGTCAGTGTACTCATTAGATTTAATAATATACACCCGCCATCATTCACTAATACAACTTATGCATTTAGTGTATTAGAAAATGCAGATCTATTAACAGTACTTGGAGTTTTGGTTGCTACTGACAACGACAGTTCCACAAATGATCTGAAATATTCATTGTTATCAATACAATATGGTAATTTGTTTTACGTCGATCCACAGTTTGGAGAATTAATACTTACAGCTCCTTTAGACTATGAATCAACAGCTGAGTATAATCTCGTTGTAAATGTAGAAGATGCTGGTGGCCATAATAACAGTAATGTATTGTCCAACACTGCATCAGTCGTGATTACAATCATCAATGTCAATGATCACACACCTGTCCTGAACAATGATGGTCTATACGGAGCTATTGTTAACAAAACAACACCAGTTAATGAAGTTATTTTAACTATTGAATGTACCGATGATGATTTGTCTCCTTACGGAAATCCAAATATTACAAAACATGATTTCGATTCTAATGTACCTTTTGAATTGATGGTAATCAGAGATAATGAGAGTTGGGAAGTCAGAGTTTCTACTGACCTAACTAATCTAAATGGCTCTTTGAGTTACAATCTTAATTTTACTTGTAGTGATGAAGGTGGCAATAGTGTATTTGGTCTCGTTTTCTTATCTATTCCAGAACTGGATGCACCTGTATTCAGTGAGACAGCATACGAATGGGAAATAAGTGAAGACGCTGAAAGTGGAGAAACATTTACACAAATACAAGCTGAGAGTCAAGATGGCAGTGATATCCTATACGAAATCATTGATGGCAATATGAATAATAAATTCTACATCAACCCAGACACTGGTGTAGTCTCTCTTGCTGGTTCACTGGATTATGAAACACAGATGTCATATGGTTTAGTTATAAAGGCTATTGATGGTCACAAAAGAGAATCTACTGTTCTTCTATTAGTACACGTTCTTGATGTTGATGATAATATTCCACTAGTGCCACCATCGGCATTCCTACAAGTGGAACAATACAGACCAATTGGATTTCCCGTGGGACAAGTACAGTGTGTGGATGAAGATTATGTGAATGCAAGTTTTGGTTTCAATTTCGTTCAGCCTAGTGATATATTTACTATTGACAATAATGGCATTTTACGTGTTAATAGCACTTTGGATACTACACCGGTTTATGTACTTCCTGTTGCTTGTTATGATTTATCAGACGCTGATATTGTTTCTACTGGAATTATTACAGTTCAGGTTGTATTTGTGAATTTGTATAAACCTGAGTTTGATTTAGACTCATACTCAGTCTCTGTAGCTGAGAATGTGGACATACAATCTTTGGTAGCAATTGTACATGCTGATGATGATGATATTGGAAGCTTAGGACAAGTGTCATACTCGATTATTGCAGGCAATCCAGATAAATTTTATGTAGACTCCACATCTGGTGAGATTAATGTGCTCACAGCTCTAGACAGAGAAGTTGAAAATTTGTATGTGCTGACTGTTGAAGCAGTTGATGGTGGTATTGGAGTTAATGACACCATTCGTAAAACCGGCACAACAACTGTTACAATTCATATATTAGATATTAACGATAATCCACCATTGCTGAATGAAGTTTCTTATGCTGAAGCTATACTCACAAACCATACTGTACTCTCTCCAATATTGCAAGTGCAATGTGAAGATCCTGACTTGGAAGAGAATGGCACTACTAGTTACAGCATACAACCATCACATGATAGTTTCATAGTTGATGATAATGGTACCGTTTTGTTAGCAACCCAACAGTCGATCCAGACTGTACACAATTTCTATATTTACTGTGAAGATATGAGTTCAGTACCTCTTTCATCTTCTTCTCTTGTGACAATTTCTGTTAATAAAGTTGAAATTGGGGACCCAGTTTTCGCTGAGGAATCTTATTCTATAACTATACCTGAAAACAAAGAACTATTGGATCCATTCCTAACCGTACAAGCTACCATTAGTGATGAAGATGTTGATATAGTGTATTCAATAATCGAAGGCAATATTGGTGAAAAGTTTTATGTCAACCCTGTAACTGGAGATATCTCCGTTATTGACATCTTGGATTACAACATTCTGGCATTCTATACATTAGCAATACAAGCTACCACAACCGGTTTTGTCCAGTATTCATCACAAGTCATAGTCAGTGTAACAGTAGAGGATGTTAACGATCACAAACCTTTCTTTACTCCATTACCTTACTATACTGCCACTGCTGAAGAGGATGACGAAGTTTTAACACCTGTTGTTAAAGTCAATTGTTCTGACGAGGACCCAACTGATATTTTGTCATATGCTATCATTGACAGTACACCTAGTAGTGGTGTAATGCTGTTTGATATTACTAATGATGGTTTGGTTATCATTGATCAACCTTTGGATTATGAAACTACCACTGTATTCACACTCACTGTTGAGTGTAGTGATGGATTAACACAAGTGGAGGCTACTGTACGAATAGATATTGGTCCTGTTAATGAATATAAACCAGTTTTCACTGAATCACTGTACGTGTTTGATGTGAACGAGAACGAGCCACCAGGTGTATCTCTTGGCTACATAAATGCTACTGATGCAGATTCAGGCATTCATGGTGAGCTTACATACTTACTCCAAGATCCAGCGAATCAATCTGCAATATTTGTCGACCCTTCATCTGGTAATGTTATCGTATCAAACCTGTTGGACTATGAAGTAACCAGCTATTACAACCTGTCTGTTATTGCTAGAGATTATGGTGGTAGCGAAAGTTTTGTACCAGTAGAGATTACAGTCTTAAACTTGAATGATGTAGCTCCTGTACTCACTCCAGCTGTAACAGCATATGCCGGGCGTGTCCTGACTACCAGTCCTCAAGGTCTTTTTATCGAATCTTATACATGTATTGATGAAGATGGTAGTGATACTGTAATCAGTATTCTTAGTGGTAATGAAATGAACTATTTTGCACTGAACTCCTTCAACCAACTTGTGTGGAATTCCACACCAATTACTCTTACTTCTGACATAGTAGTATCACTAATGCTGGAATGTATTGATACATCAAATGAAACAGATACAGCCTCTATTGCTATAGTGATTGGTCCACCTGATGTGGAGCCACCAACTTTCCTAATGTCTATCTTTGCTGCATCTGTGAGTGAGAATGCTACTGAAGATACTGTAGTGCTAACAGTGTCAGCAGAAGCATCTCTCCCTAACCACACAATAGAATATAGCTTCTTTAATTTGCATGTTAGCTTTCCATTTGCCATTGATAACATTACAGGAGAAATTACTGTGAGTAATGAACTGGATTTTGAAACCACTAGCAAGTATACATTTCCAGTACAGGCTAAGGATGTTGATGATCAAACCATCACTTTAGCAACTGTAGAAATATCTGTTACAGATATTAATGATAACCGGCCTATGCTCCTGCCATCAACAATCTTTTTGGTTATGCAAGAAGATGCCCTAACTGGCATATCATATGGAAAATTCAGTTGCACAGATCTAGATGAGAATGGAGACACAAGCTTCATGATTTACAGTGGTGATCCAAATATGCTGTTTAGCATAACAGAATCTACAGGTTATGTGTACCTCCAGAATAGTCTTGACTTTGAAGACGTCATAGATCACAATATTACCATCATCTGCATTGATGGAGGCAGTCCACAAATGTCAGCTTCAGCTACTCTAATTGTGACTGTAACAGGCATTAATGAACACTACCCCAATTTTACACAAAGCACATACAGTTTCAGTACAAATGAGGAAATTGAACTCAACAGTCTTATAGGATCGGTACATGCTACTGATGAAGATAATGGCATCAATGGTGAATTTTATTATGATGTTTATGGAGGTACAGGATCTGATTTCTTCAGAGTTGATAGCAGCTCTGGACAGATTTATCTCAAAGATTACCTCAACGCTTCGATAACAGATGAACATACTCTAATCATAGCTGCTGTTGATTCTGGTCCTCCCTCACCTCTAATATCTACTGTGTTAGTCGATATTGGTATTGAAGATATAAATGATTCACCTTACTTCGATCAACTAGTTTACTTAGCAGAAATAGCCACAGACATTGCTATTCCTGGAGACTCACTTGGTACTGTTACCTGTTTGGACTATGATCTTGGTTTCAATGCTGAAGTGACACTAAGTATCATACCGAATGACGAACTATTTAACAATGTATCCCTAACAGGAACATTAGTTGGAAATGGTTCAGTCTCCAGTGATTTAGTTTTAAATACTACTATATTAGCTGGAAGCTACGAAGTTATTATTCGGTGTGCCGATTCAGGCGATCCTTCTAATTTCACTGACATAAGCTTTATAATAGCAGTTGAAGGTGTAAACACAGCCCCAGTGTTCGATCAAGAAAACTACGGTTTATCCATTCATGAGGACACCGAAGTGAGCAAGTCTTTGCTGACAGTTCATGCTGAAGATCTTGAAACTGATCTCACCTATGCTATTACTGGTGGAACAGGTCTGGGAATATTTACTGTTGATGAGAACACCGGTGTAATAAGCTTACTTGCAGAACTTGATTTTGAAACTGTCGACAACTACAAGCTGATTGTTTCTGCTATAGATCAAGACAATCTTAATCCACAAACTGGAACAGCAGAAGTGTCAATTGTTGTTGTTAATGTGAACGACAACGAACCAACTATTTCACCTCCGAGTATTTCAGCAGTACTTAACGAGGGTGATTACTCAATGTTAGAAGTCAGTACAGCTATTTTCACATGCAAAGATCTAGATGAAGGCTTAACAGCCCTCTCCATTTCTCCATCTCCTCCTTTCTTCATAGATGAAGATGGGCAAGTAACATTTACTGGTACAGCTGATTATGAGAGTAATACACATTATACTGTCACTATAACGTGCGTAGATACAGCAATTGCCGGAGGTGATTTGCCAAAGAGTAGTACAGGCACTCTTGCAGTCAGCATCATACCAGTGAACTTCTTTGCCCCAGTAATCACTTCTGATTCCTTATTCAGTATATCGGAAAGTAGTGAAGTAGCAAGCATTATTCTGTCTATAACAGCATATGACCCTGACATGAGGGGTACGATTGGATATAGTACTGATTCCAATACCGATGTATTCTCCTTGGACTCAGCAACAGGAGATTTGGTTCTTCTCACCAGCTTAGATCGTGAGACAATCGATACATACACACTAACCATTGAAGTGAGTGATAATGATAACAAGGGCGAAGGTCCTAAGACGTCTACAACAACTGTAACACTTACTATCACTGATGTCAATGACAATTCACCAAATTGTGATGTTACCTTAGAAAATATTGTGATAAATGAAGATATGTATAATGATTCTATATCTATTTTCAATGCTTCTTGTTTCGATGAAGACATTGGAAATAACAGTATTCTGGAATATTTCATAGAAGAAGATTCGCTTCCAGGTGAAGGTATATTTGAATTGGATCCCGACAATGGAGAGTTAACTCTAACTGGTGTTATCACCAAAGATAGCACTGGGACTGTTATAACTATCATAGTAACAGATTTGGGAACTGATCCCGTATCAAATCCAGCTGAAATCCAGCTCATTCTTTCTATCCTCACAGGGGATGAACCTCGTTTCGAACCTGATCGATTTACTGTTTCTATTTCAGAGAACTTTCCTGCTCTTGAAACTGTAATAGAAGGTACAGTGTTCACAGAAGCGCTGCTCAATGCAGAAGGTGAAGATGTAACATTCGATTTCAGTACTAATACAACCCAGCTGTTTCTAATTGACTATAGCACAGGAAATATAATTCTCTTAGCTGCCATATTAGATTATGATGAAGGTCAACAACAGTATTCATTAGGAATCCAGGCTACTGTTGGCACAGAGATTGCAGATGCTATACTGGATGTTTTGATCACAGATTACAATGACAATCCTCCAGAATTCTCTCAACAGTTCTATAATGGCTCTGTAACTGAGAACAAAGGAGCTGGAGAAGTGGCCCTTGTAGTTTCAGCAGACGATATTGACTCCGGTGAAAATGGTGAAGTGAGGTATTCAATTACCAGTGGTGGAGATAATTTCAAAATTGATGCCAAGTCAGGAGAGATTACAACTCTGAAAAATTTTGATCGCGAAGTCATATCAGTTTATTCAATCACTATTGTGGCTAGAGATCTGGGAACTCCTGTACAATCATCCAGTGCTTCTGTTAATATTGAAATTGGCGATGTTAATGACAATCCACCAAAATTTACATTAGAACAATATGTAATTACAATCAGTGATAATTCCAAGGCAGAAACAATTCTACAAACGTTTTCTGTCAATGACCCTGATGAAGTAGGTATCATACGGTTTGCTCTGAAAGACGAAGGTGATTTTATTTCTAATCTTTTGGAAATAGATCCAGTTACTGGAAACTTGAGGCAAAAAATCACAATACCTTCTCAATATGATCCTATATATACTTTCAAAGTGACTGCTAATGATGAAATATATACAGATGAAACCACAGTAGTTCTACAGATAGCCACAGTCAGCTTCATAGAAATCAGTTGGTTGGAAAATGAAAATCAGACCGAAAATATTTTTGAGTTCTTACAGTTGAGTCACAATATATCATCAAATGCTGAGTATATTATCATAAGTGGTGACGACTTCAATCAATTTGAGATTATAGGTAATGGTATCTTGATAAATGCTGTACTTCTTGATCGAGAAAATATCTCTCATTATACCATAGATGTTTTGGTTATTGACAACTCAACAGCGGAAAATTTCATAATAGTGATAGACATAGACATCACAGATGCTAATGACAACATGCCTATGTTTGAATCAGATTTTTATCAGTTTAATATCTCAGAGGGCCATTATAGTACGAAAACACCCATTGGATCTGTAAAAGCTACAGATAATGATGAACCAAACACAGAAAATTCTAGAATAGAATATACTCTGTCGTACAACTCCGGAGGTTCTAAACTAGATGTTGAAGTCGATGTCATAAGTGGAGAAATTCGTGTATTTGGGAAAGTGGATCGTGAAGACAGTTCTGTGTACAATCTAGGTATAAAAGCAGAGGATAATGGTGAACCTGCACCATTTAGTGACTTTACGAATGTCCGGATCAATTTAGCAGATATAAATGACAATGTTCCTGTTTTCATACCAACAGATATTGTAAAATTCATTGTCTATTATACATATGGTGCACCTGCTGGTAGTCGTCCAGAAATGATCATAGCTGAGGGGCTATTTGAAATACTTGAAATTATAGAAGCTTTTGAATTTACTGATCCAGACATTTCAGACACTGTTGTAGCTTCTCTGTCGGGTATTGACAGTTTAATATTAAAGAACAATACAAGCCCAGCTTATTTAGTTAGTACTAGAAATATCACTTATGAATTGAATGGAACAATATTCGATATTGTTATATCTGATGGAAATTTTAAAGTAGATGTACCAGTTATGGTAATAGTAACTGCACCGACAGCACAACCAAGTGAAGCAGTGGTCCCAACTTCTACTGTAATCTTCACTTCCATGACATCTTCTATTTCAACTACTACAGTTACACCTACGTCTACAGATGATCCAACTGATTTCATTAACACTCCACTCGGAATAGCAATTCTCATTGTAGGCTCTGTTATGTTTTTTGCTTTTGTTTTCTTCATTTTCTGTTTGATCTGTTTCTGTTATCAGAGATATAGGAATGAGCAAGACTCAAAGAAAAGGTAATGTAACAAAGATTACATAACCATTAGTATCTCAACTGCAACTAAAACTAAAACCCTTTTAGTACGACATTTTGACTTTTAGTCATACAGGTCATTGCAATAGCTAAAAGTAACTAAATTCAAAATTGGTCAATAATGGACACTTATAATTTGTTAACTAAAACTAAAACACTTTAGTAAGTCCAATATTATTTTACTATAACTAGTTTGAGTCACAAGGCGTACTATAACTATAACTAAAAGTAGTCATTTTCGTCAAACTAAATAACACTAACACCATACTAATTTCTAAAGCTAACAACACAATGCCAGACCTTCTGTTGCTATATGACTCAAGTTAAAGTTTGAAATGCCAAAGCTAGCCAAAGTAATCTTTACATGAGCACTATGTTAGTCGTATATCACATATATAATATTAGCTAATACTACATTTTGATATGTCAAATTTAATATTCTGTACTACACTTCTCTTTTCAGACGTCCTCATAGTGTATTCAAACGTGTGGAGCCAGACACAAAACGAAAGCGTAATGAGTCATTTGAGAACCATGCATTCAAAGAAATAGACCATCTTGATTATCCTCATTTGGCACCACGTAAGATCAAATTTCTAAAATTGAATTTCCCCTCTTTTTTTATTGCTCTTATCTTTTTGTTGCTATTTTTGTTAATGTTTATTTCTTCTTCAATAGATGATCAACAACAAGGCTATATGTATGGTGAATATAACGAAATGGAGACTGAGTTTAATGATGTAAGTATTAGTATTACTATAACTAATAAATCCCCTTTTAGTAAGGCCTTGTGACTTTTTGTTAACTAAACTATAACTAACATACAAGATTGGGCAATAACGAGCACTGCTACGTACCTGTTTAGTTAATCAACTATAACTAAATTAAAATTTCACATGCTATAATATCATGTGATTTCTATTTTCTTTTCATAATTGCAGATGCCACCTCCTCAGATGTATATGGGATACGGTGGCTATCCCCCACCTCACCATTATCCACATCTCTACACACCACACTCACCCAGCTACGAAACAATGTCTACAAAACTCCCTTCAGATCATTCAGTTGAGTACGAGGAAGAGTTTGATGGGATCGAGAATCGTACATATATCAAAGGCTCAATTTTAGACAAAATGTTAGAAGAATTTTATCTAGGCGATGAGGTACTGAAGAAAGAAGATAAAAAGAAAAAAGGAAGTCGTTGGAGTTTAAGTAAATCCACTCAAAAATAATCTACACTCATCCATTAAAGTAATTTTAGTTAAACATGTAATAGTGTTGCTGTTCATTTATCTAATATAAAATAGTGAGACTTGTGTTAGTAAAAAAAAAACAGTTATGTACTTTTAACAGTAAATTTTTAAACTATTTTTACTATCATTATTATTTTTAAATATTTCATAAAAAATTAAGTACATATTTTATGTTAAAAACAAATTTATTTTCCTGGAGTTAAAAGCACTTTACAACCATCGCCATTTAACAAAACTTCATATGCCTGCAAAGACACGAATAATTGACTGAATGAAGAATTAGTAAAAATATTAACTCGTTTACCTTTTTAAATTGACTCATTGGAAAATCATGAGTAATTATGGGTACTGTGTTAACACTGTATAATAGATAATGTGATTATAATTATAAATCAGTGAATTTATTACAAAAAATAAGAGATTTTTCAAAGTGCATTAAGGGAAATCCACACAATAACATGGAAAAATGCTGTGTCTGTCTGCATTTTCTTGAGTATCCTAGCAAGTTTCTGTCACGTTTCCGTATACGTTTCCCTTAATGCAAATCAGGATTCAGGAAACCTCTATTTTTTGTAGTACAATTAATTGATATGAATGAGTAAAACATACAGTCTCTTGTGGAGTAGTTTCTCTGATTCTTCCCAATCACGAAATATTCTTCTTCCATGAACAGTTTTGAGGGTAATCGACTTGAATATGAAATTCACTAATGGATTCTCTATGTGTATGGGCCCCTACAGGGGATGATACAGTTGTCATTGGATTCACTAATTATTATATGACGAAACTGAAACACACACCAATAGATTCTCTATGCATAAGGGCCCCAACAGGGGGGTCATACTAATATAATTGTCAGTGGATTGGCTATAGTAAGTATTGAATACCCCTACAAGGGAACTGAGACATATCCATACACAATAAATGTGTTGGGCCTCATTAGTATTGAATGACCCCTACAAGGGAACTGAGACCTATCCATACACAACATATATGTGTTGGGCCTCATTAAAATATAAACATGAATCCATGGCTTATGTTTAATATATTTGAAGTTCAATACAAACAAACACCCAGTGTAAGCATTCATTAATCTTGGTACTGCACTTCATTAGAGGAGGTAACGCTATTATCCTCTACCCCACCCCCCCCCCCCCCCCAATAATGATCCTAGAACAAAACACTGCTTACACCACAATACTGCTAACCTTGATTAAACCAACAAGGCATATTTTACCTCCTTTTCTGTAAGAGAGATTGGAATAATAATACTACAACAATAACAACAATACCTCAGTAAACTGAAAGAAGTGCTGGCTAGTTCACCTGATCCAGTAGCCTCGATAATACGCCCTACACCATTTCCACTTGTCTCTTGAAATACTGGAGAGCAATTCAAAGGTCAGTGCTGGGAATTTAAAAGTAAAAACTATCTTACTTATGTCTCTGAGATTCTGTGTCTTTGTGTTTATAACAATATCTGCTCCAACCTGTTTGGCAAGTTTCAGTTTATCGTCAAAAATATCACAAGCCAGACTACGGGAAACAATCTATATTATAAACTATCATAATAATAATTATTTATTCATACACTCTTATAGCTCCCAATGCCTTTGCAATTCCTACAGCTAGTAAGCCAACAGGACCACATCCCAAAATCAGCACATCTTCTCCAGCTGGTTCAATGGCTTCCAATGCTTGATGAGCAACACCACAAGCTAGGAAAGAAATATATTTTCCAAAGTTGAAACTGTAATTTAGTTTTATAGCAGATGGATATATAAACCAGTGCGAATAGAGATAATCAGCTGACCTAGACATTATCTAAAAATGTTCAGGTTCGCTATGACCTCAGGAAAATGTTCATAACTTTAGTTTGGAATGACCAACAATCTTTTTACCTGCACCATTTTCATATAATTATCCTTCCCGTTCTTTTTGTGTAAGTCAAATTTCAATCAATTGCTTCATTACTGAGTTACATTATTAACCTTATCACATAAAATATACACTATATTATAATTTTGAGGTCATCGTGAATGTGAACAGACTTTTAACTTTAATGATAAACATCTGACTATTATTCCGAAGGTCCAGGGTTCAAATCCAATCTGGTCCAGACTATTTATGGATATGTGTCTCTCTCTTTAATTTTTAAATACATGTACTTGTCTTAGTTAATGTCAAGTGGCTTACGTTCCAGTATTGCAGCCATGGAGTCATTGATATCTGTCTTTAGTAAGTATGCATAAGAAAATGGAATTATAGTATATTCTGAACAGCCACCATGTTTAGTGCCCTTTCCATAACCAAACTGACTCAAGTTTTGACAAATATGCTTCAAATCTATAGAAATGACGCAATGATCATAATTAATACTGATTTTTGAACATAGGTAGTTCAAGTATCTATATCATATTAATGTTTTAAGTGTGGTTTAATGAAATGGAAATTCCGTTTTGTCATTAGATGCAGAAAATGAACAAAAATACAAGTTACAGGCTATCAATTTACAAACATTTTAAGTTTGTGTATCAGGCTTACTATATACTCAAAAGGCAGGCTATTTTAATTGTGTATGAGTTGCAGCATCTGACCCACAAACTAAATTTAACAAATTAGCAAGGATTGTACAATATTAATATTATAGGCTCACCATACATTCAACAGGCAGACTATTAATTGTAACAGTGTAAGGGTGACCAACAATCAAATTAATGGGGATGGTACATCATTGATATGCTTTAGGCTCACCATGAGTACACTGGTAACAGTAACCACAGTAGAAATGATTCTCAACACAAATTCTTTTTCCAAGCTGGTATTCGGGAGGAACCTCACGACCAACAGTAACTATCTGCAACAGTATCATAATTATTTTACAAATATAAGTGTGGGTGCATCACAAGAACCAGCAGTGATGTATTTCCATATAGTAAACGTAAGCTGTCTCATGCAGCACTCCATTAAGTTTGAATCACCCACATATCACTATAAATAAGTTAAAACACTCACTTAACCTAGTGCACTACAGAGATTACTGCACTCAAGGTGGGCTCAACAAGCATACTTGTAAAATTGTATCCTTGTCTTGACTAACTTCCATAATGCACTGGAACAGGTGCTTTAACTATATGAATGTAATTATAACTACATCAGTAGTATTCATTACCTCTCCAACCATCTCATGTCCTGGAGTGAAAGGTATCTCAGCAACTACTTTAGCAACTATGTATGTAGAATAAAAATATATTGTTTGCAACACATATCACTATAGTTAATAATGATAGACCCATTGTAAACACAATTACCTCAGTAAGTCACTAGTTAGCTAGTCATAATACAATCGTTACTGTACTAGACTATGTTCCTGCATGCATGTAATGTTTATTAGTAACAAAACCACAATCCACCCACTATTTATAGTAACAAAACAGCATACAACCCTTAATTAATAAGTTGATGCCTACAATATATGATGTAATCAGGAAGAACAAACCTTCATTCCATTTGTACTTCTGTATGTCTGTTCCACACAGGGCAACTTTGTGCACTTTAACTAGGAGCTCTCCCTCATTTGGGTGGGGAACAGGAACATCTTTATATTCATAAGATTGACCTGATTTTTCTTTCACCAGTGCTTTCATAGACTTGGGAAAATCAGCCATGACAACTCAGCCCCACCCACAAAAGAAAAGTGCATGATTGTAGTATTATCAAAAATAAATCTACTGTTAATTTTGATATATAACATTACTAAATGAACATTATATTGTACAAATTTGAACTAATGGAGTTCTATTACTTTCCAGGGGTAACAAGAATTTTGCATCCAGCTCCACTCATCAGAGTTGAAAAAGCCTATATACCAAAAATTGTTTTTAAAAAGATAACTGTACAAACTCACAAGTCACAAACCTCTTCAAATTTACTCAATGGAAAATCATGTGTGATGATAGGTCCGGTATTAATTCTATAGTGGTCACATGATTTTCATGTGACTGTTATATCTCCTGACGAACCAACTCACAGATTTTCTGACATCATTTTTTCAGTCTCTTCCCAGTCCTTAAAAATCCTTCTGCCGTGTACAGTCTTGAGAGTTAGAGATTTGAAAACCACATTTGGTAAAGGGTCCTCAATGTGAATAGGGTCCTGAAATATTGGGAATAATATAAGAACCTTGTAAAACAATTAGTCCTTACTTTTGGAAGGCCTACTAGTACAACAGCACCTCCTTTTCTGAATGTTGCGAAAAAAATATTAATTTATTAATCAACTATTTATTTTTTAATTACCTCAAGAGAGTGAAACATGTATTTATCAGGGGAGCAAATCCAGTGGCATCAAGCAACCGACCAACGCCATTACCATCTGTCTCCTTCATCACTGAAAAGGGTGGGGAGACAAGAGAAAGAAGCAAACATGAGACATAAAGAGAAATGAAAATTATATGAAGTTTGTGCATTTTACCAATCTCTCTGAGATTCTGAGTCTTAGTGTTTATAACAACATCTGCTCCAACTTGTTTAGCAGCTTCTAATTTAGCATCAATAATATCACATACTATACTGAGAGAGAGAGAAGGAGAGATAGAGACAGAGAAGGATGGAGGGAGGGAGGAGGGAGGAGAGAGAGTGTGTGTTTTGTGATTGTGTACATGTTTTCTAAGCCATCGTGGCTGATTGTTATTTTTCTAAGCCAGGGTGGCTGGTTCATGCCCTTTGTGGCTGTGTCTAAGCCATTGTGGCTGCTTGTTTGTTGTGTTTGATTGTTAATTGTTTTTACGCCTTGTGCTAGCATGCTAGGCACATGAAAAAGCAACAATTTCAGTAATGTACTTTAAATTTCAATGCATACATTAAAGTTCACTTACATTTTTGTAGCTCCCATGATCTTTGCAATAGCTATAGCAAACATTCCAATGGGGCCACAACCTAACCCATAAAATACGATTCATAAACACTGGTTATGTTAAATAACATTATTAACCTTGAATCAAAATATCTTCTCCTTTTGGATGGATAGAATCTAAAGCCTGATGTGCTACACCACAAGCTAAAGGGAGATGGTAATAGTCTATGTATGAGTGAGTGTATTTGTGTATGTGTGTATAACTGTATGCAGGGTTTCAAACAGAGAAGGGGGGATTTCCCCTCCCTCATAAAGATGTAACAGCTTAACAAATTAATGGGAATAGTACACAAATATCAATCAAAGTAGTAAATAGAGTATTAACAAGTGCTCAAAACCACAGCATAGTAATAATCTGCTAGCTGCCAGAAACCCACTATCTCAAAGGCTCAAAGCATCTAATTTTAAACATTTTCCTGGGGGAGTGGCATGTCACAAGACCCCCTAAACTTCACCTGTCCCACACCACCCACATACCCACACCCCAAAACACGAAAAAATCATGTATGAAATACTGGTATGTGTGTGTGTGTGTGTGTTTGTGTGTTATTTACGTTCTAATATCACAGCTTTAGAATCATCCAGATTAGTTTTCAAGAGGTAAGCATAACGGGCTGGAACTATAGAGTACTCTGAGCATCCTCCATAGATTGTACCTTTCCCGTGACCATACTGGCTTAAGTTTTGACAAATATGAGGTTCACCTGACAATAAGAATTGTGAATTATAATACTTTCAGATGCACAGACACAGGTATGAATATATAAATACCTAACTATATACCAATACGTATATGTAACTGGCTATAGGAAAACCAGACTTATTGTTCATGATCATTTTGACCAAAATTAATATTTAGATTTAATATTTAGTAATTTTGTACAACTCAATTTGGTATCCAGAAGAGCAAATATATTTTTTGATACCAAGTTTAGTCTACTTCCGGTCAATATTATTGTCACTTTGTCAGTAATATGTCTGGTTTTCCCATTGTTAGTCACTTATATTTGATGTAGATATAGCAGCTGTTTCGTTATACTCACCATGAGTACACTGATAACAGTGTCCACAGTAATAATGATTCTCAACACATATTCTATTTCCTATTTTAAATTCAGGTGGAACATCGGGACCAACAGCCACTATCTGTAAGAAGTAAACAAATAAATAGTATTTACTCCATACTTCATACATAAGATAACACTAATTATGTATGTATATGGGAATGTATGTATGTATGAAACTGTGAATGTGTACACGTATGTATGTCTGTAACTACATGAATACATATATATACATGCATATATATGCATATACACCTCATCAAAAATTCAATTGTTAAATCACAGTATATTAAACTATGTTTAGTTGTTATATATGCCAGGAATATACCACCTGCTGGTGTTCAGGGCTACACCCCTCGAGTTATATCCACATAAACCTCCTCCATAGCAGGTGGTATATCTGGCATATATACCTCCCACGTCCTAACCATGGTTATACATTACATAATGCATAAGTACATGCATACACAATGCAGGTTTGTATGTACTAACAAATGTTAGTATTGTAATTATGTTACATGACCCTAACAACTTAATATAGATGAACAATAGAAAATTGATAATATAAATGTGTTTAAAATATATTAGACTCCAGGTGGTGGATCTCCTTGGCTTTATTTTGACTATTTGCTTTCACGACCTGGAGTCATACAGGAACAGTATGTATGTATATAAGACTCCAGGCGGTGGAGATATTAAACAGATCTTGGCTTCTACTATAACCACCTGGAGTCATATAGTAATAGTATGTATGTATATTGCCTACTTCTCCAACTGCTTCATGTCCAGGTGTAAATGGGATAGCTGCAATAGTCTTTGCAACTAACAACAGATCATGAAATTAATGATTAATTTGCAAATTGAAAACATAAATTCTTACCTTCACCCCATTGATAGAGTGTAATATCTGATCCACAAATAGCAACCTTGTTCACTTTTATTAGCAATTCTCCCTGACCAGGCTGGGGAACAGGAACATCTTTGTACTCATAAGATTGACCTGGTTTTGCTTTGACTAGAGCTTTCATGGACCTGGGAATGGCGGCCATCGTGAACAGATTGAACACACCCTCAGTGTTCATCTAATTACGGGAGCAGATCTATAATGATGGTGATGCATTTTCACCTAGGGCTTGTTTTTATATTTATATTAATAATAACTGCATTTTCTTTACCTATAGATGTAGAGACAAAACTAAAGACTAGTGCAGTTACTGATGATGACGATATATGTATTTTGTGTCAAGTAAGCAATTATTTTTATTGTTATTATTGTTTAATATGAATAATGCTGTTTAGGATACAGTAAAATTAGTTCAAGATATATTAAGGTCTGGAGAGGTGTTAAAAGATATGGTTCATATAGTTACACCAGTTTGTTTGTTGGTTTTGAATGAAAGTGAAAAGAAAGGAGACGTTATGTGTCCTGGATTGATAAATGAATATGGACCAGTGGTAAGTACAGTACATTACTAATTACAAAGTCTCATGGTCATATCCATTTGCTGGAGGAGGAACGGTCTGGGGAAATTCTTTGGAAAATGTTTGGTATTGCAGGAATATGAGTAGCACCTCCAATGAAATTGAGTATATCAAAAACAATTTTCTGCTGATACACAAAATTGTTACGTCATTAAAATAATCTCTGCATATTTTTGGTCACAGTTTCCTCCTCCGTGTGGAATGTTTGCCCATGTCAAACTAATTACTAACTAACTAATTTTCTGTTTGGCTATATATCTATCTACCTGTCTGCTTCAAACATTGTTCAAACTGCTATACAAAATGTTATCTATTCTTGTCAATTTATAGATACAGTATGTTCTTGTCAAAGAAGTCATACTACCTTACGATTTGTGTGCAATATTGCATCTCTGCCCTCCACATATCAACTCTACTTCCATTTGGAATAGCTCTGAACATTTAGTTGCTGATATGAAACAACTTGTAATAGATGCTATGAAAAATCTCAACGATACATCTGAAAATTACTTGATGGAGTCAAGTAATATATTTGAAGAAACGAAACCAGTCGTATCATCAAATCCAAATGATTCTAATTATCTGAAGATACTTCAGTTCAGTGATTTACATTTGGATCTGTTATATCAAGAAGTAATGAATATAACGTACATTGTTATAAATTTTTAAACCATCATTTTCTTTTTGACCAGGGAGCACCAACAGATTGTGGCTTATTTATATGCTGTAGATCAAGTCAACCAGGAAATGTATATACTGTATAATCAATCCTACTATTATATAAAAATATTTTAATTTAAAGGGTTCTGCTGGTTACTATGGCGACTATAACTGTGATCTACCTTTATCAACATTTGACATACTATTAGAAACTATTAAAAAAGTTGATCCAGACATTATTATTTATACAGGTGATATAGTGTGTATAAATGTTGGTTTAACTAAAGTCTGTTCATGACTTCAAAATTATGATGTGATGACTTTATATGTAATAGTTTAATGTCATAAGGTTAATACATAATTATATGTAATGAAACAATTTGACTTTGTGAGAAACTATGGATAAAGTGGTCACTGTAAACAACACTATTATTAAAGAAATAGTATGTAAGGATATCAAAACCAAAAAAGCACAGAACTAATATTGGGATAGTACTTTAGCAACAATATTAATCTAACCATGCAATTACACATAGCTATATATATACACATTTTGCAATTTACTATAGCTACATATGACTAGGGGTGCCAGGAGGTTTTACTGGGCCCAGGGCAGCAATATAAAACTTGGCATTCCCCAACTATAAACAGAGTTGGGTCTGGGGACCCGAGGCAAACTGCCCCAGTTGCCCACTCCCACCCCCTCATGGCAGCCCTGCTTATGGCTATTGAGGTGGTTAGTTTAATTGTGAGAAAGTATGTCACTATAAAACAATATGCTATTATTGCAATAATTCTAGTATTATGTATTAACTAACAGTACATCCACATCATAAGAATAGTACTTGTATTTCTATCCAGGAGACAATCCTCCTCATGACCTCTGGGAAGAAACAATTGGTGGACAACTATATGCAACAAAATACATTGTAAACAGAACAGCACATTATCTACCAAACAAAACTATATACCCAGTACTAGGGAACCATGGTATGTAAGTAATGTTAATCGTCATGGTATCTTCTCTTTCTCCTAATCAGAGACTTATCCTCAAAGTCAGTATTTAACTGAAATAAAACATTTTCAGGTATTTATATCCTTGCTTCCTACTTCTCTGTGCATAGTCACATAGATGTTTTGGAGTTGAGAGAAGACTTCTTCTCATAATGCCCTTTTTACTCTTAGGAGATGACAAAGCAAATAGCAATATATTGGGAACAATGGGTGAACTTTCCACAAGAGGCACTGGAAACTATAGCTACTGGTGGATATTATACAATGAGAATTCGTGATGGACTACGTATTATAGCTATCAATTCTGATTATGGGTATGTATATATGTATGTTTGTATGTATGTATGTATGTATGTATGTATGTATGTATGTATGTATGTAATGTATGTATGTGTGTATGTGTGTATATATATATGTATGTGTGTATGTGTGTATGTATGTATGTATGTATGTATGTATGTATGTATGTGTGTGTACGTTTGTATGTATGTATGTATATGTATGTGTGTATACGTGTGGTGTTGTGTGTGTAGGTAGACTGTGCTGTGATTACAAGCATTGTGATTTCTATGGAATTACAACTTTCAGCACTAAGCACTAAGATAAACTATTGTTTTACCAAGTTGATTGAAATATCTGCTGTTTTACAACTCTCTTGACAGCACTTGTATTCGTTACCATGACAATACAATAATAAATGCTGCATACAATCAGTGTGATTATCATCCTAAAAACAGTATATCCGACCCTTTGTTGATAGCTCATCTTTTATACATACATGTGTAGGTATGCATTGAACTTCTACACACTACTCAATAACAAAAACCGTTACTATTTTGAGCACATTGAGTGGTTAGAGAAAACGTTTTTACAAGCTGAGAAAGATGATGAAAAGGTAATTTGTGGAATACATAGAGTATGACTTATTAGTAGTGTTGTACCTATACTAGGTTTGCCTATAATTCAGATACAGATATTATAGGCAACTAAAACTGCTTATACCTATACCTACCTATACCTACATAAATAATGTGTTCACTCCTTTTTCGAGTATATGTTCATATGCATCACTAATTTTTAGCACTTGGAAAATGAAACTCACAAACTACTAGAAAAGATGGAAATAGCTCCCAAAAAATGATTATGACTGTTGTATCAATCTTTTCCTACAGTAAAACTGTAGTTTCAAAGCTTGGTCTGTAAAGTATCTGTATCTACCCTATACTACTTGCCTATACCTATATCTACCTATACCATGGTATAGACACCTATAATTTACCTATACCAGTATAGGTACAACACTACTTATTAGTACTATCTCTTCTAAACCAGGTTCTTCTTTTAACTCATGTTCCACCGGGCATTAGAGATAGTATACATTCCTATGGAAGCTTGATTTATAACCTGACAAAGAGGTACAAAGATTCTATTGTGGGTATTCTATCAGGCCATACACATCGTGATCAGTTCGAGCTAGTGAGTTATAAACTGTACTCAGTAAAATTATTAGAAATTATTGTAGATCACTAATCTGGATACATGTACACAAATACCAAACTGCACATGTCTGATTGCGTATCTGTTCTGTGTATGTACATGTCCATAATATAAGTGCTTATGTTTGAATAGGTTCAAGACAGTACTGGAATACATGGCGTAGTTCTGATTTCACCATCAGTGACAACCGAGGGACACATTAACCCATCTTTCAGAGTATACTCCATGGACAGAACAACCTATCAATTGATGGATTATGAACAATATTTTCTAAATTTAACAAAAGCAAATGGTTAGATTTGGACCAGACTCCGATCCCTGGCATGAGTCTGGGCCTGTGAAACTAGTTAGGAATAATGGAAAAGCTACATACACAGAAACAAGCAACAAAATTAACCCACATAACACCTGGAGAGCTTACGGTTTGTCATGTGGTTAGTTTAATTTTGTTGCCAAGATCCCAATCTTGTTTCTGAGCTTTTTTTCAGTTTTGATATTCCTACATGCTTTTTCAGTTTTAAAATGATTATTGTTTATTCATAGAAATGAAAAAAAGTGGAAAGAAGCCATCATTTCAATTGTCATATACAGCAACAACTGAATATTCCCTGCGTGATATATCTCCAACCTCCTGGGGTGCTCTTGTTGAAAGGTAAATAATAATGTTTATTCTTGGTTTTATTGTTCACTCTGTACTCTTAGGTTCGAGGAGTATGACGAATTGATTAAGAAATTTTACTACAACATGTTTGTTCGAAGTAAACCCATTGACTGTGACGAAAAATGCCGCAGAGAAATTTTATGTGGAGTTAAACACATCAATTCCAAAAACTGTTTACCATTCAACTAATAATAATTACATTGCTAATAAGTGTGGCTAACCAATTTCTAATTTAATATATACAATATTGATTTATAACGTAACTATAAAAGAGGATTAAAATTTTAAATATAATTATTATACATTAAATGTTTGTTGTTGTTGTCCGGGCAACACTTATTTAGCACGGCATCCAGCACAGCATTCCTTGTCACACTTGCATTTATCTCCACAAACACATTGGCCTTTGCCTTTGCCTGGACAACCCTGGCAAATACATGGGCAACATTTCCCACCACAGTCTTCTGTGCACTTACATAAAGGACCACAGCAACAATCTATGAGAAACAAGAAGGAAAACAGTGAATAGTAAATAACATTAATAATTGTGGACATATAAGCATCACTATTTTCATAGAGATCACCCTTATGCTCTCCATCCATGTCTGAAACAGTTACAGTTTATTATATATTCTCCCACCTCTCAATAAACAGCAGCCACTTCGCTTTTTTCCAGCTGTTTACAGAAGCTTATTATCACACATTTATGGTTCAACGCCATACAAAAGTAACTTTAGAATGGAAACTAAACTGTGCACTGCATAACTTGCTAACCCAAAAGGGAGGATATTTCCCAAGACAATAACTCGTTATGTACACTGAGAGACCGCAATAAGGTAGTGTGATTTCAGAGTGCACACGAATTTACTATATACTTACCGCATGTAGTACATGTGGATGGTCTGCAACCAGCACAACACTCTTTAGTACAACGACACTTGTCACCACAGGTACAGGCATCTCCTTTACAACCAGAACACACACATGGACAACAATTGCTCTTACAATCTTCTACACACTTACAAGACTCAGGAACACATATACAGCCAACTTGGGAAAGGAAGAAAGACACAAATTATGAATAATATATATATATATAATATATAATTTATAAGAATACTTACTGCAGCATTTAGTGCAATCAGGGGTAGTAGAGGCCATTTCGATTTACTGTTGATGAAAAATTAGGAATTATAACCGGAAAAACAGTTCTCTGAAGAAATCTCTTTATCGTCCTTTAGGCTTCTCTAAGTTTTCTTTGTGGCTGGCTTTATGAAAGGTTTTCCATCATTTATATACTTTCCCCATTGAGTCGTGCACAACTTGGCAGCACAACTTGCACAAGCACTACTCCGAGTACGAGTCTACTCGGTACCACCCCGGCCCAACTCAGTGCAGTGCACTGAATTAGTGCCGTGTGCATGTAGGCGAGATCACGATTAGAGATAGTTTTATTAAAATTAATAACTATTATTAAAATTGATGTTTATATATAATTATGTTTCTAACAGTATATGTTTTTGCACATGTAACAGCTGTAATATGAGAAACAGATAGACAGGAATTAAAATTACATTCATGTATTACATACAAACATAAATTAGCAGATATGTGATACTTACCCAGTCAGAAAAAGGTCCAAGTTCATTACAGCCTTCCCATTTACATTCTGAAGAAACTGTTCTATGTACTAATAAGAAATAATTTAGTATTAATTAGAGTACTAGTTCTCATTAATATAAATCCAAACCTTTTATGTGTTCCCGGAGGTGATCTAAAATACCAAAATGAAGTCCACATGCTCTCCACTAGAAAATATTGAAAGTTTGTATTTAACAGTGGTATGGAAACAGTCGGTCGATCGATCGGTCAGTTAGTCAGTTGGTCAGTTGGTCAGTCAGTCAGTCAGTCAGTCAGTCAGTCAGTCAGTCAGTCATTAATTTCAGGATATTGTCTGATAAGTCTAAAGGTCATTCACATTCAAGATGTCCTCAAAATTGACTTTATATGTAATGTATTTAATGTCATAAGGTTAACACATGATTATACTGTAACTCAATAATGAAGCAATGGATTGAAATTTGACATACACAAAAAAGAACAGGAAGAACTATTATATGAAAATGGTACAGGTAAAAACATTCTTGGACATTCCAAACTACAGTTATAAACATTTTTCTGAGGTCATGGTGAACATGAATGACTTTTAGTGAATTTCTAGTGAACTGAAACTGAACTATTGTATACAAAGGCAAGAGTATTGAAAATATGTCAAAATGTCCAGCAGTTGAGTCAATATATTTCCACACCCTTGTTTAGCAAGTAGTACAACTTTGTGTGTACATCAGTCATTTATCATTTCAAATTACATAAATAACATAATGGCATGTTTTCAATTCTGTTCAGCCTTAAATATGTCTATGGATAGATCATGTGACCTGCTGTATTTGTAAAAATTGACCATTTCAGGAATCATTTCCAATCAAATTTACAAATTTACAAATTTACAAATTTATTTGGTGACAGTAAGCCAGTGAATTTTATCAAGAAGTCTGATCTTCCTGGATACCCAATTTCATTTGCTATATAACAAAATGCCAAAATACCGAGCATTTGATCAAAAATTGCATCCTCCTAATTGTTGATTTTCGCAAACACAGGTGATATAATTTACACATATATTATACCTTGCATTCATGGAATTTTGTCAAATCAAGAATAAAACCCTGTACCGATCCATGTCTGGATCCGCTGTATATCTAAGGATTAGTAATCAGATTTTTAATATTAAAATATCATATCACACTTACTACACCATTGTGAGTTGCCAGAGAGAAAATCATATCCATGTGTCCACCATACACTTGTAACAGCTGCAATCTCTGAATACCCCAAACAGATACAATCACAAGACAATCGATTCAAATGTAATGTATTTGTTTGTACCTCTAAGTCGAAGCAACGAATCATTTTATCAAAACATGCAGTAACTAGAACTTTGCCCATAATTTCTATAGCACTGACTGCACCCGAGTGACATGTCAAACAGTGGACTCGTTCCCAAGTCTAGTAAACACAAGAATGAGGATTTGAAATTAAAGATAATCATATACATATACCTTGATGTCAAAAATTTGCACAGTTTTGTCAGCAGATCCACAAAATAGTAAACCATTATGTACCTATAATAAAATGAGTATTTCAAACTGAACAGCTGCTAACAGTGTTATGTGCGTATAATTATGAAAGTAGGGAACCTTTAGACAAAGGACTGTATTATGAAATGTGGAAAGTTCTTTGATCTTTTTACAATGCTTGCTCAGACGTCCAGTAGACATCAAATCCTACAACAAACAAAAGAATTGTTATTCTTAAGTCAGTCAATTGAAAAATACTAAGTACCGCAAAAAAAAGAAAAAAGCATATTTTATACTTTATAATATAAAATTTTAGTATGTAGTTAGTTCTCAGTACAGTGTTCAGAGATTCATACAGTGCTGCAAGGCGGGAGAGAAGAGTAATACCCCTAGATTTCAGGCCAAATTTACTTCCACATGCAACAACAACTCAGCTACAACCCTTCTGGACTCCAGAAGCCACCTCGGACTTAAAACATTTCGTGGGTAAAGCATATCCCAGAACCTTTCAGAAGCAGTGAGCTTCACACGTTTGATTCTTTCCCCTCTCTAACAAAAAACCCTGTATGAAAGCCTGGTCTTAAAAGTCATATTCTACAGCTGGTAATTAAAAGACTTCTTGCCTTTATATTCCAACAAGCAATAGTATAATCATAAGCAGCTGTGAAGAGAAAAGATTCAGTAACAGCAACACAACTGACAGGCTTGTTTGGTTCATGACAAACTTGTTTTCCAACAAGACGTTTAAGCTACAAGGAAGAAAAGATTGTCTGATTTGCAGGTAATAATATAAAATGGGAGTTGAAATAACTGGCTTTGTGAAATTTAACAAATACATTCAGCCATTTGTATCCAGAAGCCCATGATATTCCATATACAGGGAGACCAATAGTTGATCTTCCTGGATACCATTGGATCTCCCTGTATACCATTGGATTTTCCTGGATATCATTTGGCCTTCCTACACAAAATGATCTAATGAAAAACCACGCCTAATCATGCGACATACAATAATTTTGAAAATTTGGTTACCTTTAAGCACTTGGTGTATATTCATCCATTTTGTACAGGAAGACAATGAAATTTGGTATCCAGGGAGACCAGTTAATGCTCCTTCTAGATACCAAATGAAGTTGGCATCTGGTACAAATGGGTGAATAATGAAGTCTTAAATACAAGTCTTTGTTCAAAATTACCCACAAGACAGGTTTTCACAATGCCAGACACAAATGATGACAATTACTAACCTCTAAATTTATGATGGCAATGCTGCCAGAATGCTGAGCTATGAACAGTAAAAAACCACACACAGCAAGGTACATCACTCGTGTACCACATTTGAACTTAGCAACCAGTCTACCGTTCTAATTAAGAAAGAATATAATTATGAGACTAAATATCAGTAATTAGATAATAATAATAATATTGATTAAATGTTTATATTTAAACTCTCAGTATTCAGCCATTTTGTACAGGAAGCAGTGGTTTTGATAAGCTCATATGGCGCACCATTGGCCCAAAGAGCTTCTTATTTGGCACTGCACAGTTCTCTCTTTGGGCCAGTGGCGCAGTTAATTATGATTATATTGCAGCATTAACTCTTTGTTAATTGGCTCAAGATGTGTTCTCAATGGCGCACACACTAACCATTTTTGAGCCAATTTGGCCCAAGCTTCAAAACCTATCAAAAACTCTGACAGAAAGGCAAATAAAACAAGTATTCAGGAATAGCAACTATTGCTTCGCCTAGATACCAAATTTAGTTACCTTTTTATATATAATGGCTGCATAACGAGAGCTCAAATATAATAGTTTAATACTATGCACATTCTCGTACAGATTGTCACATATACATGGTAGTTTCTTCACGTAACTTTCACTATTATAAATAGTAACAAACTACAACCCATACACTATTTATAGTAACAAAACACCATACAACCCTTAACACCTAGATTGATACAATGCCTGTTACATGCAGAAGCACCATTAGTAGGGATTATGATGTATAATACCTTCACATTGTACATGTTAATCAGTCTGTCACTGGAACCGGACAATATGAATGTCCCTTCTTGATTATGATACAACTATAGACGTCAATTTTGATGTGAGATTTTTATTAAGTAATAATTATAATAGGACATATAAATAGAAAGATAGGTAAATAGATAGATAGATAGATAGATAGATAAATAGATAGATAGATAGATAGATAGATAGATAGGTCAGATTGACAGATAGATAGATAATATTATAAGTTTTACAAAGGATAGATATACAAGTAAATAAATAGATAGATACATCATAGATGGATAGATTGATAGATAGATAGATACGTCATAGATGTGTCAGACAGAAAAACACACTCACCTCAAGACATGTGACAGACTTCTGATGATCTGTGAACCTTCGAATAACTTCACCCGTCTATGAAACAGAATTTAGATCATAGAGCCATCAGTTTTAAAAATAGTACAGAGGTATGAAAACAGCCAGTCATACAGGGACATTGTCTGATAGCTCTAATGAATGTCATTATGGGGAGCAAGACAAGAGTGGTGAAATAGGTCAAAATGTCCAGCTAGCTAGCTAGCTCAATATTTCCACACCTCTGCTCATGTATAATCTCTGTTTGTCTGTCCTAGTGTTTTCCCCCAGGGTAAATATTAAGCGTAGAGGAGTGCAACAGTGTTTTTTTAGCATAAAATTTAATGGTGAAAGAACACCATGATACTACCCTTGAGGGGAAACACTGTTGTCTGTTTCCCTCACCTGGATGTTATATGCCCTAGTGGTTTTGTCTGATGAACTAGTATATAATTCGTTTCCAAACACTTTCATTGAGACCACAGAGTTATCATGAGAATCAAAATTAGGTACAACACTCACTCTTGAAATAGGATCTATAATCAATTAACACCACATAAAAAGTCAAAAGGATGACAGCTAGAAGTAACCATGGATGAATGAGAAAACCCATTACTTGGGAAATAATAATTTGACTTGTATTTAAATGTTCGCTATTTGGCCTGAAATTTGTAATCTAAGTAGAGCTATAATTACTCTTTCAGTATATCAAATTTAGTATTTAAATTTAAGCGTTTGACAAAATTATTATTTCCCAAGAGAATGATTTTGTTACCCACAAATAGAACCTGTTTGATTAGAAGAATTGATATCATCACATTGAGGTTCAAAGAATACTTCATCCCCTTGAGACTCATTCCTAACAGTCTTAGTGATGGTACCAGTCTGAGTCTTATTATCTTCTCTTTTACTTCTCTTAGACTCGCTAGAAGTTTTTTCATCATTAATTCTTTTCTTAGTTGAGTTTTCAGCTTTGTTCATCTGAGATGTAATTTTAATATTGCTGTCTTTACCCTCAATCCCATTTGTAGACTCATTCTCAGTTCTCACTGGATGCTTAGATTGTCTGCCGTATTTTTCTGATGTTGAAACATGCTTATCTTTAGACCTCTCGACAGTACCTTTGTCTATGGAAGAGCTACTTGTGGGAATCGAAGATTTTGAATCAGTTTGAGTATGCATATCTTGAGACTGTGGACTAGTTTGCAATGAAGAATTTAAAGTAGTCTGTAGTGACATTTGGGTTTCAGTCTGAGGAATATGGGGATGAGGAAGGAGACAAGGTTCAGGTGTTGTATGACGAGAAGATGAGACAGGACGAACTCCAGTCTGAGTAGTATGAGCATCAGTTGGAGTAGTATGGGTATCAGTCTGAGTAGTATGGGTATCATTTGGAGTAGTATGGTTATCAGTCTGAGAAGTATGGGTATCAGTTGGAGTAGTATGGGTATCAGTCTGAGTAGTATGGGTATCAGTTGTAGTAGTATGGGTATCAGTCTGAGTAGTATGGGTATCATTTGAAGTAGTATGGGTATCAGTCTGAGAAGTATGGGTATCATTTGGAGTAGTATGGATATCAGTCTTTGACATTGAGGAATCCATTCCAGGAGTTTGAAGACATGTATCTTTAGGGGTTAATTCTGTTTTCTTTACCAAAGAAGGAATATATTTCGTAACACATTTAGCTACAGGAATTAAAAAAAACAACCTTGTAATCATACAGTTCATACCCACCAGAATCATTTTTTATTTCAACATGCAACAACATCTCAGCTACAAGCCATCTGGAACCCCAGAAACAACCTCAGAGGGTCAATATTTCCAGGGGGAGTATACCCTACACCCAAGAGCAGTGTGCTTCACATTACCCTCCCTAACACAAAATCGGCTAAACCTGGGTTCTGTTGTATAATACAGTAACTCACTGTGCAATAGGGTTTGTTTTTCACATAATACTTGCTGATACTGTCTGGTGAGCTATGAGAAACAAACAAACAAATACATTTTGTAGTTAAATAACAATGAAAATCTTTAGTATTGCAGTACAGTACGATATAAGCTATAAGTGACCATGGATATGAAAATCAGCCACATGGAAAATACATTATTGATCAAACTGTGATATTTAAACATTTACTATTCAGCCTTTCTATACAAGAAGGTAAAGTCTGTTCACATTCATGATGACCTCACAATTAGGATATGATGACTTTATATGTAATATAGTGTATAGTTTAATGTCATAAGGTTAATACATGATTATACTGTAACTTAATAATGAAGCAATGGAATGAAATTTGACATACACAAAAAAGAACAGGAAGGATAATTATATGAAAATGGTGCAGGTAAAAAGATTGTTGGTCCTTCCAAACTAAAATTATGAACATTCTTCTTAAGCCATGGAGACATGAATGACCTTCAACTGAATTAAGTAATTAGGTTAAGCACAATAGTTGGTCGTCTTGGATACGAGATTTAGTTGTCTTCCCCAACAAAATGGCTGAATAGCGAGTATTTCAATGTAAACACTGATCACAATATTACTTCACATGTGACCATGATATTCTCATCCAGTGTCAAATAACATGTTCATATTTCTAACCTTTTCACATTTATTAATGAGTTCCTTTTTGACAGATGATAAATGAGAGAGTCTTTCCTCCAGTTCAGTCAACTCAGTAGACACATCAGATAATTGTGATTCAGTATCTACTAGAGCTATTTGCTGTATTAATAAAAGTTTTGAGTTTTAATAACATGATAAATAATTCTAATAAACGGAAAGTTTTGACCTAAAGGTCTTCTTCGAATGCAAGCTGATAATGATGGTGCGATACAGTGTTTATATACAGTTAAGTAAAAATGGTTAATGGAAGGAGGAAGCAGTTTTGGTTTGCTCAGGCAAACTGTAAAGAGCCAGAAAGTCAACCTGAGAGGTCTTCCTGTTACCAGGAAAAGTATTTAGGGTACTGTCAATGATTGAAGCTCTCAAATGTTGGTAAAGCACTTGCCTGACTTTCCATACACCAGTTCCTCCCTCCCTTTGGGTATGGAGTACAAGAGGTATCGTATGCAATTAAATGTCATTTTATAGAAAATAAAAAAACATGACTTACTACTTCTTCTTCCTTTTTATTTAGACTAGCAAGCTCAATTTTAAAGGAGGCTGGAGTTACTTTTTTTATTTCCAAAGCAGGAGAACAAGGAGGTGTAACATTAGGGAGATCTGTTGGTGTCACCTCCATCGGTTCTTCAAATGGTAAAGGAGAATTGTCTTCTTTTTGATTACAAGGTGTCTCAGTTTGAATAAAAGATGGAGTTTCATTTAAAGATCTTATATTCTCTACGTCGCAAGGAAATCGTTTTGGTGGACTTAAACCCAACATTGCTTTGAGCTGCTCTGGAACCTTTTTGTGTTCTGTACAAAGTCTATTAAAAAATATTCAATGAATGATATGAGGACACGCCTATAGACAGTGATGGAAACAGGCATGTCATACAGGACATTGTCCAATAAATCTAGTGAATGTTTAGTAAATTGAAACTAAACTGTATACAAAGTACATGGGAGCTGGACAAGAGTAGTGAAAATAGGCCAAAATGTGCGATAGTTAGCTCAATTTTTCCCCACCCCTGCCTATAGAGAAACTACACTGAATATACAATTTTCATTATAGAATAAACAAGTCATATCTTTTAACTGGGTCTATACAGCAGTGTGCCTTTAGGGAGTGGGGATTTCCTCCTCCACCCCCAAAAATATAATTCCTCCCTTAAACTTTGTTTGTGTAGCATTCAATAATCCTTGTACTGCACTTTATTTGAGAAGGTAAAGCTATTCTCCTCCCCCTAATAATATGATCCCAGAACAAAACCACTATAAAAATAGTAACTTTATTTCCTTACCTGTCACCTTCATTTACAAATTGTCCACAATGACTACCATCTTGATGTCTGAAGCAACATTTAGATTGAGGAGGCATTTGGTTTGGTGAAGGAACTGAATCTAAGTCTTCCTTTAGGTTGGAATCCAAAGGTGAAGGAATGAAACTCAATGAATGAGGCCTATTGGCATTCATTGGAGAAGGACAGGCATTCGATGGAGAAGGACTATGAAAAGAAATTTTGTATTATGCCGACACTAAAGTTACATTCACATTTACCTTGACGTAGCTTAGATAAAATTTATATTCAAAACTTCAATTTTAGAATGCTCAGTAAAATATTTTGATTTATCGTAAATCAGAAATTATTCGTGTGAAAAAATTCAGTGTGCAAAATTTTCTTCACAACACAATTCACACAAATACACATACATCATAAGTATATGCATCATGTGTTTTGTAGCTTGTACGTTTAATTGTCATAGATGTGTACTAGAGCAGCAAATTATTTTTAATAATGAATATATTTATATCTACAGTCTTATTCTTTTTGTATAATTATGTAAATTGCTTTGTTATGGAGTTATGGTATAATCCTCAAATAAACCCTCAGGCGTATATTTCCTTATGCAGGTTTAAATAAGCCAGGGGTTTATTGAAGGAAAGAATTTATACCGAGGAAATATGGTAGATATAAAATAATCACAGCCTAATCCTGGTCATGGTAAATGTGAACAGACATAAATTAATTTGATAATCTGCTAGATATAGTATATAATAATCATACATACATTAGCCTGATGCTTGCATAAATACCTCCATGGTTCTTGTTTTATATTGACCTTTTCTATCACCATCATCAAATCCTGCAAAAGCATAATATTTATTACAACAACAAAGGAGTGTCTTGTCATGTTACTATAGTAAACATTATATACATATATATATGACAAACAGACTATCAGATTTCCATGGGGTTAATGCATAATTGTATAATATAATTAATATTATATGTACAATTCAATGAACACTTTAAATGTATATATAAGAATTAAGTTACACCTTTCTATGGGCTGGTCAATTTATGGACTTGGTTTATAAGAAACACTTGTGCTCAAGCTGGTAGGCTTGCAGAGAAAGTAATTACCGTTTAAACGTCTCTGCAAAGGTTAAATTTAAAAGAAAGGTTTAAACTTTAAAGGTTAAGAAGATAATATGAGAAAGAATCTAATACTGTAGATGAACGCAATCAAAGGATACATTCATAATAATATAATAATTATATATTATCTACTTTTTATTACCTTTCCATCAGATTTCATTTTACTGGGAATTGTAGATATTGGTTGGTTGCTACTTCTCTTCTTCAGTGATGGGTTGCCATAACAACCATCATCGGTGCTCTTTGTTTCCATGGTTTCCATACTCAAAGAATCTTCCTTGCTTGACTCCAGGACTTTTGTTTTTCTATGCTTTGTCCCTGAGTGAGTGATAGGTTTGCTGGCCTTAGTTTTAGTTGCACTGATAGGACTCTTCAGTCTTTCAGAGGTATTTTTAACACTCTTAGAAGCCTTTTTACCACCATCAGTACTTTCGATCCTGTTTCGTGACTTACTATTACTAGTCTTGGTGATAGATGTTTTGAGAGAATTCTGTCCTTTCTGTAAGTTTTCTAGCTCTTTTGCTTCCTCCATAATTTGCTGAACAAGAGTGTTCGTAACCTGTACCACAGACACTGGTTCATTGGTCATTGAAGACATTGGTTCATTGGTCATCAAAGACACCGGTTCATTGATTGAAGACACTGGTTTATTGGTCCTTGAAGACACTGGTTCATTGGTCATTGAAGACATTGGTTCATTGGTCATTGAAGACACTGGTTCATTGATTGAAGACACTGGTTCATTGATCATTGAAGACACTGGTTCATTGATTGAAGATACTGGTTTATTGGTCATTGAAGAAGTTGTGATCAATGAAGAGTTTGTTGACTGCATTCCAGGCTGACCATTGCTTCTGCTTGATTCAGATGAAGGTACAACAGAGACTTGCTGAGTTGGTTGTGTGTTAGTTGAAATATTTATGGTACTTGGATTTGGTACCATTGGCTGAGGTTGAGGTTCTACTACAGGATCAATCTGTACCTTAACAGTATCAGTTGTATTTTGGACTGTTTCATGAGATTCAGAGAATACAAACAGACCAGCAGTTTTAGTCACTACTGTTTCATCCTTCTGTACTATTGGTGGTACTACTACATAAAGAGCAGCAGTAGTAGACAACACTGTTGGATTCACACCTGTTATATTTGAAATATTTTCGGTAGTAGTTCGTACTGCTGGTTGAGGATTAGGTACTATTAGAGGAGTAGGAGTTTTAGATACTACTGAAGGACCAGCAGTTTTAGTCATTACTGTTTGATTACCAGTTGAAGTATTAGAAGTAGTTCGTACTGGTGGCTGAGACTTAGGTACTATTAGAGGAGTAGGAGTTTTAGATACTATTGAAGGACCAGCAGTTTTAGTCATTACTGTTTGATTACCAGTTGAAGTATTAGAAGTAGTTTGTACTGGTGGCTGAGACTTGGGTACTATTAGAGGAGTAGGAGTTTTAGATACTACTGAAGGACCAGCAGTTTTAGTCATTACTGTTTGATTACCAGTTGAAGTAGTTCGTACTGGTGGCTGAGGCTTAGGTACTATTAGAGGAGTAGGAGTTTTAGATACTACTGAAGGACTAGCAGTTTTAGTCATTACTGTTTGATTACCAGTTGAAGTAGTTCGTACTGGTGACTGAGGCTTAGGTACTATTAGAGGAGTAGGAGTTTTAGATACTACTGAAGGACCAGTAGTTTTAGTAATTACTGTTTGATTACCAGTTGAAGTAGTTCGTACTGGTGACTGAGGCTTAGGTACTATTAGAGGAGTAGGAGTTTTAGATACTATTGAAGGACCAGCAGTTTTAGTCATTACTGTTTGATTACCAGTTGAAGTAGTTCGTACTGGTGGCTGAGGCTTAGGTACTATTAGAGGAGTAGGAGTTTTAGATACTACTGAAGGACTAGCAGTTTTAGTCATTACTGTTTGATTACCAGTTGAAGTAGTTCGTACTGGTGACTGAGGCTTAGGTACTATTAGAGGAGTAGGAGTTTTAGATACTACTGAAGGACCAGCAGTTTTAGTCATTACTGTTTGATTACCAGTTGAAGTAGTTCGTACTGGTGACTGAGGCTTAGGTACTATTAGAGGAGTAGGAGTTTTAGATACTATTGAAGGACCAGCAGTTTTAGTCATTACTGTTTGATTACCAGTTGAAGTAGTTCGTACTGGTGACTGAGGCTTAGGTACTATTAGAGGAGTAGGAGTTTTAGATACTACTGAAGGACCAGCAGTTTTAGTCATTATTGTTTGATTACCAGTTGAAGTAGTTCGTACTGGTGACTGAGGCTCAGGTACTATTAGAGGAGTAGGAGTTTTAGATACTACTGAAGGACCAGTAGTTTTAGTCATTACTGTTTGATTACCAGTTGAAGTACTTTGTACTGGTGATTGAGGCTTATGTACTATTAGAGGAGTAGGAGTTTTGGATACTACTGAAGGACCAGCAGTTTTAGTCATTACTCCAGTTAAAGTATTAGTAATAATTCGTACTGGTGACTGAGGCTTAGGTAACACTACAGGAGTAGATTTTGGGTCACCAATCTTCCTTCTCTTAGCAGCAGAAATATCAACATCATTGGGATTTTCAATCTGATTAGGTCTCTTATTTTGTTTAGTACTCATCGAAGTCAGATCAGAACCACCCATTTCATTCAGCTTCAATCTGCCATGCATCATATCATATACATGAGTAGTGATCAATGAGTTAACTGCCTGCGATACAAAATCATTGGATTTTGAACTAGTCAAACAACTGTCAGCTAAAAGGGAAGATTCCTTGGAAGATGATTGGCCTTCTAGACTACTGGTATCCATAGCAACAGTAATTTTTCCAGTTAGTGGTGATGGAGTAGAAGATATTACAACTAAATCTTCTCTTCCTTTTACCATTTTGTCAATTTTCTTTTCAGTTTGAAGTGAAGATGGATTTACTGAAATGCCGCTTGTAGTAGATGTATGATCAACGATATGACTGGTAGAACTAATTTGTTTTATTTCGTTCTGACCACCAATGGAGTTATTCTTTATCAATCCAGATTGGTCATTACTGTGATCAGTCTTAATAACTTCCTTAACAGGAGATTGATTTGTACCTACACCAGGACCATCTTTCCGTTGTTTCACTGAGTCCACTGGAATCTTTTTTGAAGTTTTGTCTGTACTTCCAGGCGGAATCAAAGATATTTTGCCTTCAAGAATACGTCGTAGTTTGGGCTTAGATTTTCTTGGAGTTTTTCTTAATTGCTCAAGCTTCTTTTCCAATTCATCATGTCGTTTCTCCTTTAAACTTTTGATACTCATTTCAGTCTCTGTTCTCTTCGAACTCGCCATTCCACCTTTCTTTTTCCCATCTGTGTTTTCTCCCAACGTATTTTGTTCCCTACCCATATGATGAATTCTTTCCCTGCTCATTTTCTTGGTGTCTCCAATCTTTCTCTGACTCACATGACCTCTATCATCTTTTTTACCAACTTTTTGTGCTGTATCAGTCCGATCATGCCATTCTGATTTAAACTTTGAATGGCGGAATTTGCCTTTCTGGAAAACCTTTTTTCCTCCAACTTTATATTGGTGAATTGCATCAGAAATGGGTCTGCTATCTTTATTGAAAGGAGGGTTTTGTTGATGAATAGGTCTGCGAGTCATTGCTTGGGAAGAACTGCAAAGATAAGGCTCGTTATCAAGAGGTAAAAAATCAGGTAAATGGCTCATGTGAGACGATGGTCTGGACAATGGAATATTATGGTGTGTGGTATCATTAGGATTAAAATATGAGCCCTCTTGTTCTTTGAAATTAGCTACTGTAACATCTTCAGTGAAAGAAGAGGTAGTACTGACATTATAGGAAGAAATGGGGGCTATTGATTGTTGATTACTAGTCCGAGGAAGAGTGCAGGCGGAAGTGACAGTCGAATGTGTGGATGTGTGATGCGCAGATTGTAATCTAGAATCATCGGGTGGTGGAGTCAAAATTTGTTTTTCTTCCAAACTTTTACTACCTCGTCTTTTCTTTGGAACAGCATCTGAAGGAAACATCAGAGGTTCTATCAAGGATGGACGTTTTTTAGCCGTATTTTTCAAAGCTGAAAATGATCGTGAAAGAATATTTGTAAACCCAGGTTTTGTGTGGTACCAAATATTTTCGGGTTCAACATTCAAAGAGGAAGCTCGTCTGTTCTCTTGAAGTTTTTGGCGATGCTTTTCTGAATCGATGTGTTGAGTAAATAAAAGTAAGTTATGAAATTCTTGTTTACACAGCTGACAGTTATGTCTTGTCCTAAGAAATAAGTTTAAATATATCACCTAATTTTCGAAAGGAACACTTTCAAGTAAAATAATTTTGATCAAATTGTTACCTATGATTGCTCACCATTCCACCATTTTCTACAGGAATTCAATGAAATTCAGTATCTAAGAAGCTTAATAATAGCTCTTCCTGGATATCAAACTGCATCAACTTCCTGTACAAAATGGTGGAATGACGAGCAATTAAAGGTGAGTGTTTGATGAAAATGATTTGCCCAGAAAGTGTCCCTACTTCAAAAATGAGGTCCCAATGCAACCATGGACGAGAAAATTAGTGACTTGGGAAATAACAATAATTTTGATCAAATTCTTAACTTTAAATACTCACTATTTAGCCATTTTGTACAGGATGTCAATTATACATGAAATCAACATATTGGTCTAACTCGATAATGACTTTAGTTGCCTCATTCTACAAAATGTCTGAATAGCATTCAATCACATTTACTATTTCCAAAATTATGATTTGGTGCCGTTTAGGTAGCTTTCAGTGTTCCAAGAACACTGCAGCACCACTTATTTCGAACCTTGATCTTCGTATACACTGAGACATACACATGTACATATAATCATGTAAATGTACATATAATCATGTACACCTGAGGCAACTCATTTTTCATTTTTTCATTTGCCTTAGGTGCCTGTCTTTCTTTCTTTCTTTCCTTCTTTCTTTTCATTTCAAGTCATCATGTACATAATTGTGTAATATATAATACCATACCTTTTAGTCTTCTCCTCTATTTTTTTATGGTGAAGTAAAGTCAAATGATGTTCAAAATATTCCTATACATAATATAATAATACTTCTTTAATGAATCTTTATACTGAAATCTATTCGTGTTCACAATGAGATCAAAATTAGGTTGTAGTGACTTCATATCATTGTACTATAGTGTTACACACAGACTTGGGTCAAATACATTAGGTATTTGCACTTAGTCGCATTTAAATACGTTTTTAAGTATTTGTATTTTGAAGTTTGACAAATCAAGTATTATTTCGAATACAGCTAAATACTTCTGAAATACCTTTCATTTAATGCAAGCAATGACAAATTAAACAAAGGCAGGTTTATCATTTGATGTATTTCATAACTTCCTCTAAGTATAGTTATCACTTTCAAAATGCTAATGTTTGTCAAATGTAACCAGTAGTGTAAATCTGAGAAAGCAAATGACTTTCATGCACTAACACTATGTAGCAACGGGCAGTATTTGTATTTGAAATACAATTTCAGTATTTGTAATTATATTTCAAATACAATATTGTAAACAGTATTTGTATTTGTATTAAATACTTTGCAGTGTATTTGACCCAAGTCTGATAGTGTATAGTATAATTTCATAAGGATAATGGTGTATGTAACTCAAGCAATGGAAAGATTACATTACAACAATAATTGTTAGGGGAGGTAGATGGATTATAGTCATGTAAGCCAGATCCATATCCAAACCAAGGAGGGTCTGGACACAGCCCCTTAACATCAGCTTGTTGTGGAGGAATACAATTATTACTTGCACAAGGCTGGTTTTGTCGTGCCAAACCAAGGAGGGTCTGGACACAGCCCCTTAACATCAGCTTGTTGTGGGGGAATACAATTATTACTTGCACAAGGCTGGTTTTGTCGTGCCAAACCAAGGAGGGTCTGGACACAGCCCCTTAACATCAGCTTGTTGTGGAGGAATATAATTATTGCTTGCACAAGGCTGGTTTTGTCGTGCCAAACCAAGGAGGGTCTGGACACAGCCCCTTAACATCAGCTTGTTGTGGGGGAATACAATTATTACTTGCACAAGGCTGGTTTTGTCGTGCCAAACCAAGGAGGGTCTGGACACAGCCCCTTAACATCAGCTTGTTGTGGAGGAATACAATTATTACTTGCATAAGGCTGGTTTTGTCGTGCCAATCCAAGTAGGGTCTGGACACAGCCCCTTAACATCAGCTTGTTGTGGAGGAATACAATTATTACTTGCATAAGGCTGGTTTTGTCGTGCCGAACCAAGGAGGGTCTTGACACAGCCCCTTAACATCAGCTTGTTGTGGAGGAATATAATTATTGCTTGCACAAGGCTGGTTTTGTCGTGCCAAACCAAGGAGGGTCTGGACACAGCCCCTTAACATCAGCTTGTTGTGGAGGAATACAATTATTACTTGCATAAGGCTGGTTTTGTCGTGCCAAACCAAGGAGGGTCTGGACACAGCCCCTTAACATCAGCTTGTTGTGGAGGAATACAATTATTACTTGCATAAGGCTGGTTTTGTCGTGCCAAACCAAGTAGGGTCTGGACACAGCCCCTTAACATCAGCTTGTTGTGGAGGAATACAATTATTACTTGCATAAGGCTGGTTTTGTCGTGCCGAACCAAGGAGGGTCTGGACACAGCCCCTTAACATCAGCTTGTTGTGGAGGAATATAATTATTGCTTGCACAAGGCTGGTTTTGTCGTGCCAAACCAAGGAGGGTCTGGACACAGCCCCTTAACATCAGCTTGTTGTGGAGGAATACAATTATTACTTGCATAAGGCTGGTTTTGTCGTGCCAAACCAAGGAGGGTCTGGACACAGCCCCTTAACATCAGCTTGTTGTGGAGGAATATAATTATTGCTTGCACAAGGCTGGTTTTGTCGTGCCAAACCAAGGAGGGTCTGGACACAGCCCCTTAACATCAGCTTGTTGTGGAGGAATACAATTATTACTTGCATAAGGCTGGTTTTGTCGTGCCAAACCAAGGAGGGTCTGGACACAGCCCCTTAACATCAGCTTGTTCTGCCACAGCAACCACCATGTTACACTCAGATGTGGTTCCTACATGTACATAACTATGCCACTTCAACATTCTTCAAACTGATTGGGACACAACACACAGTGTGCCATGAACAAGACCCCTTCCCCACTTTAATCTCGTGAACCATACCCTTATACACATGTAACAACGCTATACCTAGGTCTCTCCTACAGGCAAAGGTAATTAGATTGTTGGATTTCAAATTATGTATAGGATGTGAAGTTATGATAATTGGGGTGGGGGAGTGTTTAATGTATAAATAATGGAGGTTTTAGTCAAGCAAGTTAAACCAGCTAGAAGAAAGCATTTCTTATTAACATTAATCTGTGGGTTATTCCAGAAATGTCAGTTCCACATGCAGATAGTAAACAGCAGATATTCTCGAATAATATAGCATGCACAATTGTTAAAACTTGTAAGTACATGTGATTACACATTGGAGGAAGTCTTATACTTTATATGAAATTCCAACTGCGCCACTGAGGTATAGCATTGTCACCAGACCCTCCTTCTTGCAAGGGTCTGGTTTTGTTTATTTGTTTAGTCTATGTGGATCACTGATTAACTTTGATCCTATTGTGAAAAATGGATCGCAAACCTCAGGACTGAGATTCAATTGCCATGATATGAATGAAATCACAAAGCCTGGTGCCAGAGCTTGAGTATAATTATTAAAAAGTAGGTGCTAATAAAATTATGGTTCATGTATATGACAAAATATTACTGTGTGTACATACCAGTTTGGATGTAAAGGTAAGTGAGCAAACATCACAGTTCACTGTCTCTGTAGTCTCCATTAGCACATGTCTACAATTCTTCATACAGAACGAGCATCAGGCTAACATCATGAGTATCAGAATTCAGAAGGCCAGTGGGTGTGTTTTGCTGACTTAGCAATTTGCCAATCAGAGATAGGATCTTGATTGTGTCTTTTACCTCAAACTGGCCTCAAGATGGCAGTTGCTGTAAAAGGCATACATGTACAACCTAGTCGTTTCGCTATACTGACGCCAGATTCAGACTCGGACGAAAATGAAGTGAGACAATACAGAAACCTTATAAAATAAATAATTATTAGTCAACGTGTCCCTTTAGAACTGGCATACAGTTAGCAAAGGAACGAAAGGAAAAGTAAGTGGAGGGAAAACTTCTACCAAACAGGATACTCAGAAACAAGGAATCACTAAAGCAGCTGCCAAAAATGCAAAACGAAAAGCGAAGAAACGAAACCAGCAAAGTTCTTCATCGGATGTAAACAAAAGTTAATTATGCTATCAATTAATTCATGTTGCGATTTATGTATTCATTAGCACATTCAAGAAGAACCCCAAAAGGAAGAAATGTTTCAACAATGGCAAATGAAAGATGAAACTTCAATTGATCAAGAATTTCAAAAAGATCTGGGAGTTAGTAACACATAAATGACATAAGTACATACATACCTACATACATACATACATACATACATACATACATACATAATTTATGTTACATACATGCGTACATACATATGTACATACATGTTCATACCACAGGAAGCTCTAATGATGAGCATGTTAGATGTGAAGAAAAATGAAGAGGTAAGCAAAGATTTATTATATCACAGGTATATCCATAGTGATGACCACTAAAGATCATTCACGTTCGCCATGACCCCAGAAAAATGTTCAACAATCTTTTTACCTGCACCATTTTCATGTAATAATCCTTCCCATTCTTTTTTGTGTATGTCAAATTTCAATCCATTGCTTCATTATCAAGTTACAGTATAATCATGTATTAACCTTATGACATTAAACTAGTGTTGTTTTAGTTTACTATAACTAAAACTAAAACTCCTTTTAGTAAGGCATTTTGACTTTTAGTTAACTAAACTATAACTAAATTACAAGCTACTGTAATAATTATAACTAACTAAAATGAAAATTGGTCAATAATGAACACTTTTAGTTAGTTAACTTAAACTCAAACACTTTTAGTAAGCCTAATCTTATTTTAGTTAACTAAACTATAACTAAACTAAAAGTTTGAAAAACCAGGCATTATATAACTACATGTATAACTAAATGTAGTCATGTTTTGTCATACTAAAACAACACTACATTAAACTATACACTATATTACAAGTCATCTCATCATAATTTTGAGGACATCATGAATGTGAACAGACTATAATTATCTACTCGTAGAAGGAAATTGAAGTTCAAACTCAGAAAGTAAAACCTAAAAGCAAGAAAGGTATCACCCTCAGTCTTCAAGAGTTTCATAAGACGGGTATATTGTACATTATGTATGGCTTACTAATTATGATTGGTTTATATATTCACAGATCTGAATTTGTCTTCACCCGATTCACCAAAAAAACAGGTTTGTTAATCAGCACAGACATACTTGGAGCTGTATGACTCCTTCAGTCTCCTTGTGTAGTATGTGTTTGTACTGCTCTGACCAAATAACAAGACTTGATAATGTAATGAACAGGACTACATGTTTGACATGTACATACTGGTGTTGTATGACTCCTTGTGTTGTACTGGTTTTTACTCCATGTCTGACCAAATAATAAGACTTGATAATATGATGAACAGGACTACATGTATGACATGTACATACTGGTGTTGTATGACTCCTTGTGTTGTACTGGTTTTTACTCCATGTCTGACCAAATAATAAGACTTGATAATATGATGAACAGGACTACATGTATGACATGTACATACTGGTGTTGTATGACTTCTTGTGTTGTATGTGTTTGTACTGCAAAATAACAACCCCCTGCAACAAAGCAATCTTGTATGTAGATGTATGGTCTTGTTCATCCTGTTTACAAGTCTGTTATTTGGTAAGACATACAGTACAAACCAATACAACACAAGGAGTCATACAACTCTTAGACTACCAGTATTGTACATGTACACAAGGAGTCATACAACTCCTAGACTACCAGTATTGTACATGTACACAAGAAGCCTAGACTACCAGTATTGTACATGTACACAAGGAGTCATACAACTCCTAGACTACCAGTATTGTACATGTACACAAGAAGCCTAGACTACCAGTATTGTACATGTACACAAGAAGCCTAGACTACCAGTATTGTACATGTACACAAGGAGTCATACAACTCCTAGACTACCAGTATTGTATATGTACACAAGAAGCCTAGACTACCAGTATTGTACATGTACACAAGGAGTCATACAACTCCTAGACTACCAGTATTGTACATGTACACAAGGAGTCGTACAACTCCTAGACTACCAGTATTGTATATGTACACAAGAAGCCTAGACTACCAGTATTGTACATGTACACAAGGAGTCATACAACTCCTAGACTACCAGTATTGTATATGTACACAAGAAGCCTAGACTACCAGTATTGTACATGTACACAAGGAGTCATACAACTCCTAGACTACCAGTATTGTACATGTACACAAGAAGCCTAGAATACCAGTATTGTACATGTACACAAGGAGTCATACAACTCCTAGACTACCAGTATTGTACATGTACACAAGGAGTCATACAACTCCTAGACTACCAGTATTGTACATGCACACAAGGAGTCATACAACTCCTAGACTACCAGTATTGTACATGTACACAAGGAGTCGTACAACTCCTAGACTACCAGTATTGTACATGTACACAAGGAGTCGTACAACTCCTAGACTACCAGTATCGTACATGTACACAAGAAGTCATACAACTCCTAGACTAGTATTGTACATGTACACAAGGAGTCATACAACTCCTAGACTACCAGTATTGTACATGTACACAAGAAGTCATACAACTCTTAGACTAGTATTGTACATGTACACAAGGAGTCATACAACTCCTAGACTACCAGTATTGTACATGTACACAAGGAATCATACAACTCCTAGACTACCAGTATTGTACATGTACACAAGGAATCATACAACTCCTAGACTACCAGTATCGTACATGTACACAAGAAGTCATACAACTCCTAGACTAGTATTGTACATGTACACAAGGAGTCATACAACTCCTAGACTACCAGTATTGTACATGTACACAAGAAGTCATACAACTCTTAGACTAGTATTGTACATGTACACAAGGAGTCATACAACTCCTAGACTACCAGTATCGTACATGTACACAAGAAGTCATACAACTCCTAGACTAGTATTGTACATGTACACAAGGAGTCATACAACTCCTAGACTACCAGTATTGTACATGTACACAAGAAGTCATATAACTCCTAGACTACCAGTATTGTACATGTACACAAGGAGTCATACAACTCCTAGACTACCAGTATTGTACATGTACACAAGAAGTCATACAACTCTTAGACTAGTATTGTACATGTACACAAGGAGTCATACAACTCCTAGACTACCAGTATCGTACATGTACACAAGAAGTCATACAACTCCTAGACTAGTATTGTACATGTACACAAGGAGTCATACAACTCCTAGACTACCAGTATTGTACATGTACACAAGAAGTCATATAACTCCTAGACTACCAGTAGTGTACATGTACACAAGGAGTCATACAACTCCTAGACTACCAGTATTGTACATGTACACAAGAAGTCATACAACTCTTAGACTAGTATTGTACATGTACACAAGGAGTCATACAACTCCTAGACTACCAGTATCGTACATGTACACAAGAAGTCATACAACTCCTAGACTAGTATTGTACATGTACACAAGGTATCATACAACTCTTAGACTACCAGTATTGTACATGTACACAAGAAGTCATATAACTCCTAGACTACCAGTATTGTACATGTACACAAGAAGTCATACAACTCCTAGACTACCAGTACAATACTTTATTAGACACTTGACAGCATTTGGCTAGATATCAGAAGGTCCTGGGTTCAATCCCTAGTTAGACTCCTGACGTTTTCAGTTTTCCTTTGTTTCTAATCCTTTTCATGCCTGCATATTGTAACAATGCATCGTACAAGTCCCATACAATCAACCTTGCATCTAATTATGGGAATTTGTTTGATTACGGAATATTCTTATTGGTATTGGTACCAGGGTTTCATTTTGGGTGGGGCATTCACCCCCCTTGCTAAAATCTTGCTCCCCTCCTTTGGAAGTCAGTTAGCATTTTTGATTGATTGTATATATTTTGTAATAGAATGAAGAGATTTCAAATGGAGTAGATTTCTTTGATAAAATACAAACAGATTTACACAATGAGTTGAAGAAGGAACAGACAAGTAGAAGAAAAGTGAAAATTAATCATACAATAGTAAGTATAACCTTGTTCTGTTCTGCTTTCAGGCAAATAGAATCATGTCATCCAATCCATCTATCTATCCTATCTATCTATCTATCTATCTATCTTCTATCTATCTATCTATCTATCTATCTATCTATCTATCTATCTATCTATCTATCTATCTATCTATCTATCTATCTATCTATCTATCTTCTATCTATCTATCTATCTATCTATCTATCTATCTATCTATCTATCTATCTATCTATCTATCTATCTATTTATCTATCATGATAATATTAGCAAACTTCAGAGTCATCAGAGGACTCAAAAGTGAAAGAGTCTGTAAGAGTTGCTCAATTAATAGATAGATTAGAGAAGAAGGAGACTACAGTGGAAAACTTGAGAACTGAGAACGACAAACTACTTGTGAGATACTACTTCATCAGTACCTAGTATCAATAATTTATAATCCTGATTTCATTGTGTACAGCAAGAGTTACAGGAAGTCAAAAGAAGGAACCAGGTACTTTATAAGATGTTAAGCAAAGGAGAAAGTGAGTATTATACTAACTACATTGTTAACTAAAGATGACCTGTTGATGTATAGTTGCTACTAAGTCCGATCTTCTTGAACAAGTTGAGGAGCTGTCTTCTATCAAGGATGAACTTACAATTGAGGTATGTGACCAGGGTGAGGATTTTTACATGTATGGGTGTCAGGATCTGAGAATTGGTATGAGACTTATGAATTTTGTAGATTGAAAGATTACACAGTGAACTTGAACAAGAGAAATCCAAAAACAAGACTTTAAAATCAGAATTGCAGAAAACACAGGTAAATTATTTATTGCTACACACATTTTTGTGGTGTTAGGTCAATCATAATTATTAGAATATGAATTTGTCATTCTATAGGGTCCCAAAGGAAATTCAAAAACATGATTAATATATTTTTGATCTTTTTTGTATGTTTTTCAAAAAAAATATTTCGTAATAGTTCTCATTACATTATACACTAAAGTATTAATTAAACAAAATTGTGTATTTGTGGAATGTATCATCATAATTATAATCTATATTCTCAGCTACAAAAACTAATTATATTAAGTTTGAGAACCTAATAGGATTTGTCTCGTAGGATCCTAATCTTTGTATTCAAATTTGAGTACTCGTTTGTTGTTCACCTCGCCCACAAATATCGACCCATGTTTGTCAACTGTGCAACTATACGGAGTATTCAAACCAGTTTTCTGACATATTAGAGCACCGGTGGGACCAAGAATTCGAACACTGTTGTTACCTCCCTCAGCTATGAATTTGTTGTCTTCGTCGTCAATGAAAATGCCTGATGGATATAGCATGTTCCCTCCTTGATTATATGTTTCATTACCAAGAGGTGTACCATCAGGAGAGAAGACTGCAATGTGATTATTATCATACAATGCCACATGAATTTTACCAGCTGTGTCAACTGCAACATCCCATGGACTGTTTGTACAAATAATAGACTTTAAATGTTCTCCTTTTGAAGTGAACAATTGAATTCGTTTGTTACTATAATCAGCTACAAGAATACCACCCTTTCTATTTTGACAGATACCACAAGGATTACTGAACTTCCCATCTTCAGTACCATTACCTCCAAACTCACCAATGAAATCTCCATTAATGGAATACATTTTCACAAAATGGTTGCTCCAACTGGTAACATATATCGTATCATCTATCTGAGTAATTCCCCTGGGGTTGCAAAGTTGACCACCTGCATTGTCAGAACCTCCTATTTTGTTTGTAGTCCCATCAGGATTGAAGACTTGAATAACATGTGCACTCCAATTACTGGCATATATGACATCTTTATCATTAACCATTACACCATATGTTGAATCTTCCAGGTTAATGATTGTTGGTTGTGGTAGATTTGAATAATCTCGACTTTGCCTTGCCATAATGTGATATGGACGACCCAACACTTCATTTCTAATCATAATTGTAACTTCATATTCTCCAGGTTCATCTGGAATGAAACCAAATATTGCTGTGCCATCATTTTTTTCAGATTGAGTGACGCTTACTTTAGGAGGTATAAATTCATCAATATCAACTCCTTTTTCCATCACCTTGTACTGAAAGAGTGCCTCCCCTTCGATTGGTTGATTCTTCTCATCCCTCAATACAACTACCATCTTTCTTTCCTTACCAACAGCTGCTTGTGGAGTGGCTAATCCTTCCACACACGAGAAAGACACATCAGGGACACTTGGAAAATACCCCAGTTTAGCGATCTCTTCTACAAGAGGATCCAAATCAAAGGATGTGTTGATAACTTCATTCTCTTTCAGCTGAAGTGGTAGTCGTCGATATATTTCCATAATCCTATTCACTTGAACTTTCATGGCTTTCTTGACACTTAGCAGCTCTTCTGGAGTATGGTTGTCAATAGCATCTACAACATGCATCTTTGCAAAAGCAATCTTGTCCCTTAAACCCTGTAGTTCATTGAGTTGGTCAGATAATGCACTATCTTTGCCTTGTGCTATCTCCTCACATCGTAAACGCAACACTCTTCTTCGATCTTCAACTGCCTGTTTCAAATCTTTACTCATCTTGTCAATTCGATTCGCAGCCTCCTTTTCATGCACTTGCACTTGTTCTCTCATCTGTTTCGTTTTGCCTATCGCTTCCTCAAGCATACCAATTGCATCATTGACGCTCTCAACTTCATTTCGAAATGCTTCCTTCTCTTTGTCAGACATATTGTATATGTGACTATAAGTATGGTCCTTGTGAGCAATTGTTATACAATCACGGCAAACTAGAGTTTCACAGGCTTCACAGAAGTACTTCAGTTCTTCATGTCCAGGTTTTGGACACTTCTGTAGAGGAAACTGGATTTTAAATGAAGAATTGCTACCCTCGTTGGACTTCTTGGACATTTCTAGTTCAATGAATTCGTGATCTTCTTTACGTAGCCAAATCTGGTGATCACGCTTACATTTCTGACACAGGAACAGACAACACTTACAACAGAAGGTTGAAGCTTGTTTATTCGTATCTTCAGAACATCTTTGGCAAGCAACTTCACCTTCCAATTGCTTTTTATAGGATGCTGTTTCTACAACGTGAGACAAGTGTAGATTTATTGGAAAGCCAGCCATCCCATCTTCTGGGATACAAGAGCGTACATTACATGTTGGGCATTTCACCTTTCTGTCTTCCGAACACTCTTTGTCGATGTGTTTCAAGAGACATGGTTTACAGAAAGAATGTAAACAGGATAACATTAAAGGACCATCTGTGTGTTTGTATGTCTCTTCACACAGGTCACAGATAAGGGAGAAGGTCTGATTGCTTGCCATTCCTGTTTAGTATGGAAATAGTTATTTGTTAGTTACTAAAACACCTAATTTGAGGGCCTTACCAATTTGGATAAACAGTCAGTTGTTATCTTAACTCCAAGACAAGACATTAAACAGCTGAATGTTACATCACAAATGAAAAAGGTCATCTAACCATGAGGCATGAGGTCACTGTAGTACTGTTATCAAAACTTTACATGTTCAGAAACTCCCCCAATTTCCTCCCACTTGATTTTCACATTAGTGTAAGGTACATAAAAACATACACCCCTTCCCTGGTTAAGATAATAATTATGTATAAATATGTACGTAATTATTACACAAGATGTAGCTAACTATTCAAAACATTTATCTGTCACAAAATGTGCCTTTAATGAAAAGACTAAGATCCTAGTTCAAACATGATACTAACTCAATGTCCTACATTGTTGAAGTACAAAAAAATGTTAATATTTCACCACTCGATAGTTGCCGTAATCGGCAACATAAATATATCCTTCCTTGTCTAATGCTACACCTTGAGGGTTACTGAAACCAGACAAGAGATTCACTTGATTACCAGTACCATCTAGAACATGTAGATAAAACTGATTGCTGTACTTGACGGTAATAAAACGAAATCCCAAATCATCGATAGCAATACCATAAGGGTAAGTGAAGTATCCACTTGGATTGCCGTAAGTGGTTATTGCTTTACCATCATGAGAGAACTTTTGAACAATGTGGCCACTATAATATGTAACATGAATATTACCCTCGTTATCCACAGCTACATCTGATGGATTATAACTACCACAGCTAATCGTCTGGATGAGTGAACCATTAGCATTGAATACTTGTACTCTTCGATTATTATAATCAGCAACTAGTAGTTGACCCTTTCCATTATGAGTAATTCCCCAGGGACCACTCAACTGTCCTTGACCAAATTGACCAGTATACGCTCCAGCAATAGTGAACTTTTGAATCCTGTTGTTACCACTGTCCACTACATATAGAATATCACCGGTGATTGTTAATCCAAAGGGTGATTGGAACTGTCCATTACCTGAACCCGGAGAGCCAATGTTCTTTTGCAATGTACCATTTGCATTGAACAAACCAACGTAACCACCAGTATCACTTACATACACATCCCCATTGGTATGAATGGCCACACCCTGGACAGCCCTACCAACATTAAAGTAACATTGTGGACTCAAGCTTGAATAATTGTGTTGCTGCTTCACCTGTATTTGATGAGGACTATTCTGGATGTTTATGCCTCCGATACATACAGAAAGCTGGTATTCCCCTACTTTATCAGGAATACAAGAAAGTGTAGCTGTACCCTTTTCACCGGCAGATATAACAACCTTCTGCTTCGTCTTGTCATGTAAATTCATCAAATTGGCCTGAATGGGCGTCCTGGACTTGATTGGGTCAATTTTGCTCTTTTCTAATGCTAGCTTAAATTTTCTTTCCTTGCCAACTGTTGCCAGTGGAATAGCCAATCCAAATTCAATAGACAGTAAGGAAGGATCTACTTCTACTACGGCCCCAAACTCACCAATATGTTCCAACACTGGGGAGGTGTTACAGCAAGCCTCAAAAGTGTCATCCTCCTTAATATCACATGACATTTGTTGAAATTCGGTCACGCATTGTTTTAGTCGCTGTATAATAGTTTTTTTGGTACTAAGTAGCTCAGTTATTTGGTGGGTCTCAAGAGAATTTTGAGCAAAGTGGTAGGCAAAGTTAAGCTCATCTTTGAGTTTCTGGAATGACTCCAATTGTATATTAATGACCGACATCTTGCTATTTGCTATTTCATCTGCATCATTTAGAAGAGCTTTGCGTCTCTCAGCCAATGCTGTTTTAAAAGCTGAAAAGGCTTTCTCAATTTCACCATCAATTTCTTGTTTACGAGTTTTTATTCGCTGAATAACTTTCTCCCCATTGCTTATTGCATTGTCTAGTGACTCTATTACCTCTGTACACCCCTTAAAGTTATTTCTGATCTCGCTACGAGCTTCCTCTTTAATTTCATCATGACTACGTTTTGTATGATTAGAGTGATTCAACAAAATACAATCACGACAGCTTAGCATCTCGCAATCTTTACAATAAAACTTTAGCTTTTCGTCAGTATGCAGAGAGCAAAACATGGGCTTACGAGCTATCTGAGGCATGTTATTGCCATCATTTTCTGTTTTCTTTTCTTTTCCAACTGGTATAAGTTCATGTTGAACTGTTTCACGCCACCATTGATGATCTTCTTTACACGACTGGCATAAACATAAGCAACATTCACAACAGAACACAACAGCAGAGCCACTGTTTCGCTTTACACATCGCTCACAAGGTATGCTGTTGCCACTTTGTATTTTAATTTTGCAAGCAGTTACTTCTACCTGATGAGCTAGCCAGAGATTCTGGGGAAACGCTGAAATACCATCCAATGGGATAAATGAATTAGTTTTACAAGTAGGACATTTCAGTTGACCGTCTGATACCCCTTGCTGCTCACCTGCTGTGATTAAACATTTTTTACAGAAAGAATGAAGACAGGATAACATCAGAGGGTCAGTGTAAAGATTTGAGCATAGCTGACAGTTAGGATCAGTATCAGTAGCCATCTGTAATGTAGAATGAGATATTAAGTTTACACACAATATTAACACAATACCAACTCACTTTCTTCCCAGGATTTTAAACAAAATAGATCTAGTGATCTTGGTGCACTAGTGCAGCTAGATATGTGGGAGAATGACCCAGCCCCATATCTTGTAATAACTTCCATATTTTTTTGTACAAAAGTCAACAGATATGTACTACGACACAAATTAGATTCTGTTTGTTCAATAACTCAAAGAGTGTACATAACGAGATAATATGTGCATTGCAATAATATTGATTTTGTACAATAATTAATTTTATACATGGTAAATTACTTGTTAAATAGATCTTCTACTCCATTCGGATGACATATTGCGGTCACCTCATCCTACAGACTGAAACTTTATATGCATACTTCATGAACAATAAACATTATCTGTTTTATTCTCATTATATATTCTCCCTCAAGTACATACTACTGGAATATGTATATAAATCTCTTATAATGAACAAATTCGAAAGGAATTATTGACAACTTAATGAGTAATCTCGTTGTTATTAAGGCAAAATTGAAAATTATATTACAAAATTTGCAAAATTGATGTTTAATATTTGAAAAATTACACAAATCTACTATAACTAAAACTAAAACTCCTTTTAGTAAGGCATTTTGACTTTTAGTTAACTAAACTATAACTAAATTACAAGCTACTGTAATAATTATAACTAACTAAAATGAAAATTGGTCAATAATGAACACTTTTAGTTAGTTAACTTAAACTCAAACACTTTTAGTAAGCCTAATCTTATTTTAGTTAACTAAACTATAACTAAACTAAAAGTTTGAAAAACCAGGCATTGTATAACTAAATGTAGTCATGTTTGTCATACTAAAACAACACTACATTAAACTATACACTATATTACAAGTCATCTCATCATAATTTTGAGGACATCATGAATGTGAACAGACTATAATTATCTACTCGTAGAAGGAAATTGAAGTTCAAACTCAGAAAGTAAAACCTAAAAGCAAGAAAGGTATCACCCTCAGTCTTCAAGAGTTTCATAAGACGGGTATATTGTACATTATGTATGGCTTACTAATTATGATTGGTTTATATATTCACAGATCTGAATTTGTCTTCACCCGATTCACCAAAAAAACAGGTTTGTTAATCAGCATAGACATACTTGGAGCTGTATGACTCCTTCAGTCTCCTTGTGTAGTATGTGTTTGTACTGCTCTGACCAAATAACAAGACTTGATAATGTGATGAACAGGACTACATGTTTGACATGTACATACTGGTGTTGTATGACTCCTTGTGTTGTACTGGTTTTTACTCCATGTCTGACCAAATAATAAGACTTGATAATATGATGAACAGGACTACATGTATGACATGTACATACTGGTGTTGTATGACTTCTTGTGTTGTATGTGTTTGTACTGCAAAATAACAACCCCCTGCAACAAAGCAATCTTGTATGTAGATGTATGGTCTTGTTCATCCTGTTTACAAGTCTGTTATTTGGTAAGACATACAGTACAAACCAATACAACACAAGGAGTCATACAACTCCTAGACTACCAGTATTGTACATGTACACAAGAAGCCTAGAATACCAGTATTGTACATGTACACAAGGAGTCATACAACTCCTAGACTACCAGTATTGTACATGTACACAAGAAGCCTAGACTACCAGTATTGTACATGTACACAAGGAGTCATACAACTCCTAGACTACCAGTATTGTACATGTACACAAGAAGCCTAGACTACCAGTATTGTACATGTACACAAGGAGTCATACAACTCCTAGACTACCAGTATTGTACATGTACACAAGAAGCCTAGAATACCAGTATTGTACATGTACACAAGGAGTCATACAACTCCTAGACTACCAGTATTGTATATGTACACAAGAAGCCTAGACTACCAGTATTGTACATGTACACAAGGAGTCGTACAACTCCTAGACTACCAGTATCGTACATGTACACAAGAAGTCATACAACTCCTAGACTAGTATTGTACATGTACACAAGGAGTCATACAACTCCTAGACTACCAGTATTGTACATGTACACAAGAAGTCATACAACTCTTAGACTAGTATTGTACATGTACACAAGGAGTCATACAACTCCTAGACTACCAGTATTGAACATGTACACAAGGAATCATACAACTCCTAGACTACCAGTATTGTACATGTACACAAGGAATCATACAACTCCTAGACTACCAGTATCGTACATGTACACAAGAAGTCATACAACTCCTAGACTAGTATTGTACATGTACACAAGGAGTCATACAACTCCTAGACTACCAGTATCGTACATGTACACAAGAAGTCATACAACTCCTAGACTACCAGTATTGTACATGTACACAAGGAGTCATACAACTCCTAGACTACCAGTATTGTACATGTACACAAGAAGTCATACAACGCTTAGACTAGTATTGTACATGTACACAAGGAGTCATACAACTCCTAGACTACCAGTATCGTACATGTACACAAGGAATCATACAACTCCTAGACTACCAGTATTGTACATGTACACAAGGAATCATACAACTCCTAGACTACCAGTATTGTACATGTACACAAGAAGTCATACAACTCTTAGACTAGTATTGTACATGTACACAAGGAGTCATACAACTCCTAGACTACCAGTATCGTACATGTACACAAGAAGTCATACAACTCCTAGACTAGTATTGTACATGTACACAAGGAGTCATACAACTCCTAGACTACCAGTATTGTACATGTACACAAGAAGTCATATAACTCCTAGACTACCAGTATTGTACATGTACACAAGGAGTCATACAACTCCTAGACTACCAGTATTGTACATGTACACAAGAAGTCATACAACGCTTAGACTAGTATTGTACATGTACACAAGGAGTCATACAACTCCTAGACTACCAGTATCGTACATGTACACAAGAAGTCATACAACTCCTAGACTAGTATTGTACATGTACACAAGGAGTCATACAACTTCTAGACTACCAGTATTGTACATGTACACAAGAAGTCATATAACTCCTAGACTACCAGTATTGTACATGTACACAAGGAGTCATACAACTCCTAGACTACCAGTATTGTACATGTACACAAGAAGTCATACAACTCTTAGACTAGTATTGTACATGTACACAAGGAGTCATACAACTCCTAGACTACCAGTATCGTACATGTACACAAGAAGTCATACAACTCCTAGACTAGTATTGTACATGTACACAAGGAGTCATACAACTCTTAGACTACCAGTATTGTACATGTACACAAGAAGTCGTATAACTCCTAGACTACCAGTATTGTACATGTACACAAGAAGTCATACAACTCCTAGACTACCAGTACAATACTTTATTAGACACTTGACAGCATTTGGCTAGATATCAGAAGGTCCTGGGTTCAATCCCTAGTTAGACTCCTGACGTTTTCAGTTTTCCTTTGTTTCTAATCCTTTTCATGCCTGCATATTGTAACAATGCATCGTACAAGTCCCATACAATCAACCTTGCATCTAATTATGGGAAATTGTTTGATTACGGAATATTCTTATTGGTATTGGTACCAGGGTTTCATTTTGGGTGGGGCATTCACCCCCCTTGCTAAAATCTTGCTCCCCTCCTTTGGAAGTCAGTTAGCATTTTTGATTGATTGTATATATTTTGTAATAGAATGAAGAGATTTCAAATGGAGTAGATTTCTTTGATAAAATACAAACAGATTTACACAATGAGTTGAAGAAGGAACAGACAAGTAGAAGAAAAGTGAAAATTAATCATACAATAGTAAGTATAACCTTGTTCTGTTCTGCTTTCAGGCAAATAGAATCATGTCATCCAATCTATCTATCTATCCTATCTATCTATCTATCTATCTATCTTCTATCTATCTATCTATCTATCTATCTATCTATCTATCTATCTATCTATCTATCTATCTATCTATCTATCTATCTATCTATCTATCTATCATGATAATATTAGCAAACTTCAGAGTCATCAGAGGACTCAAAAGTGAAAGAGTCTGTAAGAGTTGCTCAATTAATAGATAGATTAGAGAAGAAGGAGACTACAGTGGAAAACTTGAGAACTGAGAACGACAAACTACTTGTGAGATACTACTTCATCAGTACCTAGTATCAATAATTTATAATCCTGATTTCATTGTGTACAGCAAGAGTTACAGGAAGTCAAAAGAAGGAACCAGGTACTTTATAAGATGTTAAGCAAAGGAGAAAGTGAGTATTATACTAACTACATTGTTAACTAATGATGACCTGTTGATGTATAGTTGCTACTAAGTCCGATCTTCTTGAACAAGTTGAGGAGCTGTCTTCTATCAAGGATGAACTTACAATTGAGGTATGTGACCAGGGTGAGGATTTTTACATGTATGGGTGTCAGGATCTGAGAATTGGTATGAGACTTATGAATTTTGTAGATTGAAAGATTACACAGTGAACTTGAACAAGAGAAATCGAAAAACAAGACTTTAAAATCAGAATTGCAGAAAACACAGGTAAATTATTTATTGCTACACAAATTTTTGTGGTGTTAGGTCAATCATAATTATTAGAATATGAATTTGTCATTCTATAGGGTCCCAAAGGAAATTCAAAAACATGATTAATATATTTTTGATCTTTTTTGTATGTTTTTCAAAAAAAATATTTCGTAATAGTTCTCATTACATTATACACTAAAGTATTAATTAAACAAAATTGTGTATTTGTGGAATGTATCATCATAATTATAATCTATATTCTCAGCTACAAAAACTAATTATATTAAGTTTGAGAACCTAATAGAATTTGTCTCGTAGGATCCTAATCTTTGTATTCAAATTTGAGTACTCGTTTGTTGTTATACTCGCCCACAAATATCGACCCATGTTTGTCAACTGTGCAACTATACGGACCATTCAAACCAGTTTTATGACATATTAGAGCACCGGTGGGACCAAGAATTCGAACACTGTTACTTCCCTCAGCTATGAATCTGTTGTCTTCGTGGTCAATGAAAATGCCTGTTGGATATTGCATGTTCCCTCCTTGATTATATGTTTCATTACCAAGAGGTGTACCATCAGGAGAGAAGACTGCAATGTGATGAATGTCACGCAATGCCACATGAATTTTACCAGCTGTGTCAACTGCAACATCCCATGGATAGTTTGTACAAATAATAGACTTTAAATGTTCTCCTTTTGAAGTGAACAATTGAATTCGTTTGTTACTATAATCAGCTACAAGAATACCACCCTTTCCATTTTGACAGATACCAAAAGGATTACTGAACTTCCCATCTTCAGTACCATTACCTCCAAACTCACCAATAAATTCTCCATTAATGGAATACATTTTCACAAAATGGTTGCTTTGACTGGTAACATATATCGTATCATCTATCTGAGTAATTCCCCTGGGGTTGCAAAGTTGACCACCTGCATTGTCAGAACCTCCAATTTTGTTTGTAGTCCCATCAGGATTGAAGACTTGAATAACATGTGCATTCCAATTAGTGGCATATATGGCATCTTTATCATTAACCATTACACCTTGTGTTGTACCTTCCAGGTTAATGATTGTTGGTTGTGGTAGATTTGAATAATCTCGACTTTGCCTTGCCATAATTTGATATGGACGACCCAACACTTCATTTCTAATCATAATTGTAACTTCATATTCTCCAGGTTCTTCTGGAATGAAACCAAATATTGCTGTCCCATCATTTTTTTCAGATTGAGTGACGCTAACTTTAGGAGGTATAAATTCATCGATATCAGCTCCTTTTTTCATCACCTTGTACTGAAAGAGTGCCTCCCCTTCGATTGGTTGATTCTTTTCATCCCTCAATACAACTACCATCTTTCTTTCCTTACCAACAGCTGCTTGTGGAGTGGCTAATCCTTCCACATACGAGAAAGACACATCAGGGACACTTGGAAAATACCCCAGTTTAGCAATCTCTTCTACAAGAGGATCCAAATCAAAGGATGTGTTGATAACTTCATTCTCTTTCAGCTGAAGTGGTAGTCGTCGATATATTTCCATAATCCTATTCACTTGAACTTTCATGGCTTTCTTGACACTTAGTAGCTCTTCTGGAGTATGGTTGTCAATAGCATCTACAACATGCATCTTTGCAAAAGCAATCTTGTCCCTTAAACCCTGTAGTTCATTGAGTTGGTCAGATAATGCACTGTCTTTGCCTTGTGCTATCTCCTCACATCGTAAACGCAACACTCTTCTTCGATCTTCAACTGCCTGTTTCAAATCTTTACTCATCTTGTCAATTCGATTCGCAGCCTCCTTTTCATGTACTTGCACTTGTTCTCTCATCTGTTTTGTTTTGCCTATCGCTTCCTCAAGCATACCCATTGCATCATTGATACCATCCACCTCACCTCTAAACACTTCCTTCTCTTTGTCAGACATCTGGTGTAGGTAACTGCGCTTATGGTTCTCATGTGTAATTGCCATACAATCACGACAAACTAGAATTTCACAAGTTTCACAGAAGAACTTTAGTTCTTTTTTGCTATGTCCAGGCATTGGACACTTCTGTGGAGGAAAGTGGATTTTAAATGAAGAATTGCTACCTTCATTGGACTTCTTGGACATTTCTAACTCAATGAATTCGTGATCTTCTTTACGTAGCCAAATCTGGTGATCACGCTTACATTTCTGACACAGGAACAGACAACATTTACAACAGAAGGTTGAAGCTTGTTTATTCGTATCTTCAGAACATCTTTGGCAAGCAACTTCACCTTCCAATTGCTTTTTGTAGGATGCTGTTTCTACTACGTGAGACAAGTGTAGATTTATTGGAAAGCCAGCAATCCCATCTTCTGGGATACCAGAGCGTACATTACATGTTGGGCATTTTACCTTTCTGTCTTCCGAACACTCTTTGTCGATGTGTTTCAAGAGACATGGTTTACAGAAAGAATGTAAACAGGATAGCATTAAAGGACCATCTGTGTGTTTGTATGTCTCTTCACACAGGTCACAGATAAGGGAGAAGGTCTGATTGCTTGCCATTCCTGTTTAGTATGGAAATAGTTATTTGTTAGTTACTAAAACACCTAATTTGAGGGCCTTACCAATTTAAGAAAACAGTCAGTTGTTAACTTAACTCCAACACAAGAAATTAAACAGCTGAATGTTAGATCACAAATGAAAAAGGTCATCTAACCATGAGGCATGAGGTCACTGTAGTACTGTTATCAAAACTTTACATGTTCAGAAACTCCCCCAATTTCCTCCCACTTGATTTTCACATTAGTGTAAGGTACATAAAAACATACACCCCTTCCCTGGTTAAGATAATAATTATGTATAAATATGTACGTAATTATTACACAAGATGTAGCTAACTATTCAAAACATTTATCTGTCACAAAATGTGCCTTTAATGAAAAGACTAAGATCCTAGTTCAAACATGATACTAACTCAATGTCCTACATTGTTGAAGTACAAAAAAATGTTAATATTTCACCACTCGATAGTTGCTGTAATCGGTAACATAAATATATCCTTCCTTGTCTAATGCTACACCTCGAGGGTTACTGAAACCAGACAAGAGATTCACTTGATTACCAGTACCATCTAGAACATGTAGATAAAACTGATTGCTGTACTGGACGGTAATAAAACGAAATCCCAAATCATCGATAGCAATACCATAAGGGTGATTGAAGTATCCACTTGGATTGCCGTAAGTGGTTATTGCTTTACCATCATGAGAGAACTTTTGAACAATGTGGCCAGTAAAATATGTAACATGAATATTACCCTCGTTATCCACAGCTACATCTGATGGATTATAACTACCACAGCTAATCGTCTGGATGAGTGAACCATTAGCATTGAATACTTGTACTCTTTGATTATTATAATCAGCGACAAGTAGTTGACCCTTTCCATTATGAGTAATCCCCCAGGGACCACTCAACTGTCCTTCACCAAATTGACCAGCATACACTCCAGCAATAGTGAACTTTTGAATCCTGTTGTTACCACTGTCCACTACATATAGAATATCACCGGCGATTGTTAATCCAAAGGGTGATTGGAACTGTCCATTACCTGTACCTGGAGGGCCAATGTTCTTTTGCAATGTACCATTTGCATTGAACAAACCAACGTAATCACTAGCATACACGTCCCCATTGGTATAAATTGCCACACCCTGGACATAAAAACCAGTAACACTGTGGACTCAAGCTTGAATAATTGTGTTGCTGCTTCACCTGTATTTGATGAGGACTATTCTGGATGTTTATGCCTCCGATACATACAGAAAGCTGGTATTCCCCTACTTTATCAGGAATACAAGAAAGTGTAGCTGTACCCTTTTCACCGGCAGATATAACAACCTTCTGCTTTGTCTTGTCATGTAAATTCATCAAATTGGCCTGAATGGGCGTCCTGGACTTGATTGGGTCAATTTTGCTCTTTTCTAATGCTAGCATCAATTTTCTTTCCTTGCCAACTGTTGCCAGTGGAATAGCCAATCCAAATTCAATAGACAGTAAGGAAGGATCTACTTCTACTACGGCCCCAAACTCACCAATATGTTCCAACACTGGGGAGGTGTTACAGCAAGCCTCAAAAGTGTCATCCTCCTTAATATCACATGACATTTGTTGAAATTCAGTCACGCATTGTTTTAGTCGCTGTATAATAGTTTTTTTGGTACTAAGTAGCTCAGTTATTTGGTGGGTCTCAAGAGAATTTTGAGCAAAGTGGTAGGCAAAGTTAAGCTCATCTTTGAGTTTCTGGAATGACTCCAATTGTATATTAATGACCGACATCTTGCTATTTCATCTGCATCATTTAGAAGAGCTTTGCGTCTCAGCCAATGCTGTTTTAAAAGCTGAAAAGGCTTTCTCAATTTCACCATCAATTTCTTGTTTACGAGTTTTTATTCGCTGAATAACTTTCTCCCCATTGCTTATTGCATTGTCTAGTGACTCTATTACCTCTGTACACCCCTTAAAGTTATCTCTGATCTCGCTACGAGCTTCCTCTTTAATTTCATTATGACTACGTTTTGTATGATTAGAGTGATTCAACAAAATACAATCACGACAGCTTAGCATCTCGCAATCTTTACAATAAAACTTTAGCTTTTCGTCAGTATGCAGAGAGCAAAACATGGGCTTACGAGCTATCTGAGTTTGATAGTGTCTAGAAAGGTAAATTTTATGGTTTCAGTGAAAAGCTACAGAATTCAGCTTTCTTCAGCCTCTTGTAACTTTAAAAGTAAAATGAATTTGCAGAAAACGGCTTCGTAACTTTTCTGAAAATACATTGTACTTGGTGCACGCCATGTATGGTGGGCGTGGCTTTTGTGGTTTTGTACTTAATCTACTTATGTTAATTGGAAAAATGGCAATTTTAACAATATTTCTTCAATTACAGGACAATATAAAGCTGATCAGAAGATTTGAAGGTTGCTATTACACCAGGTTAGAGTCATATTATATAATATTCTATTTTGAAACTGATTGGAGTCGCATCCGCCCACTCCCTAGTACCACCTTAACCTTATGACATTAAACTAGTGTTGTTTTAGTTTACTATAACTAAAACTAAAACTCCTTTTAGTAAGGCATTTTGACTTTTAGTTAACTAAACTATAACTAAATTACAAGCTACTGTAATAATTATAACTAACTAAAATGAAAATTGGTCAATAATGAACACTTTTAGTTAGTTAACTTAAACTCAAACACTTTTAGTAAGCCTAATCTTATTTTAGTTAACTAAACTATAACTAAACTAAAAGTTTGAAAAACCAGGCATTATATAACTACATGTATAACTAAATGTAGTCATGTTTGTCATACTAAAACAACACTACATTAAACTATACACTATATTACAAGTCATCTCATCATAATTTTGAGGACATCATGAATGTGAACAGACTATAATTATCTACTCGTAGAAGGAAATTGAAGTTCAAACTCAGAAAGTAAAACCTAAAAGCAAGAAAGGTATCACCCTCAGTCTTCAAGAGTTTCATAAGACGGGTATATTGTACATTATGTATGGCTTACTAATTATGATTGGTTTATATATTCACAGATCTGAATTTGTCTTCACCCGATTCACCAAAAAAACAGGTTTGTTAATCAGCATAGAACATACTTGGAGCTGTATGACTCCTTCAGTCTCCTTGTGTAGTATGTGTTTGTTCTGCTCTCTGACCAAATAACAAGACTTGATAATGTGATGAACAGGACTACATGTTTGACATGTACATACTGGTGTTGTATGACTCCTTGTGTTGTACTGGTTTTTACTCCATGTCTGACCAAATAATAAGACTTGATAATATGATGAACAGGACTACATGTATGACATGTACATACTGGTGTTGTATGACTTCTTGTGTTGTATGTGTTTGTACTGCAAAATAACAACCCCCTGCAACAAAGCAATCTTGTATGTAGATGTATGGTCTTGTTCATCCTGTTTACAAGTCTGTTATTTGGTAAGACATACAGTACAAACCAATACAACACAAGGAGTCATACAACTCCTAGACTACCAGTATTGTACATGTACACAAGAAGCCTAGAATACCAGTATTGTACATGTACACAAGGAGTCATACAACTCCTAGACTACCAGTATTGTACATGTACACAAGAAGCCTAGACTACCAGTATTGTACATGTACACAAGGAGTCATACAACTCCTAGACTACCAGTATTGTATATGTACACAAGAAGCCTAGACTACCAGTATTGTACATGTACACAAGGAGTCATACAACTCCTAGACTACCAGTATTGTACATGTACACAAGGAGTCATACAACTCCTAGACTACCAGTATTGTACATGTACACAAGGAGTCGTACAACTCCTAGACTACCAGTATTGTACATGTACACAAGGAGTCGTACAACTCCTAGACTACCAGTATCGTACATGTACACAAGAAGTCATACAACTCCTAGACTAGTATTGTACATGTACACAAGGAGTCATACAACTCCTAGACTACCAGTATTGTACATGTACACAAGAAGTCATACAACTCTTAGACTAGTATTGTACATGTACACAAGGAGTCATACAACTCCTAGACTACCAGTATTGTACATGTACACAAGGAATCATACAACTCCTAGACTACCAGTATTGTACATGTACACAAGGAATCATACAACTCCTAGACTACCAGTATCGTACATGTACACAAGAAGTCATACAACTCCTAGACTAGTATTGTACATGTACACAAGGAGTCATACAACTCCTAGACTACCAGTATTGTACATGTACACAAGAAGTCATACAACTCTTAGACTAGTATTGTACATGTACACAAGGAGTCATACAACTCCTAGACTACCAGTATCGTACCTGTACACAAGAAGTCATACAACTCCTAGACTAGTATTGTACATGTACACAAGGAGTCATACAACTCCTAGACTACCAGTATTGTACATGTACACAAGAAGTCATATAACTCCTAGACTACCAGTATTGTACATGTACACAAGGAGTCATACAACTCCTAGACTACCAGTATTGTACATGTACACAAGAAGTCATGCAACTCTTAGACTAGTATTGTACATGTACACAAGGAGTCATACAACTCCTAGACTACCAGTATCGTACATGTACACAAGAAGTCATACAACTCCTAGACTAGTATTGTACATGTACACAAGGAGTCATACAACTCTTAGACTACCAGTATTGTACATGTACACAAGAAGTCATATAACTCCTAGACTACCAGTATTGTACATGTACACAAGAAGTCATACAACTCCTAGACTACCAGTACAATACTTTATTAGACACTTGACAGCATTTGGCTAGATATCAGAAGGTCCTGGGTTCAATCCCTAGTTAGACTCCTGACGTTTTCAGTTTTCCTTTGTTTCTAATCCTTTTCATGCCTGCATATTGTAACAATGCATCGTACAAGTCCCATACAATCAACCTTGCATCTAATTATGGGAATTTGTTTGATTACGGAATATTCTTATTGGTATTGGTACCAGGGTTTCATTTTGGGTGGGGCATTCACCCCCCTTGCTAAAATCTTGCTCCCCTCCTTTGGAAGTCAGTTAGCATTTTTGATTGATTGTATATATTTTGTAATAGAATGAAGAGATTTCAAATGGAGTAGATTTCTTTGATAAAATACAAACAGATTTACACAATGAGTTGAAGAAGGAACAGACAAGTAGAAAAGTGAAAATTAATCATACAATAGTAAGTATAACCTTGTATAGAATCATGTCATCCTATCTATCTATCTATCCTATCTATCTATCTATCTATCTATCTATCTATCTATCTATCTATCTATCTATCTATCTATCTATCTATCTATCTATCTATCATGATAATATTAGCAAACTTCAGAGTCATCAGAGGACTCAAAAGTGAAAGAGTCTGTAAGAGTTGCTCAATTAATAGATAGATTAGAGAAGAAGGAGACTACAGTGGAAAACTTGAGAACTGAGAACGACAAACTACTTGTGAGATACTACTTCATCAGTACCTAGTATCAATAATTTATAATCCTGATTTCATTGTGTACAGCAAGAGTTACAGGAAGTCAAAAGAAGGAACCAGGTACTTTATAAGATGTTAAGCAAAGGAGAAAGTGAGTATTATACTAACTACATTGTTAACTAAAGATGACCTGTTGATGTATAGTTGCTACTAAGTCCGATCTTCTTGAACAAGTTGAGGAGCTGTCTTCTATCAAGGATGAACTTACAATTGAGGTATGTGACCAGGGTGAGGATTTTTACATGTATGGGTGTCAGGATCTGAGAATTGGTATGAGACTTATGAATTTTGTAGATTGAAAGATTGCACAGTGAACTTGAACAAGAGAAATCCAAAAACAAGACTTTAAAATCAGAATTGCAGAAAACACAGGTAAATTATTTATTGCTACACAAATTTTTGTGGTGTTAGGTCAATCATAATTATTAGAATATGAATTTGTCATTCTATAGGGTCCCAAAGGAAATTCAAAAACATGATTAATATATTTTTGATCTTTTTTGTATGTTTTTCAAAAAAATATTTCGTAATAGTTCTCATTACATTATACACTAAAGTATTAATTAAACAAAATTGTGTATTTGTGGAATGTATCATCATAATTATAATCTATATTCTCAGCTACAAAAACTAATTATATTAAGTTTGAGAACCTAATAGGATTTGTCTCGTAGGATCCTAATCTTTGTATTCAAATTTGAGTACTCGTTTGTTGTTATACTCGCCCACAAATATCGACCCATGTTTGTCAACTGTGCAACTATACGGACCATTCAAACCAGTTTTATGACATATTAGAGCACCGGTGGGACCAAGAATTCGAACACTGTTGTTACATCCCTCAGCTATGAATCTGTTGTCTTCGTGGTCAATGAAAATGCCTGATGGATATCGCATGTTTCCTCCTTGATTATATGTTTCATTACCAAGAGGTGTACCATCAGGAGAGAAGACTGCAATGTGATGAATGTCACGCAATGCCACATGAATTTTACCAGCTGTGTCAACTGCAACATCATATGGATAGTTTGTACAAATAATAGACTTTAAATGTTCTCCTTTTGAAGTGAACAATTGAATTCGTTTGTTACTATAATCAGCTACAAGAATACCACCCTTTCCATTTTGACAGATACCAAAAGGATTACTGAACTTCCCATCTTCAGTACCATTACCTCCAAACTCACCAATGAAATCTCCATTAATGGAATACATTTTCACAAAATGGTTGTTTTGACTGGTAACATATATCGTATCATCTATCTGAGTAATTCCCCACGGGTTGCAAAGTTGACCACCTGCATTGTCAGAACCTCCTATTTTGTTTGTAGTCCCATCAGGATTGAAGACTTGAATAACATGTGCATTCCAATTAGTGGCATATATGACATCTTTATCATTAACCATTACACCATATGTTGAATCTTCCAGGTTAATGATTGTTGGTTGTGGTAGATTTGAATAATCTCGACTTTGCCTTGCCATAATTTGATATGGATGACTCAAGGCTTCATTTCTAATCATAATTGTAACTTCATATTCTCCAGGTTCTTCTGGAATGAAACCAAATATTGCTGTGCCATCATTTTTTTCAGATTGAGTGACGGTTACTTTAGGAGGTATAAATTCATCGATATCAGCTCCTTTTTTCACCACCTTGTACTGAAAGAGTGCCTCCCCTTCGATTGGTTGATTCTTCTCATCCCTCAATACAACTACCATCTTTCTTTCCTTACCAACAGCTGCTTGTGGAGTGGCTAATCCTTCCACACACGAGAAAGACACATCAGGGACACTTGGAAAATACCCCAGTTTAGCGATCTCTTCTACAAGAGGATCCAAATCAAAGGATGTGTTGATAACTTCATTCTCTTTCAGCTGAAGTGGTAGTCGTCGATATATTTCCATAATCCTATTCACTTGAACTTTCATAGCTTTCTTGACACTTAGCAGCTCTTCTGGAGAATGGTTGTCAATAGCATCTACAACATGCATCTTTGCAAAAGCAATCTTGTCCCTTAAACCCTGTAGTTCATTGAGTTGGTCAGATAATGCACTGTCTTTGCCTTGTGCTATCTCCTCACATCGTAAACGCAACACTCTTCTTCGATCTTCAACTGCCTGTTTCAAATCTTTACTCATCTTGTCAATTCGATTCGCAGCCTCCTTTTCATGTACTTGCACTTGTTCTCTCATCTGTTTCGTTTTGCCTATCGCTTCCTCAAGCATACCCATTGCATCATTGATACCATCCACCTCACCTCTAAACACTTCCTTCTCTTTGTCAGACATCTGGTGTAAGTAACTTCGCTTATGGTTCTCATGTGTGATTACCATGCAATCACGACAAACTAGAATTTCACAGGTTTCACAGAAGAACTTTAGTTCTTCTTTGCTATGTCCAGGCATTGGACACTTCTGTGAAGGAAAGTGGATTTTAAATGAATCCTCGTTGGACTTCTTGGATATTTCTAACTCAATGAAATCGTGATCTTCTTGGCTTAGCCAATTTTGGTGCTCATGCTGGCACTTATCACATAGAAACAGACAACATTTGCAACAGAACGTAGAAGCTTGTTTTGTCGTATCTTTTGGACACTTTTGACAAGCAACTTTACCCTCTGATTGCTTTTTGTAAGTTGCGGTTTTAACTACGTGAGACAAACGCAGGTTAATAGGAAAGCCAGCAATCCCATCTTCTGGGATACAAGAGCGTACATTACATGTTGGGCATTTTACCTTTCTGTCATTCGAACATTCTTTGTCGATGTGTTTCAAGAGACATTGTTTACAGAAGGAATGTAAACAGGACAACATTAAAGGACCATCTGTGTGTTTGTATATCTCTTCACACAGACCACAGATGAGGTAGGATGTCTGATTGCTTGCCATTTCTGTTTAAGAATAAATACATGGTAATTGAAAATAAACAGTTAATTTTAAAGGCCTTACCAAATTTAGTATATAAATTCAGTAACAAAAACAAGAAGCAGCAGAATCTGAATCAGAGAAATGAGAAAGGTCATTCAACTATTGAGGTCATACTATCAACACATTTCATCCCCCACTTTCATAAGAATTTACTCCCACTCTAATTATTAGTGTAATATAATAATACATGATGAGTTACTAGTAGTGTACATAATGTTGTAATAATACATGATGAGTTAGTGTATATACGTAAGGTAGTAATACTAAAATTGATATTCAATAATAATAATTTATACATGATGAGTTAATTATTAAACATTAGTGTACATAATGTAGTATATATACATTATACATAATGAGTTATCCGTGAGTGTGTTGAGTTATCTGTTAAACATTAGTGTATGTAATGTAAAATTTATATACATACATTACAATAATATTGATTTATGATGAATACTTGTTAAATAGATCTACTCCATTCGGATGACATATGCTGGTCACCTCATCCTACAGACTGAAACTTTATATGCATACTTCATGAACAATACACATTATCTGTTTTATTCTCATTGTATATCCTCCCTCAAGTATATACTACTGGAATATGTATATTAAACTCTTATAATGAACAAATTTGAAAGACAACATAATGAGTAATCTCGTTGTTATTAAGGCAAAATTAAAGAAATTTGCAAAATTGATGTTTAATATTTTAAAAATTACACAAATCTATATACCAATTAGAGTTATTTAACTTAAAGTATTTATGTGAATTATAATTATTAATAAATTTTAAATGCTGCCCTACATCAAGTTTGATCATAACAGTTAATGTAGATAGCAATGTTAATATTCCTTTTGGCTACTGGTACAACTTTAATAACCACATATGTACACAATATTGGGAGTTCTATATATGGCTCCTTTCTGTCTGTAATGCATTATCCATTATCTTATAATTATGAACATGATAAACACTTAATTGCTACATGTTATATTTATGAACATGTTAATATATACATACTAATAATCTTTATAGTCAAAGTATGGAGCACTATAATTATACTATTGTTTGTTATCATTTTTGGGACTATAAAGAGTTATTCTTATTACATTAATTCATTTCATAGTACATTCCTTCATCTCTAGTTGGGGCCACAGGCCCACAGATAAAATAGAGTGGATTTCTTCGATAAAAAAATGTATTAAAGAAGGAAAAGACAATTCGAAGAAAAGCAAAATTAATTATACAGTAGTAAGTATAACAAAACTAATAGTTCTGTTCTGTTTCAGTAATGATAAGTAACTGTTATGTATAATTATAATAGAAGAGTTTCATTCTTAATGTTGATGCATCATCTATCTAATATCTATCTGTCTCTATTTTCTTTTATCATTTATATTAGTAAAGTAAAGATTCATCAATAGTAACAAGTGTCTGTAACAGTCACTCAGTTAATATTTAATAGATACATTTAGAGAAGTAGGCAAAAACTTCAGCAAAGATAATGAAATACTATATACTTGTGAGACTACACGTATATACTAATTTTTATGATGTAATATATCATTATAACATTATTGATTATTATCTTATCATACGAGGTATGTTTAATAAATATTTTCGATTGGTTTCCAAAGAAATCCAAAACAGGATTAACTTGTGACGTTTTTTTGTATCTTTTTCAAAAAAAATATTTCTAAATATTTCTCAAAATATCACATACACTAAAGTATTAATTAAACAAAGTTGTGTAATTTGTGGAATGTATCTACATAATTATAATTTATTAATATCTAATAATTATATATTCTCAGCTACAAAAACTAATTATATATATTAAGTTTGAGAACCTAATAGGATCCGTCTTGTAGGATTGTGTTTTCCTCATTTTTGTATTCAAATTTAAGTACTCGTCTGTTGTTCCACTCACCCACAAATATCGACCCATGTTTGTCAACTGTGCAACAATATAGGTAATCCAAACCAATTTTCTGACATATTAGAGCACCGGTGGGACCAAGAATTCGGATACTGCCGTTATTTCCCTCAGCTATGAATTTGTTGTCTTCATGGTCAATGAAAATGCCTGATGGATATCGCATGTTCCCTCCTTGATTATATGTTTCATTAACAAGAGGTGTACCATCAGGAGAGAAGACTGCAATGTGATGATTGTCAAACAATGCCACGTGAATTTTACCAGCTGTGTCAACTGCAACATCCCATGGATAGTTTGTACAAATAATAGACTTTAAATGTTCTCCTTTTGAAGTGAACAATTGAATTCGTTTGTTACTATAATCAGCTACAAGAATACCACCCTTTCCATTTTGACAGATACCACGAGGATTACTGAACTTCCCATCTTCAGTACCATTACCTCCAAACTCACCAATGAAATCTCCATTAATGGAATACATTTTCACAAAATGGTTGCCATAACTAGTAACATATATCGTATCATCTATCTGAGTAATTCCCCAGGGGTTGGAAAGTTGACCACCTGCATTGTCAGAACCTCCTATTTTGTTTGTAGTCCCATCAGGATTGAAGACTTGAATAACATTTGCACTCCAATTAGTGGCATATATGACATCTTTATCATTAACCATTACACCATATGTTGAATCTTCCAGGTTAATGATTGTTGGTTGTGGTAGATTTGAATAATCTCGACTTTGCCTTGCCATAATTTGATATGGACGACCCAAGACTTCATTTCTAATCATAATTGTAACTTCATATTCTCCAGGTTCTTCTGGAATGAAACCAAATATTGCTGTGCCATCATTTTTTTCAGATTGAGTGACGCTTACTTTAGGAGGTATAAATTCATCGATATCAGCTCCTTTTTTCATCACCTTGTACTGAAAGAGTGCCTCCCCTTCGATTGGTTGATTCTTCTCATCCCTCAATACAACTACCATCTTTCTTTCCTTACCAACAGCTGCTTGTGGAGTGGCTAATCCTTCCACACACGAGAAAGACACATCAGGGACACTTGGAAAATACCCCAGTTTAGCAATCTCTTCTACAAGAGGATCCAAATCAAAGGATGTGTTGATAACTTCATTCTCTTTCAGCTGAAGTGGTAGTCGTTGATATATTTCCATAATCCTATTCACTTGAACTTTCATGGCTTTCTTGACACTTAGCAGCTCTTCTGGAGTATGGTTGTCAATAGCATCTACAACATGCATCTTTGCAAAAGCAATCTTGTCCCTTAAACCCTGTAGTTCATTGAGTTGGTCAGATAATGCACTGTCTTTGCCTTGTGCTATCTCCTCACATCGTAAACGCAACACTCTTCTTCGATCTTCAACTGCCTGTTTCAAATCTTTACTCATCTTGTCAATTCGATTCGCAGCCTCCTTTTCATGTACTTGCACTTGTTCTCTCATCTGTTTCGTTTTGCCTATCGCTTCCTCAAGCATACCCATTGCATCATTGATACCATCCACCTCACCTCTAAACACTTCCTTCTCTTTGTCAGACATCTGGTGTAAGTAACTTCGCTTATGGTTCTCATGTGTGATTACCATGCAATCACGACAAACTAGAATTTCACAGGTTTCACAGAAGAACTTTAGTTCTTCTTTGCTATGTCCAGGCATTGGACACTTCTGTGGAGGAAAGTGGATTTTAAATGAATCCTCGTTGGACTTCTTGGATATTTCTAACTCAATGAAATCGTGATCTTCTTGGCTTAGCCAATTTTGGTGCTCATGCTGGCACTTATCACATAGAAACAGACAACATTTGCAACAGAACGTAGAAGCTTGTTTAGTCGTATCTTTTGGACACTTTTGACAAGCAACTTTACCCTCTGATTGCTTTTTGTAAGTTGCGGTTTTAACTACGTGAGACAAACGCAGGTTAATAGGAAAGCCAGCAATCCCATCTTCTGGGATACAAGAGCGTACATTACATGTTGGGCATTTTACCTTTCTGTCATTCGAACATTCTTTGTCGATGTGTTTCAAGAGACATTGTTTACAGAATGAATGTAAACAGGACAGCATTAAAGGACCATCAGCATGTTTGTATGTCTCTTCACACAGGTCACAGATGAGGTAGGATGTCTGATTGCTTGCCATTTCTGTTTAAGAATAAATACATGGTAATTGAAAATAAACAGTTAATTTTAAAGACCTTACCAAATTTAGTATATAAATTCAGTAGCAAAAACAAGAAGCAGCAGAATCTGAATCAGAGAAATGAGAAAGGTCATTCAACTATTGAGGTCATACTATCAACACATTTCATCCCCCACTTTCATAAGAAAGTTATTTGTTAGTTAATAAAACACATAATGGATTGTTTGTACAAGTAATAGACTTTAAATGTTCTCCTTTTGAAGTGAACAATTGAGTTATTATAATCAGCCTTACCAATTTGGGAAAACAGTCAGTTGTTAACTTAATCCCAAGACAAAAAAATAAACAGCTGAATGTTATGAAAAAGGTTATTTAACCATGAGGCATGAGGTCACTATAGTACTGTTATCAAAACTTTACATGTTCAGAAACTCCCCCAAATTCATAGGAATTACTCCCACTTGATTTTCACATTAGTGTAAGGTTATATATTATCAATTATACATAAAGACATACACCGTTAAGATGAAATTTAAGTAAACAATTTTTATGAAATATGTAATTATCACTCAAGATTAATACATATAGGCCTAGCTAACTATTCAAAATATTAATCATTTAAACTCTCACAAAATGTGCCTATAGTGAAAAGACTAAGATCCTAGTTCAAACATGATACTCTTCTACATAGTTGAAATTTAAAAAATGTTAATATTTCACCACACGATTGTTGCCATAAGTAGCAATGTAAATATATCCTTCCTTGTCTAATGCTACACCTCGAGGGTTACTGAAACCAGACAAGCGATTCACTTGATTACCAGTACCATCTAGAACATGTAGATAAAACTGACCACCGTACTGGCCGGTAATAAAACGAAACCCCAAATCATCAATGGCAATACCATAAGGGTACTGAAAGTATCCACTTGGATTGCCGTAAGTGGTTATTGCTTTACCATCATGAGAGAACTGTTGAACAATGTTGCCATTATAATATGTAACATGAATATTACCCTCGTTATCCACAGCTACATCTGAGGGATTATAACTACCACAGCTAATTGTCTGGATGAATGAACCATTAGCATTGAATATTTGTACTCTTCGATTATTATAATCAGCAACTAGTAGTTGACCCTTTCCATTATGAGTAATTCCCAGGGACCACTCAACTGTCCTTGACCAAATTGACCAGCATACACTCCAGCAATAGTGAACTTTTGAACCCTGTTGTTACCACTGTCCACTACATATAGAATATCACCAGTGATTGTTAATCCAAAGGGTGATTGGAACTGTCCATTACCTGTACCTGGAGAGCCAATGTTCTTTTGCAATGTACCATTTGCATTGAACAAACCAACGTAATCACTAGCATCACTTACATACACGTCCCCATTGGTATAAATTGCCACACCCTGGACATACCTACCAGCATTAAAGTAACATTGTGGACTCAAGCTTGAATAATTGTGTTGCTGCTTCACCTGTATTTGATGAGGACTATTCTGGATGTTTATGCCTCCGATACATACAGAAAGCTGGTATTCCCCTACTTTATCAGGAATACAAGAAAGTGTAGCTGTACCCTTTTCACCGGCAGATATAACAACCTTCTGCTTCGTCTTGTCATGTAAATTCATCAAATTGGCCTGAATGGGCGTCCTGGACTTGATTGGGTCAATTTTGCTCTTTTCTAATGCTAGCTTAAATTTTCTTTCCTTGCCAACTGTTGCCAGTGTAATAGCCAATCCAAACTCAATAGACAGTAAGGAAGGATCTACTACGGCCCCAAACTCACCAATATGTTCCAACACTGGGGAGGTGTTACAGCAAGCCTCAATAGTGTCATCCTCCTTAATATCACATGACATTTGTTGAAATTCGGTCACGCATTGTTTTAGTCGCTGTATAATAGTTTTTTTGGTACTAAGTAGCTCAGTTATTTGGTGGGTCTCAAGAGAATTTTGAGCAAAGTGGTAGGCAAAGTTAAGCTCATCTTTGAGTTTCTGGAATGACTCCAATTGTTTATTAATGACCGACATCTTGCTATTTGCTATTTCATCTGCATCATTTAGAAGAGCTTTGCGTCTCTCAGCCAATGCTGTTTTAAAAGCTGAAAAGGCTTTCTCAATTTCACCATCAATTTCTTGTTTACGAGTTTTTATTCGCTGAATAACTTTCTCCCCATTGCTTATTGCATTGTCTAGTGACTCTATTACCTCTGTACACCCCTTAAAGTTATTTCTGATCTCGCTACGAGCTTCCTCTTTAATTTCATCATGACTACGTTTTGTATGATTAGAGTGATTCAACAAAATACAATCACGACAGCTTAGCATCTCGCAATCTTTACAATAAAACTTTAGCTTTTCGTCAGTATGCAGAGAGCAAAACATGGGCTTACGAGCTATCTGAGGCATGTTATTTCCATCATTTTCTGTTTTCTTTTCTTCTCCAACTGGTACAAGCTCATGTTGAACTGTTTCACGCCACCATTGATGATCTTCTTTACACGACTGGCATAAAAATAAGCAACATTGGCAACAGAACACAACAGCAGAGCCACTGTTTCGCTTCACGCATCGCTCACAGGTTATGCTGTTGCCACTTTGTATTTTCATTTTGCAAGTAGTTACCTCTACCTGATGAGCTAGCCAGAGATTCTGGGGAAACGCTGAAACACCAACCGATGGGATAATTGAATTAGTTTTACAAGTAGGACATTTCAGTTGACCATCTGATACCCCTTGCTGCTCACCTGCTGTGATTAAACATTTTTTACAGAAAGAATGAAGACAGGATAACATCAGAGGGTCAGTGTAAAGATTTGAGCATAGCTGACAGTTAGGATCAGTATCAGTAGCCATCTGTAATGTAGAATGAGATATTAAGTTTACACACAATATTAACACAATACCAACTCACTTTCTTCCCAGGATTTTAAACAAAATAGATCTAGTGATCTTGGTGCACTAGTGCAGCTAGATATGTGGGAGAATGACCCAGCCCCATATCTTGTAATAACTTCCACATTGTTTTGTACAAAAGTCAACAGATATGTACTACGACACAAATTAGATTATCAACTACATAGAAAGATTCTGTTTGTTCAATAACTCAAAGAGTGTACATAACGAGATAATATGTGCATTGCAATAATATTGATTTTGTACAATAATTAATTTTATACATGGTAAATTACTTGTTAAATAGATCTTCTACTCCATTCGGATGACATATTGCGGTCACCTCATCCTACAGACTGAAACTTTATATGCATACTTCATGAACAATAAACATTATCTGTTTTATTCTCATTATATATTCTCCCTCAATCTCTTATAATGAACAAATTCGAAAGGAATTATTGACAACTTAATGAGTAATCTCGTTGTTATTAAGGCAAAATTGAAAATTATATTACAAAATTTGCAAAATTGATGTTTAATATTTGAAAAATTACACAAATCTATATAACGATCAAAAATTAGCATTATTTTAAAGTATTTATGATTATAATAATAAAATTTTAAATGCTGTCCTACATCCAGTTTGATCATAACAGTTAATGTAGATAGCAATGTTAATAATCCTTTTGTCTACTGGTACAACTTTAATAACCACATATGTACACAACATTGGGAGTTCTATATATGGCTTCTTTCTATCTGTAATGAATTATCCATTATCTTATAATTATGAACATGATAAACACTTAATTGCTACATGTTATATTTATGAACATGTTAATATATACGTACTAATAATCTTTATAGTCAAAGTATGGAGTACTGTAATTATACTATTGTTTGTTATTATTTTTGGGATTATATTGTTAACTTAAATCACAAGACAAGAAATTAAACAGCTGAATGTTAGATCACAAATAACTAACCATGAGGCATGAGGTCATACTGTTATCAGAACATTTCATGAAACTCCCCCAAGTAGATTTCTTTGATAAAATACAAACAGATTTACACAATGAGTTGAAGAAGGAACAGACAAGTAGAAGAAAAGTGAAAATAAGTATAACCTTGTTCTGTTCTGCTTTCAGGCAAATAGAATCATGTCATCCAATCTATCTATCTATCTATCTATCTATCTATCTATCTATCTATCTATCATGATAATATTAGCAAACTTCAGATTCATCAGAGGACTCAAAACTGAAAGAGTCTGTAAGAGTTGCTCAGTTAATAGATAGATTAGAGAAGAAGGAGACTACAGTGGAAAACTTAAGAACTGAGAACGACAAACTACTTGTGAGATACTACTTTACCAGATACTACTTCATCAGTACCTAGTATCAATAATTTATAATCCTGATTTCTTTGTGTACAGCAAGAGTTACAGGAAGTCAAAAGAAGGAACCAGGTACTTTATAAGATGTTGAGCAAAGGAGAAAGTGAGTATTATACTAACTACATTGTTAACTAAAGATGACCTGTTGATGTAGTTGCTACTAAGTCCGATCTTCTTGAACAAGTTGAGGAGCTGTCTTCTATCAAGGATGAACTTACAATTGAGGTACGTGACCAGGGTGAGGATTTTTACATATATGGGTGTCAGGCTCTGAGAATTGGTATGAGACTTATGATTTTTATAGATTGAAAGATTACACAGTGAACTTGAACAAGAGAAATCAAAAAACAAGACTTTAAAATCAGAATTGCAGAAAACACAGGTAAATTATTTATTGCTACACAAATTATTGTGGTGTTAGTTCAATCATAATTATTAGAATATGAATTTGTCATTCTATAGGGTCCCAAAGGAAATTCAAAAACATGATTAATAAATTTTTGATGTTTTTTGTATGTTTTTCAAAAAAAATATTTCTTAATAGTTTTCATAACATTATACACTAAAGTATTAATTAAACAAAATTGAATATAGATTATAGTTATGTAGATACATTATCTACATAACTATAATCTATATTCTCAGCTACAAAAACTAATTGTGTTAAGTTTAAGAACCTAATAGGATTAGGATCATGTTTTCCTAATCTTTGTATTCAAATTTAAGTACTCGTCTGTTGTTCACCTCGCCCACAAATATCGACCCATGTTTGTCAACTGTGCAACTATATGGATTATTCAAACCAGTTTTATGACATATTAGAGCACCGGTGGGATTAAGAATTCGGATATTGCCGTTAGCTCCTTCAGCTATGAATTTGTTGTCTTCGTGGTCAATGAAAATGCCAGTTGGAGCTCCCATGTTCCCTCCTTGATTATATGTTTCATTACCAAGAGGTGTACCATCAGGAGAGAAGACTGCAATGTGATGATTGTCACGCAATGCCACATGAATTTTACCAGCTGTGTCAACTGCAACATCCCATGGATAGTTTGTACAAGTAATAGACTTTAAATGTTCTCCTTTTGAAGTGAACAATTGAATTCGTTTGTTACTATAATCAGCTACAAGAATACCACCCTTTCCATTTTGACAGATACCATAAGGATTACTGAACTTCCCATCTTCAGTACCATTACCTCCAAACTCACCAATAAACTCTCCATTAATGGAATACATTTTCACAAAATGGTTGGTATAACTGGTAACATATATCGTATCATCTATCTGAGTAATTCCCCTGGGGCTGGAAAGTTGACCACCTGCATTGTTTGAACCTCCAATTTTGTTTGTAGTCCCATCAGGATTGAAGACTTCAATAACACGTGCATTGTTATTAGGGGCATATATGACATCTTTATCATTAACCATTACACCATGTGTTGTACCTTCCAGGTTAATGATTGTTGGTTGTGGTAGATTTGAATAATCTCGACTTTGCCTTGCCATAATTTGATATGGATGACCCAAGACTTCATTTCTAATCATAATTGTAACTTCATATTCTCCAGGTTCTTCTGGAATGAAACCAAATATTGCTGTGCCATCATTTTTTTCCGATTGAGTGACGGTTACTTTAGGAGGTATAAATTCATCGATATCAGCTCCTTTTTTCACCACCTTGTACTGAAAGAGTGCCTCCCCTTCGATTGGTTGATTCTTCTCATCCCTCAATACAACTACCATCTTTCTTTCCTTACCAACAGCTGCTTGTGGAGTGGCTAATCCTTCCACACACGAGAAAGACACATCAGGGACACTTGGAAAATACCCCAGTTTAGCAATCTCTTCTACAAGAGGATCCAAATCAAAGGATGTGTTGATAACTTCATTCTCTTTCAGCTGAAGTGGTAGTTGTCGATATATTTCCATAATCCTATTCACTTGAACTTTCATAGCTTTCTTGACACTTAGCAGCTCTTCTGGAGTATGGTTGTCAATAGCATCTACAACATGCATCTTTGCAAAAGCAATCTTGTCCCTTAAACCCTGTAGTTCATTGAGTTGGTCAGATAATGCACTGTCTTTGCCTTGTGCTATCTCCTCACATCGTAAACGCAACACTCTTCTTCGATCTTCAACTGCCTGTTTCAAATCTTTACTCATCTTGTCAATTCGATTCGCATCTGGTGTAAGTAACTTCGCTTATGGTTCTCATGTGTGATTACCATGCAATCACAACAAACTAGAATTTCACAGGTTTCACAGAAGAACTTTAGTTCTTCTTTGCTATGTCCAGGCATTGGACACTTCTGTGGAGGAAAGTGGATTTTAAATGAATCCTCGTTGGACTTCTTGGATATTTCTAACTCAATGAAATCGTGATCTTCTTGGCTTAGCCAATTTTGGTGCTCATGCTGGCACTTATCACATAGAAACAGACAACATTTGCAACAGAACGTAGAAGCTTGTTTAGTCGTATCTTTTGGACACTTTTGACAAGCAACTTTACCCTCCGATTGCTTTTTGTAAGTTGCGGTTTTAACTACGTGAGACAAACGCAGGTTAATAGGAAAGCCAGCAATCCCATCTTCTGGGATACAAGAGCGTACATTACATGTTGGGCATTTTACCTTTCTGTCTTCCGAACACTCTTTGTCGATGTGTTTCAAGAGACATTGTTTACAGAAGGAATGTAAACAGGACAACATTAAAGGACCATCAGCATGTTTGTATATCTCTTCACACAGACCACAGATGAGGTAGGATGTCTGATTGCTTGCCATTTCTGTTTAAGAATAAATACATGGTAATTGAAAATAAACAGTTAATTTTAAAGGACTTACCAAATTTAGTATATAAATTCAGTAACAAAAACAAGAAGCAGAAGAATCTGAATCACAGAAATGAGAAAGGTCATTCAACTATTGAGGTCATACTATCAACACATTTCATCCCCCACTTTCATAAGAATTTACTCCCACTCTGATATTAGTGTAATATAATAATACATGATGAGTTACTAGTAGTGTACATAATGTTGTAATAATATATATAATAATATTGATTTATACATGATGAGTTAGTGTATATACGTAATGTAGTAATACTAAAATTGATATTCAATAATAATAATTTATACATGATGAGTTAATTATTAAACATTAGTGTACATAATGTAGTATATATACATTATACATAATGAATTATCCGTGAGTGTGTTGAGTTATCTGTTAAACATTAGTGTATGTAATGTAAAATGTATATACATACATTACAACAATATTGATTTGTGATGAATCACTTGTTAAATAGATCTACTCCATTCGGATGACATATGCTGGTCACCTCATCCTACAGACTGAAACTTTACATGCATACTTCATAAACAATGCACATTATCTGTTTTAGTCTAATTATATATCCTCCCTCAAATATATACTACTGGAATATGTATATTAAACTCTTATAGTGAACAAATTCGAAAGGAATTATTGACAACATAATGAGTAATCTCGTTGTTATTAAGGCAAAATTGAAAATTATATTGCAAATTTTGCAAAATCGATGTTTAATGTTTTGACAAATTACACAAATCCATCAAAAATTATTAAAGAGTTATTTAAAGTATTTATGTGAAGTTATATTAATAAAATTTAAATGCTGCCCTACATCAAGTTTGATCATAACAGTTAATGTAGATAGCAATGTTAATATTCCTTTTGTCTACTGGTACAACTTTAATAACCACATATGTACACAACATTGGGAGTTCTATATATGGCTTCTTTCTATCTGTAATGAATTATCCATTATCTTATAATTATGAACATGATAAACACTTAATTGCTACATGTTATATTTATGAACATGTTAATATATACGTACTAATAATCTTTATAGTCAAAGTATGGAGTACTGTAATTATACTATTGTTTGTTATTATTTTTGGGATTATATTGTTAACTTAATCACAAGACAAGAAATTAAACAGCTGAATGTTAGATCACAAATAACTAACCATGAGGCATGAGGTCATACTGTTATCAGAACATTTCATGAAACTCCCCCAAGTAGATTTCTTTGATAAAATACAAACAGATTTACACAATGAGTTGAAGAAGGAACAGACAAGTAGAAGAAAAGTGAAAATAAGTATAACCTTGTTCTGTTCTGCTTTCAGGCAAATAGAATCATGTCATCCAATCTATCTATCTATCTATCTATCTATCTATCTATCTATCTATCTATCATGATAATATTAGCAAACTTCAAATTAATCAGAGGACTCAAAACTGAAAGAGTCTGTAAGAGTTGCTAAGTTGATAGATAGATTAGAGAAGAAGGAGACTTCAGTGGAAAATTTAAGAACTGAGAACGACAAACTACTTGTGAGATACTACTTTACCAGATACTACTTCATCAGTACCTAGTATCAATAATTTATAATCCTAATTTCTTTGTGTACAGCAAGAGTTACAGGAAGTCAAAAGAAGGAACCAGGTACTTTATAAGATGTTAACCAAAGGAGAAAGTGAGTATTATACTAACTACATTGTTAACTAAAGATGACCTGTTGATGTAGTTGCTACTAAGTCGATCTTCTTGAACAAGTTGAGGAGCTGTCTTCTATCAAGGATGAACTTACAATTGAGGTATGTGACCAGGGTGAGGATTTTTACATGTATGGGTGTCAGGATCAGAGAATTGGTATGAGACTTATGAATTTTATAGATTCAAAGATTGCACAGTGAACTTGAACAAGAGAAATCAAAAAACAAGACTTTAAAATCAGAATTGTAGAAAACACAGGTAAATTATTTATTGTTACACAAATTTTTGTGGTGTTAGGTCAATCATAATTATTAGAATATGAATTTGTCATTCTATAGGGTCCCAAAGGAAATTCAAAAACATGATTAATAAATTTTTGATGTTTTTTGTATGTTTTTCAAAAAAATATTTCATAATAGTTTTCATTACATTATACACTAAAGTATTAATTAAACAAAATTGTGTATTTGTGGAATGTATCATCATAATTATAATCTATATTCTCAGCTACAAAAACTAATTATATTAAGTTTGAAAACCTAATAGGATTTGTCTCGTAGGATCCTAATCTTTGTATTCAAATTTGAGTACTCGTTTGTTGTTCACCTCGCCCACAAATATCGACCCATGTTTGTCAACTGTGCAACTATACGGAGTATTCAAACCAGTTTTCTGACATATTAGAGCACCTGTGGGACCAAGAATTCGAACACTGTTGTTACCTCCCTCAGCTATGAATTTGTTGTCTTCGTGGTCAATGAAAATGCCTGTTGGATATTGCATGTTCCCTCCTTGATTATATGTTTCATTACCAAGAGGTGTACCATCAGGAGAGAAGACTGCAATGTGATGATTATCATACAATGCCACATGAATTTTACCAGCTGTGTCAACTGCAACATCCCATGGATTGTTTGTACAAGTAATAACCTTTAAATGTTCTCCTTTTGAAGTGAACAATTGAATTCGTTTGTTACTACAATCAGCTACAAGAATACCACCCTTTCTATTTTGACAGATACCATAAGGATTACGGAACTTCCCATCTTCAGTACCATTACCTCCAAACTCACCAATGAAATCTCCATTAATGGAATACATTTTCACAAAATGGTTGCCAGGACTGGTAACATATATCGTATCATCTATCTGAGTAATTCCCCAGGGGTTGGAAAGTTGACCACCTGCATTGTCAGAACCTCCAATTTTGTTTGTAGTCCCATCAGGATTGAAGACTTGAATAACATGTGCATTCCAATTAGTGGCATATATGACATCTTTATCATTAACCATTACACCACATGTTGTATCTTCCAGGTTAATGATTGTTGGTTGTGGTAGATTTGAATAATCTCGACTTTGCCTTGCCATAATGTGATATGGACGACCCAAGACTTCATTTCTAATCATAATTGTAACTTCATATTCTCCAGGTTCTTCTGGAATGAAACCAAATATTGCTGTGCCATCATTTTTTTCCGATTGAGTGACGGTTACTTTAGGAGGTATAAATTCATCGATATCAGCTCCTTTTTTCACCACCTTGTACTGAAAAAGTGCCTCCCCTTCGATTGGTTGATTCTTTTCATCCCTCAATACAACTACCATCTTTCTTTCCTTACCAACAGCTGCTTGTAGAGTGGCTAATCCTTCCACACACGAGAAAGACACATCAGAAACACTTGGAAAATACCCCAGTTTAGCAATCTCTTCTACAAGAGGATCCAAATCAAAGGATGTGTTGATAACTTCATTCTCTTTCAGCTGAAGTGGTAGTCGTCGATATATTTTCATAATCCTATTCACTTGAACTTTCAAGCCTTTCTTGACACTTAGCAGCTCTTCTGGAGTATGGTTGTCAATAGCATCTACAACATGCATCTTTGCAAAAGCAATCTTGTCCCTTAAACCCTGTAGTTCATTGAGTTGGTCAGATAATGCACTGTCTTTGCCTTGTGCTATCTCCTCACATCGTAAACGCAACACTCTTCTTCGATCTTCAACTGCCTGTTTCAAATCTTTACTCATCTTGTCAATTCGATTCGCAGCCTCCTTTTCATGCACTTGCACTTGTTCTCTCATCTGTTTCGTTTTGCCTATCGCTTCCTCAAGCATACCCATTGCATCATTGATACCATCCACCTCACCTCTAAACACTTCCTTCTCTTTGTCAGACATCTGGTGTAGGTAACTGCGCTTATGGTTCTCATGTGTAATTGCCATACAATCACGGCAAACTAGAATTTCACAAGTTTCACAGAAGAACTTTAGTTCTTTTTTGCTATGTCCAGGCATTGGACACTTCTGTGGAGGAAAGTGGATTTTAAATGAAGAATTGCTACCTTCATTGGACTTCTTGGACATTTCTAGTTCAATGAATTCGTGATCTTCTTTACGTAGCCAAATCTGGTGATCACGCTTGCATTTCTGACACAGGAACAGACAACACTTACAACAGAAGGTTGAAGCTTGTTTATTCGTATCTTCAGAACATCTTTGGCAAGCAACTTCACCTTCCAATTGCTTTTTATAGGATGCTGTCTCTACTACGTGAGACAAGTGTAGATTTATTGGAAAGCCAGCAATCCCATCTTCTAGGATACCAGAGCGTACATTACATGTTGGGCATTTCACCTTTCTGTCTTCCGAACACTCTTTGTCGATGTGTTTCAAGAGACATGGTTTACAGAAAGAATGTAAACAGGATAGCATTAAAGGACCATCTGTGTGTTTGTATGTCTCTTCACACAGGTCACAGATAGGGAGAAGGTCTGATTGCTTGCCATTCCTGTTTAGTATGGAAATAGTTATTTGTTAGTTACTAAAACACCTAATTTGAGGGCCTTACCAATTTAAGAAAACAGTCAGTTGTTAACTTAACTCCAAGACAAGAAATTAAACAGTTGAATGTTAGATCACAAATGAAAAAGGTCATCTAACAATGAGGCAAGAGGTCACTGTAGTACTGTTATCAAAACTTTACATGTTCAGAAACTCCCCCAATTTCCTCCCACTTGATTTTCACATTAGTGTAAGGTACATAAAAACATACACCCCTTCCCTGGTTAAGATAATAATTATGTATAAATATGTACGTAATTATTACACAAGATGTAGCTAACTATTCAAAACATTTATCTGTCACAAAATGTGCCTTTAATGAAAAGACTAAGATCCTAGTTCAAACATGATACTAACTCAATGTCCTACATTGTTGAAGTACAAAAAAATGTTAATATTTCACCACTCGATAGTTGCTGTAATCGGTAACATAAATATATCCTTCCTTGTCTAATGCTACACCTCGAGGGTTACTGAAACCAGACAAGAGATTCACTTGATTACCAGTACCATCTAGAACATGTAGATAAAACTGATTGCTGTACTGGACGGTAATAAAACGAAATTAGACGATATAACCTTCTGCTTCGTCTTGTCATGTAAATTCATCAAATTGGCCTGAATGGGCGTCCTGGACTTGATTGGGTCAATTTTGCTCTTTTCTAATGCTAGCTTAAATTTTCTTTCCTTGCCAACTGTTGCCAGTGGAATAGCCAATCCAAATTCAATAGACAGTAAGGAAGGATCTACTTCTACTACGGCCCCAAACTCACCAATATGTTCCAACACTGGGGAGGTGTTACAGCAAGCCTCAAAAGTGTCATCCTCCTTAATATCACATGACATTTGTTGAAATTCGGTCACGCATTGTTTTAGTCGCTGTATAATAGTTTTTTTGGTACTAAGTAGCTCAGTTATTTGGTGGGTCTCAAGAGAATTTTGAGCAAAGTGGTAGGCAAAGTTAAGCTCATCTTTGAGTTTCTGGAATGACTCCAATTGTATATTAATGACCGACATCTTGCTATTTGCTATTTCATCTGCATCATTTAGAAGAGCTTTGCGTCTCTCAGCCAATGCTGTTTTAAAAGCTGAAAAGGCTTTCTCAATTTCACCATCAATTTCTTGTTTACGAGTTTTTATTCGCTGAATAACTTTCTCCCCATTGCTTATTGCATTGTCTAGTGACTCTATTACCTCTGTACACCCCTTAAAGTTATTTCTGATCTCGCTACGAGCTTCCTCTTTAATTTCATCATGACTACGTTTTGTATGATTAGAGTGATTCAACAAAATACAATCACGACAGCTTAGCATCTCGCAATCTTTACAATAAAACTTTAGCTTTTCGTCAGTATGCAGAGAGCAAAACATGGGCTTACGAGCTATCTGAGGCATGTTATTTCCATCATTTTCTGTTTTCTTTTCTTCTCCAACTGGTACAAGCTCATGTTGAACTGTTTCACGCCACCATTGATGATCTTCTTTACACGACTGGCATAAAAATAAGCAACATTGGCAACAGAACACAACAGCAGAGCCACTGTTTCGCTTCACGCATCGCTCACAGGTTATGCTGTTGCCACTTTGTATTTTTATTTTGCAAGTAGTTACCTCTACCTGATGAGCTAGCCAGAGATTCTGGGGAAACGCTGAAACACCAACCGATGGGATAATTGAATTAGTTTTACAAGTAGGACATTTCAGTTGACCGTCTGATACCCCTTGCTGCTCACCTGCTGTGATTAAACATTTTTTACAGAAAGAATGAAGACAGGATAACATCAGAGGGTCAGTGTAAAGATTTGAGCATAGCTGACAGTTAGGATCAGTATCAGTAGCCATCTGTAATGTAGAATGAGATATTAAGTTTACACACAATATTAACACAATACCAACTCACTTTCTTCCCAGGATTTTAAACAAAATAGATCTAGTGATCTTGGTGCACTAGTGCAGCTAGATATGTGGGAGAATGACCCAGCCCCATATCTTGTAATAACTTCCACATTGTTTTGTACAAAAGTCAACAGATATGTACTACGACACAAATTAGATTATCAACTACATAGAAAGATTCTGTTTGTTCAATAACTCAAAGAGTGTACATAACGAGATAATATGTGCATTGCAATAATATTGATTTTGTACAATAATTAATTTTATACATGGTAAATTACTTGTTAAATAGATCTTCTACTCCATTCGGATGACATATTGCGGTCACCTCATCCTACAGACTGAAACTTTATATGCATACTTCATGAACAATAAACATTATCTGTTTTATTCTCATTATATATTCTCCCTCAAGTACATACTACTGGAATATGTATATAAATCTCTTATAATGAACAAATTCAAAAGGAATTATTGACAACTTAATGAGTAATCTCGTTGTTATTAAGGCAAAATTGAAAATTATATTACAAAATTTGCAAAATTGATGTTTAATATTTGAAAAATTACACAAATCTATATAACGATCAAAAATTAGCATTATTTTAAAGTATTTATGATTATAATAATAAAATTTTAAATGCTGTCCTACATCCAGTTTGATCATAACAGTTAATGTAGATAGCAATGTTAATAATCCTTTCGTCTACTGGTACAACTTTAATAACCACATATGTACACAATATTGGGAGTTCTATATGGCTCCTTTCTGTCTGTAATGCATTATCCATTATCTTATAATTATGAACATGATAAACACTTAATTGCTACATTATGAACATGTTAATATATATGTACTAATAATCTTTATAGTCAAAGTATGGAGCACTATAATTATACTATTGTTTGTTATTATTTTTGGGATTATATTGTTAAGGTAGTACTAGGAAGTGGGCGGATGCGACTCCAATCACTTTCAAAATAGAATATTATATAATATGACTCTAACCTGGTCTAATAGCAACCTTCATATCTTCTGATCAGCTTTATATTGTCTTGTAATTGAAGAAATATGGTTAAAATCGCCCTTTTTGCAATCGCAATAAGTACACAACCACGAAAGCCACGCCCACAATCATGGCGTGCACCAAGTACAATGTATTTTGAGAAAACAAATAGAGCCGTTTTCTGAAAATTCATTTTACTTTTATACTTACAAGAGGCTGAAGAAAGCTGAATTCTGTAGCTTTTCACTGAAACCATAAAATCTACCTTTCTAGACACTATCAAACTCCGATTTTTCTCAGAGAGCAACTACAGTTACCCCCCATTGCTTCATTATCAAGTTACAGTATAGTCATGTATTAAGGTTGTAGTCTTTTCCGTGGGCGGATGCTACTCCAATCAGTTTCTAGTCTTGCAAGCTTCTTGCTGCATACAATCTGGTTCCATTCTGTATTTTTTGGAAGCCACACCCACCCAGGGGTATAATTATTGGGCCTAAATGTTTTCACTGATAGTGTAGTTGCTCTCTGAGAAAGATCAGAGTTTGGTAGTGTCTAGAAAGGTAAATTTTATGGTTTCAGTGAAAAGCTACAGAATTCAGCTTTCTTCAGCCTCTTGTAACTTTAAAAGTAAAATGAATTTGCAGAAAACGGCTTCGTAACTTTTCTGAAAATACATTGTACTTGGTGCACGCCATGTATGGTGGGCGTGGCTTTTGTGGTTTTGTACTTATGTTAATTGGAAAAATGGCAATTTTAACAATATTTTTTCAATTACAGGACAATATAAAGCTGATCGGAAGATTTGACTAAAATGAAAATTGGTCAATAATGAGTTAGTTAACTTAAACTCAAACACTTTTAGTAAGCCTAATCTTATTTTAGTTAACTAAACTATAACTAAACTAAAAGTTTGAAAAACCAGGCATTATATAACTACATGTATAACTAAATGTAGTCATGTTTGTCATACTAAAACAACACTACATTAAACTATACACTATATTACAAGTCATCTCATCATAATTTTGAGGACATCATGAATGTGAACAGACTATAATTATCTACTCGTAGAAGGAAATTGAAGTTCAAACTCAGAAAGTAAAACCTAAAAGCAAGAAAGGTATCACCCTCAGTCTTCAAGAGTTTCATAAGACGGGTATATTGTACATTATGTATGGCTTACTAATTATGATTGGTTTATATATTCACAGATCTGAATTTGTCTTCACCCGATTCACCAAAAAAACAGGTTTGTTAATCAGCATAGACATACTTGGAGCTGTATGACTCCTTCAGTCTCCTTGTGTAGTATGTGTTTGTACTGCTCTGACCAAATAACAAGACTTGATAATGTGATGAACAGGACTACATGTTTGACATGTACATACTGGTGTTGTATGACTCCTTGTGTTGTACTGGTTTGTACTCCATGTCTGACCAAATAACAAGACTTGATAATGTGATGAACAGGACTACATGTTTGACATGTACAACATACTGGTGTTGTATGACTCCTTGTGTTGTACTGGTTTTTACTCCATGTCTGACCAAATAATAAGACTTGATAATATGATGAACAGGACTACATGCATGACATGTACATACTGGTGTTGTATGACTTCTTGTGTTGTATGTGTTTGTACTGCAAAATAACAACCCCCTGCAACAAAGCAATCTTGTATGTAGATGTATGGTCTTGTTCATCCTGTTTACAAGTCTGTTATTTGGTAAGACATACAGTACAAACCAATACAACACAAGGTGTCATACAACTCCTAGACTACCAGTATTGTACATGTACACAAGGAGTCATACAACTCCTAGACTACCAGTATTGTACATGTACACAAGAAGCCTAGACTACCAGTATTGTACATGTACACAAGGAGTCATACAACTCCTAGACTACCAGTATTGTACATGTACACAAGAAGCCTAGAATACCAGTATTGTACATGTACACAAGGAGTCATACAACTCCTAGACTACCAGTATTGTATATGTACACAAGAAGCCTAGACTACCAGTATTGTACATGTACACAAGGAGTCATACAACTCCTAGACTACCAGTATTGTACATGTACACAAGGAGTCGTACAACTCCTAGACTACCAGTATTGTACATGTACACAAGGAGTCGTACAACTCCTAGACTACCAGTATCGTACATGTACACAAGAAGTCATACAACTCCTAGACTAGTATTGTACATGTACACAAGGAGTCATACAACTCCTAGACTACCAGTATCGTACATGTACACAAGAAGTCATACAACTCTTAGACTAGTATTGTACATGTACACAAGGAGTCATACAACTCCTAGACTACCAGTATCGTACATGTACACAAGAAGTCATACAACTCCTAGACGAGTATTGTACATGTACACAAGGAGTCATACAACTCCTAGACTACCAGTATTGTACATGTACACAAGAAGTCATATAACTCCTAGACTACCAGTATTGTACATGTACACAAGGAGTCATACAACTCCTAGACTACCAGTATTGTACATGTACACAAGAAGTCATACAACTCTTAGACTAGTATTGTACATGTACACAAGGAGTCATACAACTCCTAGACTACCAGTATCGTACATGTACACAAGAAGTCATACAACTCCTAGACTAGTATTGTACATGTACACAAGGAGTCATACAACTCCTAGACTACCAGTATTGTACATGTACACAAGAAGTCATATAACTCCTAGACTACCAGTATTGTACATGTACACAAGGAGTCATACAACTCCTAGACTACCAGTATTGTACATGTACACAAGAAGTCATACAACTCTTAGACTAGTATTGTACATGTACACAAGAAGTCATACAACTCCTAGACTACCAGTACAATACTTTATTAGACACTTGACAGCATTTGGCTAGATATCAGAAGGTCCTGGGTTCAATCCCTAGTTAGACTCCTGACGTTTTCAGTTTTCCTTTGTTTCTAATCCTTTTCATGCGTGCATATTGTAACAATGCATCGTACAAGTCCCATACAATCAACCTTGCATCTAATTATGGGAATTTGTTTGATTACGGAATATTCTTATTGGTATTGGTACCAGGGTTTCATTTTGGGTGGGGCATTCACCCCCCTTGCTAAAATCTTGCTCCCCTCCTTTGGAAGTCAGTTAGCATTTTTGATTGATTGTATATATTTTGTAATAGAATGAAGAGATTTCAAATGGAGTAGATTTCTTTGATAAAATACAAACAGATTTACACAATGAGTTGAAGAAGGAACAGACAAGTAGAAGAAAAGTGAAAATTAATCATACAATAGTAAGTATAACCTTGTATAGAATCATGTCATCCTATCTATCTATCTATCTATCTATCTATTTATCTATCTATCTATCTATCTATCTATCTATCTATCTATCTATCTATCTATCTATCTATCTATCTATCTATCTATCTATCTATCTATCTATCTATCTATCTATCTATCTTCTATCTATCTATCTATCTATCTATCTATCTATCTATCTATCTATCTATCTATCTATCTATCTATCTATATCTATCTATCATGATAATATTAGCAAACTTCAGAGTCATCAGAGGACTCAAAAGTGAAAGAGTCTGTAAGAGTTGCTCAATTAATAGATAGATTAGAGAAGAAGGAGACTACAGTGGAAAACTTGAGAACTGAGAACGACAAACTACTTGTGAGATACTACATCATCAGTACCTAGTATCAATAATTTATAATCCTGATTTCATTGTGTACAGCAAGAGTTACAGGAAGTCAAAAGAAGGAACCAGGTACTTTATAAGATGTTAAGCAAAGGAGAAAGTGAGTATTATACTAACTACATTGTTAACTAAAGATGACCTGTTGATGTATAGTTGCTACTAAGTCCGATCTTCTTGAACAAGTTGAGGAGCTGTCTTCTATCAAGGATGAACTTACAATTGAGGTATGTGACCAGGGTGAGGATTTTTACATGTATGGGTGTCAGGATCTGAGAATTGGTATGAGACTTATGAATTTTGTAGATTGAAAGATTACACAGTGAACTTGAACAAGAGAAATCCAAAAACAAGACTTTAAAATCAGAATTGCAGAAAACACAGGTAAATTATTTATTGCTACACAAATTTTTGTGGTGTTAGGTCAATCATAATTATTAGAATATGAATTTGTCATTCTATAGGGTCCCAAAGGAAATTCAAAAACGTGATTAATATATTTTTGATCTTTTTTGTATGTTTTTCAAAAAAAATATTTCGTAATAGTTCTCATTACATTATACACTAAAGTATTAATTAAACAAAATTGTGTATTTGTGGAATGTATCATCATAATTATAATCTATATTCTCAGCTACAAAAACTAATTATATTAAGTTTGAGAACCTAATAGGATTTGTCTCGTAGGATCCTAATCTTTGTATTCAAATTTGAGTACTCGTTTGTTGTAATACTCACCCACAATTATCGACCCATGTTTGTCAACTGTGCAACTATACGGACCATTCAAACCAGTTTTATGACATATTAGAGCACCGGTGGGACCAAGAATTCGGATACTGCCGTTATTTCCCTCAGCTATGAATTTGTTGTCTTCATGGTCAATGAAAATGCCTGATGGATATTGCATGTTCCCTCCTTGATTATATGTTTCATTACCAAGAGGTGTACCATCAGGAGAGAAGACTGCAATGTGATTATTGTGATACAATGCCACATGAATTTTACCAGCTGTGTCAACTGCAACATCCCATGGATAGTTTGTACAAATAATAGACTTTAAATGTTCTCCTTTTGAAGTGAACAATTGAATTCGTTTGTTACTACAATCAGCTACAAGAATACCACCCTTTCCATTTTGACAGATACCAAAAGGATTACTGAACTTCCCATCTTCAGTACCATTACCTCCAAACTCACCAATAAATTCTCCATTAATGGAATACATTTTCACAAAATGGTTGTTTTTACTGGTAACATATATCGTATCATCTATCTGAGTAATTCCCCTGGGGTTGCAAAGTTGACCACCTGCATTGTCAGAACCTCCAATTTTGTTTGTAGTCCCATCAGGATTGAAGACTTGAATAACATGTGCATTCCAATTAGTGGCATATATGACATCTTTATCATTAACCATTACACCATATGTTGAACCTTCCAGGTTAATGATTGTTGGTTGTGGTAGATTTGAATAATCTCGACTTTGCCTTGCCATAATTTGATATGGACGACCCAACACTTCATTTCTAATCATAATTGTAACTTCATATTCTCCAGGTTCATCTGGAATGAAACCAAATATTGCTGTCCCATCATTTTTTTCCAATTGTGTGACTGTTACTTTAGGAGGTATAAATTCATCAATATCAACTCCTTTTTTCACCACCTTGTACTGAAAAAGTGCCTCCCCTTCGATTGGTTGATTCTTCTCATCCCTCAATACAACTGCCATCTTTAGTTCCTTACCAATGCCAATAACTGTTTGAGGAGTAGCTACAGATCTAGATGAGTTAGACACATCAGGGACACTTGGAAAATACCCCAGTTTAGCAATCTCTTCTACAAGAGGATCCAAATCAAAGGATGTGTTGATAACTTCATTCTCTTTCAGCTGAAGTGGTAGTCGTCGATATATTTCCATAATCCTATTCACTTGAACTTTCATGGCTTTCTTGACACTTAGCAGCTCTTCTGGAGAATGGTTGTCTATAGCATCTACAACATGCATCTTTGCAAAAGCAATCTTGTCCCTTAAACCCTGTAGTTCATTGAGTTGGTCAGATAATGCACTGTCTTTGCCTTGTGCTATCTCCTCACATCGTAAACGCAACACTCTTCTTCGATCATCAACTGCCTGTTTCAAATCTTTACTCATCTTGTCAATTCGATTCGCAGCCTCCTTTTCATGTACTTGGACTTGTTCTCTCATCTGTTTCGTTTTACCGATGGCTTCCTCAAGCATACCCATTGCATCATTGATACCATCAACTTCTGTTCGAAACACTTCCTTCTCTTTGTCGGACATCTGGTGTAGGTAACTGTGAGTATGATCCTTGTGTGTAATTGCCATACAATCACGACAAACTAGAATTTCACAGGTTTCACAGAAGAACTTTAATTCTTTTTTGCTATGTCCAGGCATTGGACACTTCTGTGGAGGAAAGTGGATTTTAAATGAAGAATTGCTACCCTCGTTGGACTTCTTGGACATTTCTAGTTCAATAAATTCGTGATCTTCTTTACGTAGCCAAATCTGGTGATCACGCTTACATTTCTGACACAGGAACAGACAACACTTACAACAGAAGGTCGAAGCTTGTTTATTCGTATCTTCAGAACATCTTTGGCAAGCAACTTCACCTTCCAATTGCTTTTTGTAGGATGCTGTTTCTATTACATGAGCCAAGCGTAGATTTATTGGAAAACCAGCAATCCCATCTTCTGGGATACAAGAGCGTACATTACATGTTGGGCATTTCACCTTTCTGCCTTCTGAACACTCTTTGTCAATGTGTTTCAAGAGACATGGTTTACAGAAAGAATGTAAACAGGACAGCATTAAAGGACCATCTGTGTGTTTGTATGTCTCTTCACACAGGTCACAGATAAGGGAGAATGTCTGATTGCTTGCCATTCCTGTTTAGTATGGATAATTACAATAGTATTTAATTGTTAGCCAAATAAATAGAGGGCCTTACCAATTTAGTAGTAACCAAAGACAAAAAACAGCAGAATCTTGAATCAGAGAAATGAGAAAGGTCATTCAACTATTGAGGTCATACTATCATCCCACAATTTCATAAGAATTTACTCCCACTATAACATTAGTGTATATAATCAATAATGTAGTATAGTGCAATGCAGCATGAACTTCCAAAATGGACACTTCACAAAAAAAAATTATATCTCAAAATTTACATGCACTGTAGTGTTGGTACTTGGTACCAATGTTCCACTATATGTCATACACCCACACGCAATTTGTTACTATGGAAACAGTCACGTCATCTAAAAAAATGGCTGACATTGTCCAACCTACTTAATTTTTTAAAAATATCTTTAATTACCATAGTTCTTTCCATTAATCTTTTTGAAAACATATACATACTTGTTATATAAGAACCTCTTAAATTACAGAAGGATTAACAAAACAAACATTGTTTAAAGGATTAAATAGGTATTTATTAAAATCTGAAAAAAAGCTTTAGGTGAAACATACAAGAACAATAGGTAACAAAAATGCACACAAATACTGCTAAACATAAGTGGAAAGTAATTACAGGAAAAAATGATCCTATTCTACAATACTTGGTCTTCGGTGTGACTTGTAAATCTTTTTATATTTCTTAATTTGAGTTTCTAGTTCCCCACCGCCAGCATAACCCTCCATGTAGGCAAACATATAGTTTCTTGACTTCCTAAAATAGTTTTTAATATTCTCTATGCTGACGGAATCCAATCCATCAGGAACAATGAGTCGAAGACGCTGTATAGTGTAATTTGTATGTGCACGAGTGTAGCGTTTAGCTTGTGCCCAGCATTTCTCGATAGGGTTCAATTCACAGTGGAATTTTGGTAAGAAAATGCAAGCATGGCCTTTTCTTTTCAAAAAATTGTGTATTTCTGGCTGTTCGTCACGAAAATCAGGATGGGATGCAATTTCTTGTCGCATATCCTCTAACTTCATGCCACGAACATTAACACCTCTTTCAATCAAAATACTCTTTAGACCTTTAGGTGTCCCATCTGGGAGAACCAAGCGCTGTAGTTTACCTTTCCAATACGTATCATGCATTTTAGGTTGTTTCCCACCAGGTTTCAAGTTCATCTTTGATGCACATAGTGCATCATCCGCAAATGTTCCATGGCAACTACTGTGGTCAAAGATGAAATACAATCTAAATCCTTTCTCACGTGGATACTTCAAATCAGCTATTGTAGCAGCAATCTCCAATTGTGCTAAAAACTTCTCAGCTGTCCAGTAGCCTTCATGCTCTTTCCCATATTCAAAAAATTCACGTGCTTGTCTTCGAAGTCGTGGATACGTTTTAGTGGCAATGGCAAATTCATCTTCCGTTAATCGCAAATATCCGTTATGCTCCTCTATGAAGTCAGAGACCATTATTCCAGCACCACGTGACTTTGGCTTTATAACATGCTCCCCTTGAGTACCCCACATCCAGGTTTCATCGTCATTTGACTGAAAAGTTGACTCATCATGGAATATGATTATATTTTTTTCAATCTGTTCTTTAGAGGGGCTAACAAGATCAGCTGGAAGAGCGGCTTCTGCTTCAGGAGTTGGAGCATTTTCTTTTGTTAAGAACCCATTGGCGACCATTTTTCGCAGGAACTTCTGTCTATATTCCACCACATCCTGTCGTTCATGTCCATCTACATACGTGCCTTTTTTTTTCTTGATGACATCAAATCCAAGATTATGAAGCCAACGCAATGCAGTCGAAATAGAAATTCTTCTTGGATAACCCGGTTCAAGAACACTATTTACTAACAAAACTTCGTTCACCCAATGGCAGAAGGAGACCGATGTTAAGTTTTTTTTACCTTTAACACAGTTATTCTGTCTTACAAACTGTCTGGCCGATTTATTCAGTTCTTCATTTTGCCAGACAACACCAGATCTCTGATAGTGACCCTCATTAGAATCAGGAAAAGAACCTTTCTCTTTAACAAAAAGACCTCTCCACTCTCGTACAGTTCTGTCTGAAACAGAAACCATTTCACTGATCAGTTTTGCAGCTTCTGTAAGTGGAAAGTGAAGGCGATACACAAGGAGGGAGTGAAGAAGCAATGTAAGAGACATAAGATCATCACGGCACAATGAATCAGCCCATTCACGAGCATGGGTTTGAATAGAAGATTCTTCATCAAATTCTTCTGTTTCAGGATCATATTCTTCATCTTGTTCGGTGTCATAATCCTCTAAATTTTCTAAAAGAGTACTAGACTCAAGAGATGATGATGCTTGAGACTCTTCCTTACTAGATTCCCCTCTTTTCTGAACTTTTGTCTTTCTAGCATCTTGTAATTGTTGTTTCCTCTTGCTTGTGTAAGGCATTTTAGTGAAATATCCAATAACAACAACAGAGAAGAAGAATAATAAGTTTTCACGCGTTTAGTATGATGTTTACACGCGGGCAGTAATTAAAATAATTAAAAAGCGTGGGCGGCGAAACAAATTTGATTGGTCAGTCCATAGCAACCACCAAACATTGTTTTTTAACATTCTAATTGAAAGAACAGAAGGTAATATTGAAAAAAATGTATAGTTGCTATGGGGCTATCAGCAGTAGTTTTTCTGTTACGCTCGATTGCATTTTTGGAAGTTCATGGTGAATTGCACTATAACATAATCATAATATTATAATTTATACATGATGAGTTACTTGTAGTGTACAGAATGTAGTAATAGTAACATTAATATATATAATAATATTGATTTATACATGATAAGTTACTTGTAGTGTACAGAATGTAGTAATAGTAACATTGATATATATAATAATATTGATTTATACATAAGTTACTTGTAGTGTACAGAATGTAGTAATAGTAACATTGATATATAATTATAATAATATTGATTTATACATGATCAGTTAGATGCAAGCATTAGTGTATATAATGTAGTAATACTAAAATTATATACAATAATATTTATACATGATGGAACTACCTGTTGAACATTAGTGTACATAATGAGGTAATGCTATAATATTGATTTTGTACAATAATTAATACATGATGAATTACTTGTCTACTTCATTTGGATGACATATGCTGGTCATCTCATCCTACAGACTGAAACTTTATATGCATACTTCATGAACAATACACACTATCTGTTTTAGTCTAATTATATATCTTCCCTCAAGTACATACTACTGGAATATGTATATAAAACTCTTATAATGAACAGATTTGAAAGGAATTATTGACAACATAATGAGTAATCTCGTTGTTATTAAGGCAAAATTGAAAATTATATTGCAAAATTTGCAAAATCGATGTTTAATATTTGAAAAATTACACAAATCTATATAACAATCACAAATTAAAGTATTTATGTGTAAATTTTAAATGCTGTCCTACATCCAGTTTGATCATAACAGTTAATGTAGATAGCAATGTTAATAATCCTTTTGTCTACTGGTACAACTTTAATAACCACATATGTACACAATATTGGTAGTTCTATATATGGCTCCTTTCTATCTGTAATGAATTATCCATTATCTTATAATTATGAACATGATAAACACTTAATTGCTACATGTTATATTTATGTATGTTGAACATGTTAATATATACATACTTTATAGTCAAAGTATGGAGCACTATAATTATACTATTGTTTGTTATTATTTTTTGGGACTATATTATAGATTTATTCCTATTACATTAATTCATTTCATAGTTCATCTCTAGTTGGGGACACAGAATAAAAATTTATAGAGTGGATTTTTTTGATAAAAAAATGTGTTGAAGGAGGAAAAGACAATTCGAAGAAAAGCAAAATTAATTATACAGTAGTAAGTATAACAAAATTAATAGTTCTGTTGTGTTTCAGTAATGATAAGTAACTGTTAAGTTATATTAGAAGAGTTTCATTCTTAATGTTGATGCATCATCTATCTAATATAGATCTATCTGTCTCTATTTTCATTTATCATTTATATTAGTAAAGTAAAGATTCATCAATAGTAACAAGTGTCTGTAGGAGTCACTCAGTTAATACTTAATAGATACATTTAGAGAAGTAGGCAAAAACTTCAGAAAAGATAATGAAATGCTATATACTTGTGAGACTACACGTATATACTAATTTTTATGATGTAATATATCATTATAACATTATTGATTATTATCTTATCATATGAGGTATGTTTAATAAATATTTTCGATTGGTTCCCAAAGAAATCCAAAACAGGATTAACTTGTGACGTTTTTTTGTATCTTTTTCAAAAAAATATTTCTAAATATTTCTCATTATAATTATTATATACACTAAGTTGTGTAATTTGTGGAATGTATCTACATAATTATAATTTAATAATTATATATTCTCAGCTACAAAAACTAATTATATATATTAAGTTTGAGAACCTAATAGGATTCGTCTCGTAGGATTATGTTTTCCTAATTTTTGTATTCAAATTTAAGTACTCGTCTGTTGTTCCACTCACCCACAAATATCGACCCATGTTTGTCAACTGTGCAACAATATGGGTAATTCAAACCAGTTTTATGACATATTAGAGCACCGGTGGGACCAAGAATTCGAATACTGTTGTTCTCTCCTTCAGCTATGAATTTGTTGTCTTCGTGGTCAATGAAAATGCCTGATGGATATCGCATGTTCCCTCCTTGATTATATGTTTCATTACCAAGAGGTGTACCATCAGGAGAGAAGACTGCAATGTGATGATTGTCACGCAATGCCACATGAATTTTACCAGCTGTGTCAACTGCAACATTCCATGGATTGTTTGTACAAGTAATAGTCTTTAAATGTTCTCCTTTTGAAGTGAACAATTGAATTCGATTGTTGCTCTGATCAGCTACAAGAATACCACCCTTTCCATTTTGACAGATGCCACGAGGATTACCAAACTTCCCATCTTCAGTACCATTACCTCCAAACTCACCAATAAATTCTCCATTAATGGAATACATTTTCACAAAATGGTTGTTATAACTGGTAACATATATCGTATCATCTATCTGAGTAATTCCATATGGGTAGTAAAGTTGACCACCTGCATTGTCAGAACCTCCTATTTTGTTTGTAGTTTCATCAGGATTGAAGACTTGAATAACATTTGCATTCCAATTAGTGGCATATATGACATCTTTATCATTAACCATTACACAATATGTTGTACCTTCCAGGTTAATTATTGTTGGTTGTGGTAGATTTGAATAATCTCGACTTTGTCTTGCCATAATTTGATATGGACGACCCAAGACTTCATTTCTAATCATAATTGTAACTTCATATTCTCCAGGTTCTTCTGGAATGAAACCAAATATTGCTGTGCCATCATTTTTTTCAGATTGAGTGACGCTTACTTTAGGAGGTATAAATTCATCGATATCAGCTCCTTTTTTCACCACCTTGTACTGAAAGAGTGCCTCCCCTTCGATTGGTTGATTCTTTTCATCCCTCAATACAACTACCATCTTTCTTTCCTTACCAACAGCTGCTTGTGGAGTGGCTAATCCTTCCACATACAAGAAAGACACATCAGGGACACTTGGAAAATACCCCAGTTTAGCAATCTCTTCTACAAGAGGATCCAAATCAAAGGATGTGTTGATAACTTCATTCTCTTTCAGCTGAAGTGGTAGTCGTCGATATATTTCCATAATCCTATTCACTTGAACTTTCATGGCTTTCTTGACACTTAGCAGCTCTTCTGGAGTATGGTTGTCAATAGCATCTACAACATGCATCTTTGCAAAAGCAATCTTGTCCCTTAAACCCTGTAGTTCATTGAGTTGGTCAGATAATGCACTGTCTTTGCCTTGTGCTATCTCCTCACATCGTAAACGCAACACTCTTCTTCGATCTTCAACTGCCTGTTTCAAATCTTTACTCATCTTGTCAATTCGATTCGCAGCCTCCTTTTCATGTACTTGCACTTGTTCTCTCATCTGTTTCGTTTTGCCTATCGCTTCCTCAAGCATACCCATTGCATCATTGATACCATCCACCTCACCTCTAAACACTTCCTTCTCTTTGTCAGACATCTGGTGTAAGTAACTTCGCTTATGGTTCTCATGTGTGATTACCATGCAATCACGACAAACTAGAATTTCACAGGTTTCACAGAAGAACTTTAGTTCTTCTTTGCTATGTCCAGGCATTGGACACTTCTGTGGAGGAAAGTGGATTTTAAATGAATCCTCGTTGGACTTCTTGGATATTTCTAACTCAATGAAATCGTGATCTTCTTGGCTTAGCCAATTTTGGTGCTCATGCTGGCACTTATCACATAGAAACAGACAACATTTGCAACAGAACGTAGAAGCTTGTTTAGTCGTATCTTTTGGACACTTTTGACAAGCAGCTTTACCCTCCGATTGCTTTTTGTAAGTTGCGGTTTTAACTACGTGAGACAAACGCAGGTTAATAGGAAAGCCAGCAATCCCATCTTCTGGGATACAAGAGCGTACATTACATGTTGGGCATTTTACCTTTCTGTCTTCCGAACACTCTTTGTCGATGTGTTTCAAGAGACATTGTTTACAGAAGGAATGTAAACAGGACAACATTAAAGGACCATCAGCATGTTTGTATATCTCTTCACACAGACCACAGATGAGGTAGGATGTCTGATTGCTTGCCATTTCTGTTTAAGAATAAATACATGGTAATTGAAAATAAACAGTTAATTTTAAAGACCTTACCAAATTTAGTATATAAATTCAGTAACAAAAACAAGAAGCAGCAGAATCTGAATCAGAGAAATGAGAAAGGTCATTCAACTATTGAGGTCATACTATCAACACATTTCATCCCCACTTTCATAAGAATTTACTCCCACTCTAATTATTAGGTAATATAATAATACATGATGAGTTACTAGTAGTGTACATAATGTTGTAATAATATATAAAAATAATATTGATTTATACATGATGAGTTAGTGTATATACATAAGGTAGTAATACTAAAATTGATATTCAATAATAATAATTTATACATGATGAGTTAATTATTAAACATTAGTGTACATAATGTATTAATTATACATAATGAGATATCTGTTAAACAGTAGTGTGTTGAGGTATCTGTTAAACATTAGTGTATGTAATGTAAAATTTATATACATACATTACAATAATATTGATTTATGATGAATCACTTGTTAAATAGATCTACTCCATTCGGATGACATATGCTGGTCACCTCATCCTATAGACTGAAACTTTATATGCATACTTCATGAACAATACTCATTATCTGTTTTAGTCTAATTATATATCCTCCCTCAAGTATATACTACTGGAATATGTATATTAAACTCCTATAATGAACAAATTCGAAAGGAATTATTGACAACATAATGAGTAATCTCGTTGTTATTAAGGCAAAATTAAAGAAATTTGCAAAATTGATGTTTAATATTTTGACAAATTACACAAATCTATATAACAATCAAAAATTAGAGTTATTTAAAGTATTTATGTGAATTATAATTATTAATAAATTTTAAATGCTGTCCTACATCCAGTTTGATCATAACAGTTAATGTAGATAGCAATGTTAATAATCCTTTTGTCTACTGGTACAACTTTAATATCCACATATGTACACAATATTGGGAGGTCTATATAATTATGGCTCCTTTATATCTGTAATGAATTATCCATTATCTTATAATTATGAACATGATAAACACTTAATTGCTACATGTTATATTTATGAACATGTTAAGATATACGTACTAATAATCTTTATAGTCAAAGTATGGAACACTATAATTATACTATTGTTTGTGATTTTTTGGGGGGGACTATAAAGAGTTATTCTTATTACAATAGTACTCTCCTTCATCTCTAGTTAAGGCCACAGATAAAATAGAGTGGATTTCTTTGATTAAAAAATGTGTTGAAGAAGGAAAAGACAATTTGAAGAAAAGCAAAACAGCAGTAAGTATAACAAAACTAATAGTTCTGTTGTGTTTCAGTAATGATAAGTAACTGTTACGTATAATTATAATAGAAGAGTTTCATTCTTAATGTTGATGCATCATTTATCTAATATCTATCTGTCTCTATTTTCATTTATCATTTATATTAGTAAAGTAAAGATTCATCAATAGTGACAAGAGTCTGTAGGAGTCAGAAAGTAGTCAGAAAAGATAATGAAATACTGAGATTATATACTTGTTTGTGATGTAATATTATTATTATAACATTTTTGATTATCTTATAGATTTTATCATACGAGGTATCTTTAATAAATGTTTTCAATTGGTTCCAAAAGAAATCCAAAAACGTAATTAACTTGTGATGTTTTTTTGTATCTTTTTCAAAAAAATAAATATTTCAAAATAGTTTTCATTATATTATATACACTAAAGTATTAATTAGACAAAATTGTGTGATTTGTGGAATGTATCTAATAATTATATATTCTCAGCTACAAAAATCTATTCATTCATTAAGTTTGAGAATCTAAAAGGATTCATCTCGTATTATCAGGTTTTCCTAATCTTAGTATTCAAATTTGAGTACTCGTTTGTTGTTCGCCTCACCCACAAATATCAACCCATGTTTGTCCACTGTGCAACTATACGGACCACCCAAACCAGTTTTATGACATATTAGAGCACCGGTGGGACCAAGAATTCGAATACTGTTGCTACCTCCCTCAGCTATGAATTTGTTGTCTTCGTGGTCAATGAAAATGCCTGTTGGATATCGCATGTTCCCTCCTTGATTATATGTTTCATTACCAAGAGGTATACCATCAGGAGAGAAGACTGCAATGTGATGATTGGCATACAATGCCACATGAATTTTACCAGCTGTGTCAACTGCAACATCCCATGGATTGTTTGTACAAGTAATAGACTTTAAATGTTCTCCTTTTGAAGTGAACAATTGAATTCGTTTGTTACTATGATCAGCTACAAGAATACCACCCTTTCCATTTTGACAGATACCATAAGGATTACTGAACTTCCCATCTTCAGTACCATTACCTCCAAACTCACCAATGAAATCTCCATTAATGGAATACATTTTCACAAAATGGTTGTTTTTACTGGTAACATATATCGTATCATCTATCTGAGTAATTCCCCTGGGGTTGCAAAGTTGACCACCTGCATTGTCAGAACCTCCAATTTTGTTTGTAGTCCCATCAGGATTGAAGACTTGAATAACATGTGCATTCCAATTAGTGGCATATATGACATCTTTATCATTAACCATTACACCATATGTTGGACCTTCCAGGTTAATGATTGTTGGTTGTGGTAGATTTGAATAATCTCGACTTTGCCTTGCCATAATTTGATATGGATGACCCAACACTTCATTTCTAATCATAATTGTAACTTCATATTCTCCCAGTTCTTCTGGAATGAAACCAAATATTGCTGTCCCATCATTTTTTTCCGATTGAGTGACGGTTACTTTAGGAGGTATAAATTCATCGATATCAGCTCCTTTTTTCACCACCTTGTACTAAAAGAGTGCCTCCCCTTCGATTGGTTGATTCTTTTCATCCCTCAATACAACTACCATCTTTCTTTCCTTACCAACAGCTGCTTGTGGAGTGGCTAATCCTTCCACACACGAGAAAGACACATCAGGGACACTTGGAAAATACCCCAGTTTAGCAATCTCTTCTACAAGAGGATCTAAATCAAAGGATGTGTTGATAACTTCATTCTCTTTCAGCTGAAGAGGTAGTCGTCGATATATTTCCATAATCCTATTCACTTGAACTTTCATGGCTTTCTTGACACTTAGCAGCTCTTCTGGAGTATGGTTGTCTATAGCATCTACAACATGCATCTTTGCAAAAGCAATCTTGTCCCTTAAACATTGTAGTTCATTGAGTTGGTCAGATAATGCACTGTCTTTGCCTTGTGCTATCTCCTCACATCGTAAACGCAACACTTTTCTTCGATCTTCAACTGCCTGTTTCAAATCTTTACTCATCTTGTCAATTCGATTCGCAGCCTCCTTTTCATGCACTTGCACTTGTTCTCTCATCTGTTTCGTTTTGCCTATCGCTTCCTCAAGCATACCAATTGCATCATTGACACTCTCAACTTCATTTCGAAATGCTTCCTTCTCTTTGTCAGACATATTGTATATGTGACTATAAGTATGGTCCTTGTGAGCAATTGTTATACAATCACGGCAAACTAGAGTTTCACAGGCTTCACAGAAGTACTTCAGTTCTTCATGTCCAGGTTTTGGGCACTTCTGTAGAGGAAAGTGGATTTTAAATGAAGAATTGCTACCCTCGTTGGACTTCTTGGACATTTCTAGTTCAATGAATTCATGATCTTCTTTACGTAGCCAAATCTGGTGATCACGCTTGCATTTCTGACACAGGAACAGACAACACTTACAACAGAAGGTTGAAGCTTGTTTATTCGTATCTTCAGAACATCTTTGGCAAGCAACATCACCTTCAAATTGCTTTTTATAGGATGCTGTCTCTACTACAAGTGTAGATTTATTGGAAAGCCAGCAATCCCATCTTCTGGGATACAAGAGCGTACATTACATGTTGGGCATTTTACCTTTCTGTCTTCCGAACACTCTTTGTCAATGTGTTTCAAGAGACATGGTTTATGTAAACAGCATTAAAGGACCATCTGTTTGTTTGTATGTCTCTTCACACAGGTCACAGATAAGGGAGAAGGTCTGATTGCTTGCCATTCCTGTTTAGTATGGAAATAGTTATTTGTTAGTTACTAAAACACCTAATTTGAGGGCCTTACCAATTTGGATAAACAGTCAGTTGTTATCTTAACCCCAAGACAAGACATTAAACAGCTGAATGTTAGATCACAAATGAAAAAGGTCATCTAACAATGAGGCATGAGGTCACTGTAGTACTGTTATCAAAACTTTACATGTTCAGAAACTCCCCCAATTTTATATACTCCCACTTGATTTTCACATTAGTGTAAGGTTATATGTTACATAAAGACATACACCCCTTCCCTGGTTAAGATAATAATTATGTATAAATTTATGAAATATGTACGTAATTATTACACAAGATATAGCTAACTATTAATCATTTAAAACTGTCACAAAATGTGCCTATAATGAAAAGACTAAGATCCTAGTTCAAACATGATACTAACTCAATGTCCTACATTGTTGAAGTACAAAAAAATGTTAATATTTCACCACACGTTGGTTGCTGTAATCGGTAACATAAATATATCCTTCCTTGTCTAATGCTACACCTCGAGGGTAACTAAAACCAGACAAGAGATTCACTTGATTACCAGTACCATCTAGAACATGTAGATAAAACTGATTGCTGTACTGGACGGTAATAAAACGAAATCCCAAATCATCGATAGCAAAACCATAAGGGTAATTGAAGTATCCACTTGGATTGCCGTAAGTGGTTATTGCTTTACCATCATGAGAGAACTTTTGAACAATGTGGCCACTATAATATGTAACATGAATATTACCCTCGTTATCCACAGCTACATCTGATGGATTATAACTACCACAGCTAATCGTCTGGATGAGTGAACCATTAGCATTGAATACTTGTACTCTTTGATTATTATAATCAGCGACAAGTAGTTGGCCCTTTCCATTATGAGTAATCCCCCAGGGACCACTCAACTGTCCTTCACCAAATTGACCAGCATACACTCCAGCAATAGTGAACTTTTGAATCCTGTTGTTACCACTGTCCACTACATATAGAATATCACCAGTGATTGTTAATCCAAAGGGTGATTGGAACTGTCCATTACCTGAACCCGGAGAGCCAATGTTCTTTTGCAATGTACCATTTGCATTGAACAAACCAACGTAACCACCAGCATCACTTACATACACGTCCCCATTGGTATGAATGGCCACACCCTGGACATACCTACCAGCATTAAAGTAACATTGTGGACTCAAGCTTGAATAATTTCGTTGTTGCTTCACCTGTATTTGATAAGGACTATTCTGGATGTGTTTGCCTCCGATACATACAGAAAGCTGGTATTCCCCTACTTTATCAGGAATACAAGAAAGTGTAGCTGTACCCTTTTCACCGGCAGATATAACAACCTTCTGCTTCGTCTTGTCATGTAAATTCATCAAATTGGCCTGAATGGGCGTCCTGGACTTGATTGGGTCAATTTTGCTCTTTTCTAATGCTAGCTTAAATTTTCTTTCCTTGCTAACTGTTGCCAGTGGAATAGCCAATCCAAATTCAATAGACAGTAAGGAAGGATCTACTTCTACTACGGCCCCAAACTCACCAATATGTTCCAACACTGGGGAGGTGTTACAGCAAGCCTCAAAAGTGTCATCCTCCTTAATATCACATGACATTTGTTGAAATTCGGTCACGCATTGTTTTAGTCGCTGTATAATAGTTTTTTTGGTACTAAGTAGCTCAGTTATTTGGTGGGTCTCAAGAGAATTTTGAGCAAAGTGGTAGGCAAAGTTAAGCTCATCTTTGAGTTTCTGGAATGACTCCAATTGTATATTAATGACCGACATCTTGCTATTTGCTATTTCATCTGCATCATTTAGAAGAGCTTTGCGTCTCTCAGCCAATGCTGTTTTAAAAGCTGAAAAGGCTTTCTCAATTTCACCATCAATTTCTTGTTTACGAGTTTTTATTCGCTGAATAACTTTCTCCCCATTGCTTATTGCATTGTCTAGTGACTCTATTACCTCTGTACACCCCTTAAAGTTATTTCTGATCTCGCTACGAGCTTCCTCTTTAATTTCATCATGACTACGTTTTGTATGATTAGAGTGATTCAACAAAATACAATCACGACAGCTTAGCATCTCGCAATCTTTACAATAAAACTTTAGCTTTTCGTCAGTATGCAGAGAGCAAAACATGGGCTTACGAGCTATCTGAGGCATGTTATTTCCATCATTTTCTGTTTTCTTTTCTTCTCCAACTGGTATAAGTTCATGTTGAACTGTTTCACGCCACCATTGATGATCTTCTTTACACGACTGGCATAAAAATAAGCAACATTGGCAACAGAACACAACAGCAGAGCCACTGTTTCGCTTCACGCATCGCTCACAGGTTATGCTGTTGCCACTTTGTATTTTCATTTTGCAAGTAGTTACCTCTACCTGATGAGCTAGCCAGAGATTCTGGGGAAACGCTGAAACACCAACCGATGGGATAATTGAATTAGTTTTACAAGTAGGACATTTCAGTTGACCATCTGATACCCCTTGCTGCTCACCTGCTGTGATTAAACATTTTTTACAGAAAGAATGAAGACAGGATAACATCAAAGGGTCAGTGTAAAGATTTGAGCATAGCTGACAGTTAGGATCAGTATCAGTAGCCATCTGTAATGTAGAATGAGATATTAAGTTTACACACAATATTAACACAATACCAACTCACTTTCTTCCCAGGATTTTAAACAAAATAGATCTAGTGATCTTGGTGCACTAGTGCAGCTAGATATGTGGGAAAATGACCCAGCCCCATATCTTGTAATAACTTCCACATTGTTTTGTACAAAAGTCAACAAATATGTACTACGACACAAATTAGATTATCAACTACATAGAAAGATTCTGTTTGTTCAATAACTCAAAGAGTGTACATAACGAGATAATATGTGCATTGCAATAATATTGATTTTGTACAATTACTTGTTAAATAGATCTTCTACTCCATTCGGATGACATATTGCGGTCACCTCATCCTACAGACTGAAACTTTATATGCATACTTCATGAACAATAAACATTATCTGTTTTATTCTCATTATATATTCTCCCTCAAGTACATACTACTGGAATATGTATATTAAACTCTTATAATGAACAAATTCGAAAGGAATTATTGACAACTTAATGAGTAATCTCGTTGTTATTAAGGCAAAATTGAACATTATATTACAAAATTTGCAAAATTGATGTTTAATATTTGAAAAATTACACAAATCTATATAACGATCAAAAATTAGCATTATTTTAAAGTATTTATGATTATAATAATAAAATTTTAAATGCTGTCTTACATCCAGTTTGATCATAACATTTAATGTAGATAGCAATGTTAATAATCCTTTTGTCTACTGGTACAACTTTAATAACCACATATGTACACAATATTGGGAGTTCTATATGGCTCCTTTCTGTCTGTAATGCATTATCCATTATCTTATAATTATGAACATGATAAACACTTAATTGCTACATTATGAACATGTTAATATATATGTACTAATAATCATTATAGTCAAAGTATGGAGCACTATAATTATACTATTGTTTGTTATTATTTTTGGGATTATATTGTTAAGGTAGTACTAGGGAGTGGGCGGATGCGACTCCAATCACTTTCAAAATAGAATATTATATAATATGACTCTAACCTGGTCTAATAGCAACCTTCATATCTTCTGATCAGCTTTATATTGTCCTGTAATTGAAGAAATATGGTTAAAATCGCCATTTTTGCAATCGCAATAAGTACACAACCACGAAAGCCACGCCCACCAATCATGGCGTGCACCAAGTACAATGTATTTTGAGAAAACAAATAGAGCCGTTTTCTGAAAATTCATTTTACTTTTATACTTACAAGAGGGTGAAGAAAGCTGAATTCTGTAGCTTTTCACTGAAACCATAAAATCTACCTTTCTAGACACTATCAAACTCCGATCTTTCTCAGAGAGCAACTACAGTTACCCCCCATTGCTTCATTATCAAGTTACAGTATAGTCATGTATTAAGGTTGTAGTCTTTTCCGTGGGCGGATGCTACTCCAATCAGTTTCTAGTCTTGCAAGCTTCTTGCTGCATACAATCTGGTTCCATTCTGTATTTTTTGGAAGCCACACCCACCCAGGGGTATAATTATTGGGCCTAAATGTTTTCACTGAGTCTGATAGTGTAGTTGCTCTCTGAGAAAGATCGGAGTTTGGTAGTGTCTAGAAAGGTAAATTTTATGGTTTCAGTGAAAAGCTACAGAATTCAGCTTTCTTCAGCCTCTTGTAACTTTAAAAGTAAAATGAATTTGCAGAAAACGGCTTCGTAACTTTTCTGAAAATACATTGTACTTGGTGCACACCATGTATAGTGGGCGTGGCTTTTGTGGTTTTGTACTTATGTTAATTGGAAAAATGGCAATTTTAACAATATTTCTTCAATTACAGGACAATATAAAGCTGATCGGAAGATTTGAAGGTTGCTATTACACCAGGTTAGAGTCATATTATATAATATTCTATTTTGAAACTGATTGGAGTCGCATCCGCCCACTCCCTAGTACTACCTTAACAATATAATCCCTTATGACATTAAACTAGTGTTGTTTTAGTTTACTATAACTAAAACTAAAACTCCTTTTAGTAAGGCATTTTGACTTTTAGTTAACTAAACTATAACTAAATTACAAGCTACTGTAATAATTATAACTAACTAAAATGAAAATTGGTCAATAATGAACACTTTTAGTTAGTTAACTTAAACTCAAACACTTTTAGTAAGCCTAATCTTATTTTAGTTAACTAAACTATAACTAAACTAAAAGTTTGAAAAACCAGGCATTATATAACTCATGTATAACTAAATGTAGTCATGTTTGTCATACTAAAACAACACTACATTAAACTATACACTATATTACAAGTCATCTCATCATAATTTTGAGGACATCATGAATGTGAACAGACTATAATTATCTACTCGTAGAAGGAAATTGAAGTTCAAACTCAGAAAGTGAAACCTAAAAGCAAGAAAGGTATCACCCTCAGTCTTCAAGAGTTTCATAAGACGGGTATATTGTACATTATGTATGGCTTACTAATTATGATTGGTTTATATATTCACAGATCTGAATTTGTCTTCACCCGATTCACCAAAAAAACAGGTTTGTTAATCAGCATAGACATACTTGGAGCTGTATGACTCCTTCAGTCTCCTTGTGTAGTATGTGTTTGTACTGCTCTGACCAAATAACAAGACTTGATAATGTGATGAACAGGACTACATGTTTGACATGTACATACTGGTGTTGTATGACTCCTTGTGTTGTACTGGTTTTTACTCCATGTCTGACCAAATAATAAGACTTGATAATATGATGAACAGGACTACATGTATGACATGTACATACTGGTGTTGTATGACTTCTTGTGTTGTATGTGTTTGTACTGCAAAATAACAACCCCCTGCAACAAAGCAATCTTGTATGTAGATGTATGGTCTTGTTCATCCTGTTTACAAGTCTGTTATTTGGTAAGACATACAGTACAAACCAATACAACACAAGGAGTCATACAACTCCTAGACTACCAGTATTGTACATGTACACAAGAAGCCTAGACTACCAGTATTGTACATGTACACAAGGAGTCATACAACTCCTAGACTACCAGTATTGTACATGCACACAAGGAGTCATACAACTCCTAGACTACCAGTATTGTACATGTACACAAGGAGTCGTACAACTCCTAGACTACCAGTATTGTACATGTACACAAGGAGTCATACAACTCCTAGACTACCAGTATTGTACATCCACACAAGGAGTCATACAACTCCTAGACTACCAGTATTGTACATGCACACAAGGAGTCGTACAACTCCTAGACTACCAGTATTGTACATGTACACAAGGAGTCGTACAACTCCTAGAGTACCAGTATTGTACATGTACACAAGGAGTCGTACAACTCCTAGAGTACCAGTATTGTACATGTACACAAGGAGTCATACAACTCCTAGACTACCTGTATTGTACATGTACACAAGGAGTCATACAACTCCTAGACTACCAGTATTGTACATGCACACAAGGAGTCATACAACTCCTAGACTACCAGTATTGTACATGCACACAAGGAGTCGTACAACTCCTAGACTACCAGTATTGTACATGTACACAAGGAGTCGTACAACTCCTAGAGTACCAGTATTGTACATGTACACAAGGAGTCGTACAACTCCTAGACTACCAGTATTGTACATGTACACAAGGAGTCATACAACTCCTAGACTACCTGTATTGTACATGTACACAAGGATCGAGTCATACAACTCTTAGACTACCAGTATTGTACATGTACACAAGAAGCCTAGACTACCAATATTGTACATGTACACAAGGAGTCATACAACTCCTAGAATACCAGTATTGTACATGTACACAAGGAGTCGTACAACTCCTAGAGTACCAGTATGTACATGTACACAAGGAGTCATACAACTCCTAGACTACCAGTATTGTACATGTACACAAGGAATCATACAACTCCTAGACTACCTGTATTGTACATGTACACAAGGAGTCATATAACTCCTAGACTAGTATTGTACATGTACACAAGGAGTCATACAACTCCTAGACTACCAGTATTGTACATGTACACAAGAAGCCATATAACTCCTAGACTACCAGTATTGTACATGTACACAAGGAGTCATACAACTCCTAGACTACCAGTATTGTACATGTACACAAGAAGCCATATAACTCCTAGACTACCAGTATTGTACATGTACACAAGGAGTCATACAACTCCTAGACTACCAGTATTGTACATGTACACAAGAAGTCATACAACTCTTAGACTAGTATTGTACATGTACACAAGGAGTCATACAACTCCTAGACTACCAGTATCGTACATGTACACAAGAAGTCATACAACTCCTAGACTAGTATTGTACATGTACACAAGGAGTCATACAACTCCTAGACTACCAGTATCGTACATGTACACAAGAAGTCATACAACTCTTAGACTAGTATTGTACATGTACACAAGGAGTCATACAACTCCTAGACTACCAGTACAATACTTTATTAGACACTTGACAGCATTTGGCTAGATATCAGAAGGTCCTGGGTTCAATCCCTAGTTAGACTCCTGACGTTTTCAGTTTTCCTTTGTTTCTAATCCTTTTCATGCCTGCATATTGTAACAATGCATCGTACAAGTCCCATACAATCAACCTTGCATCTAATTATGGGAATTTGTTTGATTACGGAATATTCTTATTGGTATTGGTACCAGGGTTTCATTTTGGGTGGGGCATTCACCCCCCTTGCTAAAATCTTGCTCCCCTCCTTTGGAAGTCAGTTAGCATTTTTGATTGATTGTATATATTTTGTAATAGAATGAAGAGATTTCAAATGGAGTAGATTTCTTTGATAAAATACAAACAGATTTACACAATGAGTTGAAGAAGGAACAGACAAGTAGAAGAAAAGTGAAAATTAATCATGTATAACCTTGTTCTGTTCTGCTTTCAGGCAAATAGAATCATGTCATCCAATCTATCTATCTATCCTATCTATCTATCTATCTATCTATCTATCTATCTTCTATCTATCTATCTATCTATCTATCTATCTATCTATTTATCTATCTATCTATCTATCTATCTATCTATCTATCTATCATGATAATATTAGCAAACTTCAGAGTCATCAGAGGACTCAAAAGTGAAAGAGTCTGTAAGAGTTGCTCAATTAATAGATAGATTAGAGAAGAAGGAGACTACAGTGGAAAACTTGAGAACTGAGAACGACAAACTACTTGTGAGATACTACTTCATCAGTACCTAGTATCAATAATTTATAATCCTGATTTCATTGTGTACAGCAAGAGTTACAGGAAGTCAAAAGAAGGAACCAGGTACTTTATAAGATGTTAAGCAAAGGAGAAAGTGAGTATTATACTAACTACATTGTTAACTAAAGATGACCTGTTGATGTATAGTTGCTACTAAGTCCGATCTTCTTGAACAAGTTGAGGAGCTGTCTTCTATCAAGGATGAACTTACAATTGAGGTATGTGACCAGGGTGAGGATTTTTACATGTATGGGTGTCAGGATCTGAGAATTGGTATGAGACTTATGAATTTTGTAGATTGAAAGATTACACAGTGAACTTGAACAAGAGAAATCCAAAAACAAGACTTTAAAATCAGAATTGCAGAAAACACAGGTAAATTATTTATTGCTACACAAATTTTTGTGGTGTTAGGTCAATCATAATTATTAGAATATGAATTTGTCATTCTATAGGGTCCCAAAGGAAATTCAAAAACGTGATTAATATATTTTTGATCTTTTTTGTATGTTTTTCAAAAAAAATATTTCGTAATAGTTCTCATTACATTATACACTAAAGTATTAATTAAACAAAATTGTGTATTTGTGGAATGTATCATCATAATTATAATCTATATTCTCAGCTACAAAAACTAATTATATTAAGTTTGAGAACCTAATAGGATTTGTCTCGTAGGATCCTAATCTTTGTATTCAAATTTGAGTACTCGTTTGTTGTGATACTCACCCACAATTATCGACCCATGTTTGTCAACTGTGCAACTATACGGACCATTCAAACCAGTTTTATGACATATTAGAGCACCGGTGGGACCAAGAATTCGAACACTGTTGTTACCTCCCTCAGCTATGAATCTGTTGTCTTCATGGTCAATGAAAATGCCTGTTGGATATTGCATGTTCCCTCCTTGATTATATGTTTCATTACCAAGAGGTGTACCATCAGGAGAGAAGACTGCAATGTGATTATTGCTATACAATGCCACATGAATTTTACCAGCTGTGTCAACTGCAACATCCCATGGATTGTTTGTACAAGTAATAGACTTTAAATGTTCTCCTTTTGAAGTGAACAATTGAATTCGTTTGTTACTATAATCAGCTACAAGAATACCACCCTTTCCATTTTGACAGATACCATAAGGATTACTGAACTTCCCATCTTCAGTACCATTACCTCCAAACTCACCAATAAAATCTCCATTAATGGAATACATTTTCACAAAATGGTTGCTATAACTAGTAACATATATCGTATCATCTATCTGAGTAATTCCCCACGGGTTGCAAAGTTGACCACCTGCATTGTCAGAACCTCCTATTTTGTTTGTAGTCCCATCAGGATTGAAGACTTGAATAACATGTGCACTCCAATTACTGGCATATATGACATCTTTATCATTAACCATTACACCATGTGTTGAATCTTCCAGGTTAATGATTGTTGGTTGTGGTAGATTTGAATAATCTCGACTTTGCCTTGCCATAATTTGATATGGACGACCCAAGACTTCATTTCTAATCATAATTGTAACTTCATATTCTCCAGGTTCATCTGGAATGAAACCAAATATTGCTGTGCCATCATTTTTTTCCGATTGTGTGACTGTTACTTTAGGAGGTATAAATTCATCAATATCAACTCCTTTTTTCACCACCTTGTACTGAAAAAGTGCCTCCCCTTCGATTGGTTGATTCTTCTCATCCCTCAATACAACTGCCATCTTTAGTTCCTTACCAATGCCAATAACTGTTTGAGGAGTAGCTACAGATGAGTTAGACACATCAGGGACACTTGGAAAATACCCGAGTTTAGCAATCTCTTCTACAAGAGGATCCAAATCAAAGGATGTGTTGATAACTTCATTCTCTTTCAGCTGAAGAGGTAGTCGTCGATATATTTTCATAATCCTATTCACTTGAACTTTCAAGCCTTTCTTGACACTTAGCAGCTCTTCTGGAGTATGGCTGTCAATAGCATCTACAACATGCATCTTTGCAAAAGCAATCTTGTCCCTTAAACCCTGTAGTTCATTGAGTTGGTCAGATAATGCACTGTCTTTGCCTTGTGCTATCTCCTCACATCGTAAACGCAACACTCTTCTTCGATCTTCAACTGCCTGTTTCAAATCTTTACTCATCTTGTCAATTCGATTCGCAGCCTCCTTTTCATGCACTTGCACTTGTTCTCTCATCTGTTTCGTTTTGCCTATCGCTTCCTCAAGCATACCCATTGCATCATTGATACCATCAACTTCTGTTCGAAACACTTCCTTCTCTTTGTCGGACATCTGGTGTAGGTAACTGTGAGTATGATCCTTGTGTGTAATTGCCATACAATCACGACAAACTAGAATTTCACAGGTTTCACAGAAGAACTTTAGTTCTTCTTTGCTATGTCCAGGCATTGGACACTTCTGTGGAGGAAAGTGGATTTTAAATGAAGAATTGCTACCTTCATTGGACTTCTTGGATATTTCTAACTCAATGAAATCGTGATCTTCTTGGCTTAGCCAATTTTGGTGATCATGCTGGCAATTATCACACAAGAACAGACAACATTTACAACAGAAAGTAGAAGCTTGTTTAGTCGTATTTTTAGGACATTTTTGGCAAGCAGTTTTACCTTCCAACTGCTTTCTATAGGATGCTGTTTCTATTACATGAGCCAAGCGCAGGTTGATTGGAAAGCCAGCAATCCCATCTTCTGGGATACAGGAACGTACATTACATGTTGGGCATTTTACCTTTCTGTCTTCCGAACACTCTTTGTCGATGTGTTTCAAGAGACATGGTTTACAGAAAGAATGTAAACAGGACAGCATCAAAGGACCATCTGTGTGTTTGTATGTCTCTTCACACAGGTCACAGATAAGGGAGAAGGTCTGATTGCTTGCCATTCCTGTTTAGTATGGATAATATCTAATTGTTAGCCTGATAAATAGGTAATTTGAGGGCCTTACCAATTTAGTAGTAACCAAGACAGAATCTTGAATCAGAGAAATGAGAAAGGTCATTCAACTATTCAGGTCATTCAGGTCATACTATCAACACATTTCATCCCACAATTTCATAAGAATTTACTCCCACTATAACATTAGTGTATATAATCATAATATTATAATTTATACATGATGAGTTACTTGTAGTGTACAGAAAGTAGTAATAGTAACATTGATATATATAATAATATTTATTTATACATGATCAGTTAGATGCAAGCATTAGTGTATATAATGTAGTAATACTAAAATTATATACAATAATATTTATACATAATGGAACTACCTGTTAAACATTAGTGTACATAATGAGGTAATGCTATAATATTGATTTGTACAATAATTAATACATGATGAATTACTTGTTAAATAGATCTTCTACTCCATTCGAATGACATATGCTGGTCACCTCATCCTACAGACTGAAACTTTATATGCATACTTCATGAACAATAAACATTATCTGTTTTATTCTCATTATATATTCTCCCTCAAGTACATACTACTGGAATATGTATATTAAACTCTTATAATGAACAAATTTGAAAGACAACATAATGAGTAATCTCGTTGTTATTAAGGCAAAATTGAAAATTATATTGCAAAATCGATGTTTAATGATTTGATAAATCTATATAACAATCAAAAATTAGAGTTATTTAAAGTATTTATGTGAACTGTATTAATAAAATTTAAATGCTGCCCTACATCCAGTTTGATCATAACAGTTAATGTAGATAGCAATGTTAATATTCCTTTTGTCTACTGGTACAAATTTAATAACCACATATGTACACAACATTGGGAGGTCTATATATGGCTTCTTTCTATCTGTAATGAATTATCCATTATTTTATAATTATGAACATGATAAACACTTAATTGCTACATGTTATATTTATGAACATGTTAATATATACATACTGATAATCTTTATAGTCAAAGTATGGAGCACTATAATTATACTATTGTTTGTTATAATTATACTATTGTTTGTTAAGAATAAACATTTTAGGCCCAATAATTATACCCCTGGGTGGGTGTGGCTTCCAAAAAATACAGAATGGAACCAGATTGTATGCAGCAAGAAGCTTGCAAGACTAGAAACTGATTGGAGTAGCATCCGCCCACAGAAAAGACTACAACCTTAATACATGACTATACTGTAACTTGATAATGAAGCAATGCCAGGGTAACTGTAGTTGCTCTCTGAGAAAGATCGGAGTTTGATAGTGCCTAGAAAGGTAGATTTTATGGTTTCAGTGAAAAGCTACAGAATTCAGCTTTCTTCAGCCTCTTGTAACTATAAAAGTAAAATGAATTTCCAGAAAACGGCTCTATTTGTTTTCTGTAAATGCATTGTACTTGGTGCACGCCATGATTGGTGGGCGTGGCTTTCTCAGTTTTGTACTTATTGAGATTGCAAAAATGGACATTTTATATATGTTTTATCAATTCCAGGACCCTATAAAGGTGATTAGAAGATATGAAGGTTGCTACTACACCAGGTTAGAGTCATATTATATAATATTCTATTTTGAAACTGATTGGAGTCGCATCCGCCCACTCCCTAGTACCACCTTAACAGTTAAACTTAGCAGTATCATTAATTAAGAAAGTTAACATATTAAACTCAAACACTTTTAGTAAGCCTAATCTTATTTTAGTTAACTAAACTATAACTAAACTAAAAGTTTGAAAAACCAGGCATTATATAACTACATGTATAACTAAATGTAGTCATGTTTGTCATACTAAAACAACACTACATTAAACTATACACTATATTACAAGTCATCTCATCATAATTTTGAGGACATCATGAATGTGAACAGACTATAATTATCTACTCGTAGAAGGAAATTGAAGTTCAAACTCAGAAAGTAAAACCTAAAAGCAAGAAAGGTATCACCCTCAGTCTTCAAGAGTTTCATAAGACGGGTATATTGTACATTATGTATGGCTTACTAATTATGATTGGTTTATATATTCACAGATCTGAATTTGTCTTCACCCGATTCACCAAAAAAACAGGTTTGTTAATCAGCATAGACATACTTGGAGCTGTATGACTCCTTCAGTCTCCTTGTGTAGTATGTGTTTGTACTGCTCTGACCAAATAACAAGACTTGATAATGTAATGAACAGGACTACATGTTTGACATGTACATACTGGTGTTGTATGACTCCTTGTGTTGTACTGGTTTTTACTCCATGTCTGACCAAATAATAAGACTTGATAATATGATGAACAGGACTACATGTATGACATGTACATACTGGTGTTGTATGACTTCTTGTGTTGTATGTGTTTGTACTGCAAAATAACAACCCCCTGCAACAAAGCAATCTTGTATGTAGATGTATGGTCTTGTTCATCCTGTTTACAAGTCTGTTATTTGGTAAGACATACAGTACAAACCAATACAACACAAGGAGTCATACAACTCCTAGACTACCAGTATTGTATATGTAAAAAAGCCTAGACTACCAGTATTGTACATGTACACAAGGAGTCATACAACTCCTAGACTACCAGTATTGTACATGTACACAAGGAGTCATACAACTCCTAGACTACCAGTATTGTACATGCACACAAGGAGTCATACAACTCCTAGACTACCAGTATTGTACATGTACACAAGGAGTCATACAACTCCTAGACTACCAGTATTGTACATGTACACAAGAAGCCTAGAATACCAGTATTGTACATGTACACAAGGAGTCATACAACTCCTAGACTACCAGTATTGTATATGTACACAAGAACCCTAGACTACCAGTATTGTACATGTACACAAGGAGTCATACAACTCCTAGACTACCAGTATTGTATATGTACACAAGAACCCTAGACTACCAGTATTGTACATGTACACAAGGAGTCATACAACTCCTAGACTACCAGTATTGTACATGTACACAAGAAGCCTAGAATACCAGTATTGTACATGTACACAAGGAGTCATACAACTCCTAGACTACCAGTATTGTATATGTACACAAGAAGCCTAGACTACCAGTATTGTACATGTACACAAGGAGTCATACAACTCCTAGACTACCAGTATTGTACATGTACACAAGGAGTCATACAACTCCTAGACTACCAGTATTGTACATGCACACAAGGAGTCATACAACTCCTAGACTACCAGTATTGTACATGTACACAAGGAGTCGTACAACTCCTAGACTACCAGTATTGTACATGTACACAAGGAGTCGTACAACTCCTAGACTACCAGTATCGTACATGTACACAAGAAGTCATACAACTCCTAGACTAGTATTGTACATGTACACAAGGAGTCATACAACTCCTAGACTACCAGTATTGTACATGTACACAAGGAATCATACAACTCCTAGACTACCAGTATTGTACATGTACACAAGGAATCATACAACTCCTAGACTACCAGTATCGTACATGTACACAAGAAGTCATACAACTCCTAGACTAGTATTGTACATGTACACAAGGAGTCATACAACTCCTAGACTACCAGTATTGTACATGTACACAAGAAGTCATATAACTCCTAGACTACCAGTATTGTACATGTACACAAGGAGTCATACAACTCCTAGACTACCAGTATTGTACATGTACACAAGAAGTCATACAACTCTTAGACTAGTATTGTACATGTACACAAGGAGTCATACAACTCCTAGACTACCAGTATTGTACATGTACACAAGAAGTCATACAACTCCTAGACTAGTATTGTACATGTACACAAGGAGTCATACAACTCTTAGACTACCAGTATTGTACATGTACACAAGGAGTCGTACAACTCCTAGACTACCAGTATTGTACATGTACACAAGGAGTCGTACAACTCCTAGACTACCAGTATTGTACATGTACACAAGAAGTCATACAACTCTTAGACTAGTATTGTACATGTACACAAGGAGTCATACAACTCCTAGACTAGTATTGTACATGTACACAAGGAGTCGTACAACTCCTAGACTACCAGTATTGTACATGTACACAAGAAGTCATATAACTCCTAGACTACCAGTATTGTACATGTACACAAGAAGTCATACAACTCCTAGACTACCAGTACAATACTTTATTAGACACTTGACAGCATTTGGCTAGATATCAGAAGGTCCTGGGTTCAATCCCTAGTTAGACTCCTGACGTTTTCAGTTTTCCTTTGTTTCTAATCCTTTTCATGCCGGCATATTGTAACAATGCATCGTACAAGTCCCATACAATCAACCTTGCATCTAATTATGGGAATTTGTTTGATTACGGAATATTCTTATTGGTATTGGTACCAGGGTTTCATTTTGGGTGGGGCATTCACCCCCCTTGCTAAAATCTTGCTCCCCTCCTTTGGAAGTCAGTTAGCATTTTTGATTGATTGTATATATTTTGTAATAGAATGAAGAGATTTCAAATGGAGTAGATTTCTTTGATAAAATACAAACAGATTTACACAATGAGTTGAAGAAGGAACAGACAAGTAGAAGAAAAGTGAAAATTAATCATACAATAGTAAGTATAACCTTGTTCTGTTCTGCTTTCAGGCAAATAGAATCATGTCATCCAATCTATCTATCTATCCTATCTATCTATCTATCTATCTATCTATCTATCTATCTTCTATCTATCTATCTATCTATCTATCTATCTATCTATCTATCATGATAATATTAGCAAACTTCAGAGTCATCAGAGGACTCAAAAGTGAAAGAGTCTGTAAGAGTTGCTCAATTAATAGATAGATTAGAGAAGAAGGAGACTACAGTGGAAAACTTGAGAACTGAGAACGACAAACTACTTGTGAGATACTACTTCATCAGTACCTAGTATCAATAATTTATAATCCTGATTTCATTGTGTACAGCAAGAGTTACAGGAAGTCAAAAGAAGGAACCAGGTACTTTATAAGATGTTAAGCAAAGGAGAAAGTGAGTATTATACTAACTACATTGTTAACTAAAGATGACCTGTTGATGTATAGTTGCTACTAAGTCCGATCTTCTTGAACAAGTTGAGGAGCTGTCTTCTATCAAGGATGAACTTACAATTGAGGTATGTGACCAGGATGAGGATTTTTACATATATGGGTGTCAGGCTCTGAGAATTGGTATGAGACTTATGATTTTTATAGATTGAAAGATTACACAGTGAACTTGAACAAGAGAAATCCAAAAACAAGACTTTAAAATCAGAATTACAGAAAACACAGGTAAATTATTTATTGTTACACATATTTTTGTGGTGTTAGGTCAATCATAATTATTAGAATATGAATTTGTCATTCTATAGGGTCCCAAAGGAAATTCAAAAACATGATTAATAAATTTTTGATGTTTTTTGTATGTTTTTCAAAAAAAATATTTCGTAATAGTTCTTATTGCATTATACACTAAAGTATTAAAGAAAATTGTGTATTTGTGGAATGTATCTCCATAATTATAATCTATATTCTCAGCTACAAAAAACTAATTGTGTTAAGTTTAAGAACCTAATAGGATTTGTCTCGTTGGATCCTAATCTTTGTATTCAAATTTGAGTACTCGTTTGTTGTTATACTCGCCCACAAATATCGACCCATGTTTGTCAACTTTGCAACTATACGAACCATTCAAACCAGTTTTATGACATATTAGAGCACCGGTGGGACCAAGAATTCGGATACTGCCGTTATTTCCCTCAGCTATGAATTTGTTGTCTTCATGGTCAATGAAAATGCCTGTTGGATATTGCATGTTCCCTCCTTGATTATATGTTTCATTACCAAGAGGTGTACCATCAGGAGAGAAGACTGCAATGTGATTATTGTGATACAATGCCACGTGAATTTTACCAGCTGTGTCAACTGCAACATCCATTGGATAGTCTGTACAAGTAATAGACTTTAAATGTTCTCCTTTTGAAGTGAACAATTGAATTCGTTTGTTACTATAATCAGCTACAAGAATACCACCCTTTCCATTTTGACAGATACCATGAGGATTACTGAACTTCCCATCTTCAGTACCATTACCTCCAAACTCACCAATGAAATCTCCATTAATGGAATACATTTTCACAAAATGGTTGGTATAACTGGTAACATATATCGTATCATCTATCTGAGTAATTCCCCAGGGGTTGGAAAGTTGACCACCTGCATTGTCAGAACCTCCAATTTTGTTTGTAGTCCCATCAGGATTGAAGACTTGAATAACATGTGCATTGAAATTAGTGGCATATATGACATCTTTATCATTAACCATTACACCATATGTTGAATCTTCCAGGTTAATGATTGTTGGTTGTGGTAGATTTGAATAATCTCGACTTTGCCTTGCCATAATGTGATATGGACGACCCAAGACTTCATTTCTAATCATAATTGTAACTTCATATTCTCCGGGTTCATCTGGAATGAAACCAAATATTGCTGTGCCATCATTTTTTTCCGATTGTGTGACTGTTACTTTAGGAGCTATAAATTCATCAATATCAACTCCTTTTTTCACCACCTTGTACTGAAAAAGTGCCTCCCCTTCGATTGGTTGATTCTTCTCATCCCTCAATACAACTGCCATCTTTAGTTCCTTACCAATGCCAATAACTGTTTGAGGAGTAGCTACAGATGAGTTAGACACATCAGGGACACTTGGAAAATACCCCAGTTTAGCAATCTCTTCTACAAGAGGATCCAAATCAAAGGATGTGTTGATAACTTCATTCTCTTTCAGCTGAAGAGGTAGTCGTCGATATATTTTCATAATCCTATTCACTTGAACTTTCAAGCCTTTCTTGACACTTAGCAGCTCTTCTGGAGTATGGTTGTCAATAGCATCTACAACATGCATCTTTGCAAAAGCAATCTTGTCCCTTAAACCCTGTAGTTCATTGAGTTGGTCAGATAATGCACTGTCTTTGCCTTGTGCTATCTCCTCACATCGTAAACGCAACACTCTTCTTCGATCTTCAACTGCCTGTTTCAAATCTTTACTCATCTTGTCAATTCGATTCGCAGCCTCCTTTTCATGCACTTGCACTTGTTCTCTCATCTGTTTCGTTTTGCCTATCGCTTCCTCAAGCATACCCATTGCATCATTGATACCATCCACCTCACCTCTAAACACTTCCTTCTCTTTGTCAGACATCTGGTGTAAGTAACTTCGCTTATGGTTCTCATGTGTGATTACCATGCAATCACGACAAACTAGAATTTCACAGGTTTCACAGAAGAACTTTAGTTCTTCTTTGCTATGTCCAGGCATTGGACACTTCTGTGGAGGAAAGTGGATTTTAAATGAATCCTCGTTGGACTTCTTGGATATTTCTAACTCAATGAAATCGTGATCTTCTTGGCTTAGCCAATTTTGGTGCTCATGCTGGCACTTATCACATAGAAACAGACAACATTTGCAACAGAACGTAGAAGCTTGTTTTGTCGTATCTTTTGGACACTTTTGACAAGCAACTTTACCCTCTGATTGCTTTTTGTAAGTTGCGGTTTTAACTACGTGAGACAAACGCAGGTTAATAGGAAAGCCAGCAATCCCATCTTCTGGGATACAAGAGCGTACATTACATGTCGGGCATTTTACCTTTCTGTCATTCGAACATTCTTTGTCGATGTGTTTCAAGAGACATTGTTTACAGAAAGAATGTAAACAGGACAACATTAAAGGACCATCTGTGTGTTTGTATATCTCTTCACACAGACCACAGATGAGGTAGGATGTCTGATTGCTTGCCATTTCTGTTTAAGAATAAATACATGGTAATTGAAAATAAACAGTTAATTTTAAAGGCCTTACCAAATTAAGTATATAAATTCAGTAACAAAAACAAGAAGCAGCAGAATCTGAATCAGAGAAATGAGAAAGGTCATTCAACTATTGAGGTCATACTATCAACACATTTCATCCCCCACTTTCATAAGAATTTACTCCCACTCTAATATTAGTGTAATATAATAATACATGATGAGTTACTAGTAGTGTACATAATGTTGTAATAATACATGATGAGTTAGTGTATATACGTAAGGTAGTAATACTAAAATTGATATTCAATAATAATAATTTATACATGATGAGTTAATTATTAAACATTAGTGTACATAATGTAGTATATATACATTATACATAATGAGTTATCCGTGAGTGTGTTGAGTTATCTGTTAAACATTAGTGTATGTAATGTAAAATGTATATACATACATTACAATAATATTGATTTATGATGAATCACTTGTTAAATAGATCTACTCCATTCGGATGACATATGCTGGTCACCTCATCCTATAGACTGAAACTTTATATGCATACTTCATGAACAATACACATTATCTGTTTTATTCTCATTATATATCCTCCCTCAAGTATATACTACTGGAATATGTATATTAAACTCTTATAGTGAACAAATTCGAAAGGAATTATTGACAACATAATGAGTAATCTCGTTGTTATTAAGGCAAAATTGAAAATTATATTGCAAATTTTGCAAAATCGATGTTTAATGTTTTGACAAATTACACAAATCCATCAAAAATTATTAAAGAGTTATTTAAAGTATTTATGTGAAGTTATATTAATAAAATTTAAATGCTGCCCTACATCAAGTTTGATCATAACAGTTAATGTAGATAGCAATGTTAATATTCCTTTTGTCTACTGGTACAACTTTAATAACCACATATGTACACAACATTGGGAGTTCTATATATGGCTCCTTTCTATCTGTAATGAATTATCCATTATCTTATAATTATGAACATGATAAACACTTAATTGCTACATGTTATATTTATGAACATGTTAATATATACATACTGATAATCTTTATAGTCAAAGTATGGAGCACTATAATTATACTATTGTTTGTTATTATTTTTTGGGACTATGAAAAGTGATTCTTATTACATTTCATAGTACTCTCCTTCATCTCTAGTTGGGGCCACAGACTGGATTTCTTTGATACTTAATGTGTTAAAGAAGGAAAAGACAATTCGAAGAAAAGCGAAAAGTAATTTGGTTTGAACTATTAGTATAACAAAACTAATAGTTCTGTTCTGTTTCAGTATTGATAAGTAACTGTTATGTATAGTTATAATAGAAGAGTTTCATTCTTAATGTTGATGCATCATCTATCTAATATCTATCTGTCTCTATTTCTTTTATCATTTATATTAGTAAAGTAAATATTCATCAATAGTGACAAGAGTCTGTAAGAGTCACTCAGTTAATACTTAATGGATAGATTAGAGAAGTAGTCAGAAAAGATAATGAAATACTATATACTTGTGAGATTATATACTATAACTATAAATTTTTACACATTTTTGTGATGTAATATTATTATTATAACATTTTTGATTGTCTTATCGATTTTATCATACGAGGTAACTTTAATAAATTTTTTCAATTGGTTCCAAAAGAAATCCAAAAACGCGATTAACTTGTGATGTTTTTTTTTGTATCTTTTTCAAAAAAACATTTCTAAATATTTCTCATTATATCATATACACTAAAGTATTAATTACACAAAATTGTGTGATTTGTGGAATGTATCTACATAATTATAATTTATGAATATCTAATAATTATATATTCTCGGCTACAAAACCTAATTATATTAAGTTTGAGAATCTAAAAGGATTTGTCTCGTAGGATTATGTTTTCCTAATCTTTGTATTAAAATTTGAGTACTCGGTTGTTGTGATACTCACCCACAATTATCGACCCATGTTTGTCAACTGTGCAACTATATGGACCATTCAAACCAGTTTTATGACATATTAGAGCACCGGTGGGACCAAGAATTCGGATACTGTTGTTACCTCCCTCAGCTATCAATTTGTTGTCTTCGTGGTCAATGAAAATGTCTGATGGACATCGCATGTTCCCTCCTTGATTATATGTTTCATTACCAAGAGGTGTACCATCAGGAGAGAAGACTGCAATGTGATGATTATCATACAATGCCACATGAATTTTACCAGCTGTGTCAACTGCAACATCCCATGGATAGTTTGTACAAGTAATAGACTTTAAATGTTCTCCTTTTGAAGTGAACAATTGAATTCGTTTGTTACTATAATCAGCTACAAGAATACCACCCTTTCCATTTTGACAGATACCATAAGGATTACTGAACTTCCCATCTTCAGTACCATTACCTCCAAACTCACCAATAAAATCTCCATTAATGGAATACATTTTCACAAAATGGTTGCTATAACTAGTAACATATATCGTATCATCTATCTGAGTAATTCCCCACGGGTTGCAAAGTTGACCACCTGCATTGTCAGAACCTCCTATTTTGTTTGTAGTCCCATCAGGATTGAAGACTTGAATAACATGTGCACTCCAATTACTGGCATATATGACATCTTTATCATTAACCATTACACCATGTGTTGAATCTTCCAGGTTAATGATTGTTGGTTGTGGTAGATTTGAATAACCTCGACTTTGCCTTGCCATAATTTGATATGGACGACCCAAGACTTCATTTCTAATCATAATTGTAACTTCATATTCTCCAGGTTCATCTGGAATGAAACCAAATATTGCTGTGCCATCATTTTTTTCCGATTGTGTGACTGTTACTTTAGGAGGTATAAATTCATCAATATCAACTCCTTTTTTCACCACCTTGTACTGAAAAAGTGCCTCCCCTTCGATTGGTTGATTCTTCTCATCCCTCAATACAACTGCCATCTTTAGTTCCTTACCAATGCCAATAACTGTTTGAGGAGTAGCTACAGATGAGTTAGACACATCAGGGACACTTGGAAAATACCCCAGTTTAGCAATCTCTTCTACAAGAGGATCCAAATCAAAGGATGTGTTGATAACTTCATTCTCTTTCAGCTGAAGAGGTAGTCGTCGATATATTTCCATAATCCTATTCACTTGAACTTTCATGGCTTTCTTGACACTTAGCAGCTCTTCTGGAGTATGGTTGTCAATAGCATCTACAATATGCATCTTTGCAAAAGCAATCTTGTCCCTTAAACCCTGTAGTTCATTGAGTTGGTCAGATAATGCACTGTCTTTGCCTTGTGCTATCTCCTCACATCGTAAACGCAACACTCTTCTTCGATCTTCAACTGCCTGTTTCAAATCTTTACTCATCTTGTCAATTCGATTCGCAGCCTCCTTTTCATGTACTTGCACTTGTTCTCTCATCTGTTTCGTTTTGCCTATCGCTTCCTCAAGCATACCCATTGCATCATTGATACCATCCACCTCACCTCTAAACACTTCCTTCTCTTTGTCAGACATCTGGTGTAAGTAACTTCGCTTATGGTTCTCATGTGTGATTACCATGCAATCACGACAAACTAGAATTTCACAGGTTTCACAGAAGAACTTTAGTTCTTCTTTGCTATGTCCAGGCATTGGACACTTCTGTGGAGGAAAGTGGATTTTAAATGAATCCTCGTTGGACTTCTTGGATATTTCTAACTCAATGAAATCGTGATCTTCTTGGCTTAGCCAATTTTGGTGCTCATGCTGGCACTTATCACATAGAAACAGACAACATTTGCAACAGAACGTAGAAGCTTGTTTTGTCGTATCTTTTGGACACTTTTGACAAGCAACTTTACCCTCTGATTGCTTTTTGTAAGTTGCGGTTTTAACTACGTGAGACAAACGCAGGTTAATAGGAAAGCCAGCAATCCCATCTTCTGGGATACAAGAGCGTACATTACATGTTGGGCATTTTACCTTTCTGTCATTCGAACATTCTTTGTCGATGTGTTTCAAGAGACATTGTTTACAGAAGGAATGTAAACAGGACAACATTAAAGGACCATCAGCATGTTTGTATATCTCTTCACACAGACCACAGATGAGGTAGGATGTCTGATTGCTTGCCATTTCTGTTTAAGAATAAATACATGGTAATTGAAAATAAACAGTTAATTTTAAAGGCCTTACCAAATTAAGTATATAAATTCAGTAGCAAAAACAAGAAGCAGCAGAATCTGAATCAGAGAAATGAGAAAGGTCATTCAACTATTGAGGTCATACTATCAACACATTTCATCCCCCACTTTCATAAGAATTTACTCCCACTCTAATATTAGTGTAATATAATAATACATGATGAGTTACTAGTAGTGTACATAATGTTGTAATAATACATGATGAGTTAGTGTATATACGTAAGGTAGTAATACTAAAATTGATATTCAATAATAATAATTTATACATGATGAGTTAATTATTAAACATTAGTGTACATAATGTAGTATATATACATTATACATAATGAGTTATCCGTGAGTGTGTTGAGTTATCTGTTAAACATTAGTGTATGTAATGTAAAATGTATATACATACATTACAATAATATTGATTTATGATGAATCACTTGTTAAATAGATCTACTCCATTCGGATGACATATGCTGGTCACCTCATCCTATAGACTGAAACTTTATATGCATACTTCATGAACAATACTCATTATCTGTTTTATTCTCATTATATATCCTCCCTCAAGTATATACTACTGGAATATGTATATAAAACTCCTATAATGAACAAATTCGAAAGGAATTATTGACAACATAATGAGTAATCTCGTTGTTATTAAGGCAAAATTGAAAATTATATTGCAAAATTTGCAAAATCAATGTTTAATATTTGAAAAATTACACAAATCTATATAACAATCACAAATTAGAGTTATTTAAAGTATTTATGTGAATTATATTAATAAATTTTAAATGCTGTCCTACATCCAGTTTGATCATAACAGTTAATGTAGATAGCAATGTTAATATTCCTTTTGTCTACTGGTACAAATTTAATAACCACATATGTACACAATATTGGGAGTTCTATATATGGCTCCTTTCTATCTGTAATGAATTATCCATTATCTTAATAATTATGAACATGATAAACACTTAATTGCTACATGTTATATTTATGAACATGTTAATATATATGTACTAATAATCTTTATAGTCAAAGTATGGAGCACTATAATTATATTAGTTTTTGGGACTATATTCTAGATTTATTTCTATTACTATTAATTCATTTCATAGTACTCTCCTTCATCTCTAGTTGGGGTCACAGATAAAATAGAGTGGATTTCTTTGATAAATAATATGTTAAAGAAGGAAAAGACCAATTTGAAGAAAAGCGAAAAGTAATTTGGTGGTAGTAAGTATAACAAAACTAATAGTTCTGTTGTGTTTCAGTAATGATAAGTAACTGTTATGTATAGTTATAATAGAAGAGTTTCAATCTTAATGTTGATGCATCATCCATCTAATATCTATCTGTCTCTATTTTCTTTTTATCATTCATATTAGTAAAGTAAAGATTCATCAATAGTGACAAGAGTCTGTAAGAGTCACTCAGTTATTACTTAATGGATAGATTAGAAAGGTAGTCAGAAAAGGTAATCAAATACTATATACTTGTGACTATAACTATAAATTTTTACAAATGTTTGTGATGTAATATATCATTTTTGATTATTATCTTATAGATTTTATCATATGAGCTATCTTCAATAAATTTTTTCAATTGATTCTAAAAGAAATCCAAAAATGTGATTAACTTGTGATGTTTTTTTTGTATCTTTTTCAAAAAAATATTTCAAAGTAGTTCTTGATACAATAAAGTATTAATTAGACAAAATTGTGTGATTTGTGGAATGTATCTACATAATTATAATTTATGAATATCTAATAATTATATATTCTCAGCTACAGAATCTAATTATAATTTCATTCATTAAGTTTGAGAACCTAAAAGGATTCGTCTCATAGGATTATGTTTTCCTAATCTTTGTATTCAAATTTGAGTACTCGTTTGTTACCATACTCACCCACAATTATCGAGACCAAGAATTCGAATACTGTTGTTACCTCCCTCAGCTATCAATTTGTTGTCTTCGTCGTCAATGAAAATGCCTGATGGATATCGCATGTTCCCTCCTTGATTATATGTTTCATTACCAAGAGGTGTACCATCAGGAGAGAAGACTGCAATGTGATTATTGCTATACAATGCCACATGAATTTTACCAGCTGTGTCAACTGCAACATCCCATGGATTGTTTGTACAAGTAATAGACTTTAAATGTTCTCCTTTTGAAGTGAACAATTGAGTTATTATAATCAGCCTTGCCAATTTGGGAAAACAGTCAGTTGTTAACTTAATCCCAAGACAAAAAAATAAACAGCTGAATGTTACATCACAAATGAAAAAGGTTATTTAACCATGAGGCATGAGGTCACTATAGTACTGTTATCAAAACTTTACATGTTCAGAAACTCCCCCAAATTCATAGGAATTACTCCCACTTGATTTTCACATTAGTGTAAGGTTATATATTATCAATTATACATAAAGACATACACCGTTAAGATGAAATTTAAGTAAACAATTTTTTTGAAATATGTAATTATCACTCAAGATTAATACATATAGGCCTAGCTAACTATTCAAAATATTAATCATTTAAACTCTCACAAAATGTGCCTATAATGAAAAGACTAAGATCCTAGTTCAAACATGATACTCTTCTACATAGTTGAAATTTTAAAAATGTTAATATTTCACCACACGATTGTTGCCATAAGTAGCATTGTAAATATATCCTTCCTTGTCTAATGCTACACCTCGAGGGTTACTGAAACCAGACAAGAGATTCACTTGATTACCAGTACCATCTAGAACATGTAGATAAAACTGACCACCGTACTGGCCGGTAATAAAACGAAACCCCAAATCATCGATGGCAATACCATAAGGGTACTGAAAGTATCCTCTTGGATTGCCGTAAGTGGTTATTGCTTTACCATCATGAGAGAACTTTTGAACAATGTTGCCATTATAATATGTAACATGAATATTACCCTCGTTATCCACAGCTACATCTGAGGGATTATAACTACCACAGCTAATCGTCTGGATGAATGAACCATTAGCATTGAATATTTGTACTCTTCGATTATTATAATCAGCGACAAGTAGTTGACCCTTTCCATTATGAGTAATTCCCCAGGGACCACTCAACTGTCCTTGACCAAATTGACCAGCATACACTCCAGCAATAGTGAACTTTTGAACCCTGTTGTTACCACTGTCCACTACATATAGAATATCACCAGTGATTGTTAATCCAAAGGGTGATTGGAACTGTCCATTACCTGAACCTGGAGAGCCAATGTTCTTTTGCAATGTACCATTTGCATTGAACAAACCAACGTAACCACCAGTATCACTTACATACACGTCCCCATTGGAATGAATGGCCACACCCTGGACAGCCCTACCAACATTAAAGTAACATTGTGAACTCAAGGTTGAATAATTTCGTTGCTGCTTCACCTGTATTTGATAAGGACTATTCTGGATGTGTTTGCCTCCGATACATACAGAAAGCTGGTATTCCCCTTCTTTATCAGGAATACAAGAAAGTGTAGCTGTACCCTTTTCACCGGCAGATATAACAACCTTCTGCTTTGTCTTGTCATGCAAATTCATCAAATCGGCCTTAATAGGTGTCCTGGACTTGAATGGGTCAATTTTGCTGTCTGGTAATGCCAGCTTAAATTTCCTTTCCTTGCCAACTGTTGCCAGTGGAATAGCCAATCCAAATTCAATAGAAACTAAGGAAGGCTCTATTTCCAGTATAGCTCCAAACTTGCTAATTCTTTCCAACACTGGGGTGGTGTCACAGCAAGCCTTGAATGTGTCATCCTCCTTAATCTCACATGACATTTTTTGAAATTCTGTCATGCACTGCTTCAGTCGCTGTACAATAGTTTTTTTGGTACTAAGCAGCTCCATTGTTTTGTGGGTCTCAAGAGAATCTTGAGCAAAGTGGTAGGCAAACTCAAGCTCATCTTTGAGTTTCTGGAACGACTCTAATTGTACACAAATGATCTTGCTATTTGCTATTTCATCTGCATCATTTAGAAGAGCTTTGCGCCTCTCAGCCAATGCTGTTTTAAAAGCTGAAAAGGCTTTCTCAATTTCACCATCAATTTCTTGTTTACGAGTTTTTATTCGCTGAATTACTTTCTCCCCATTGCTTATTGCATTGTCTAGTGACTCTATTACCTCTGTACACCCCTTAAAGTTATTTCTGATCTCGCTACGAGCTTCCTCTACAACTTCACCATGATGACTTATTTTGTGATTAGAGTGTTTCAACAAAATACAATCACGACAGCTTAGCACCTCACAATTTTGACAATAAAACTTTAGCTTTTCGTCAGTATGAAGTGAGCAAAACATGGGCTTATGAGTTATCTGAGGCATATTATTTCCATATTTTTCTGATTTTTTTCCTTCTCCAACTGGTACAAGCTTGTGTTGAACTGTTTCACGCCACCATTGATGATCTTCTTTACATGACTGGCATAAACATAAGCAACATTGGCAACAGAACACAACAGCAGAGCCACTGTTTTGCTTCACACATCGCTCACAAGGTATGCTGTTGCCACTATGCATTTTTTTGGTGTAATGAGCTACTTCTACCTGATGAGCTAGCCAGAGATTCTGGGGAAACGCTGAAACCCCATCGGATGGGATAATTGAATTCGTTTTACAAGTAGGACATTTAAGTTGGCCATCTGATACCCCTTGCTGCTCACCCGCTGTACTTAAGCATTTTGTGCAGAAAGAATGAAGACAGGATAACATCAGAGGGTCGGTGTAAAGATTTGAGCATAGCTGACATTGCAAAGAGTTTGGATCAGTGGTAGTTGCCATCTGTAATTTAAAGTAGACATTAAATACATGCATAGTTAATTCAATACCAACTCACTTTCTCACCAGGATTTTGAATTACAGTAGCTGTACTTGTATATAGGGGCGGATCTCAGGATCTGCGAGTATTTGGCGCGTTTTAGAGAATGACCCAACCCTAGTTATTATTTATGCAAACCAGACTGATCTACTAAGAAGCCCAGCCAATTATCTTTCAATAATAATTTTATTCTGGTTCATTCAATAACTCAAAAAATAGGGAATGATACATAATTATATGACACAAAATAGATTATCAACTACATTAACTGAAATAATTTGTCGTAGTTCATTCCGAATAACTCAAATAGGGAATGATACATAAATTTAAATGTGCTTATGTGCTCCTTCTGAAGCCCATTCTGGATGGACTGTGAAGTGAGCTGGTTGCTGTCTCATAGCATTAAACATAGAACCTTTAGTTGAGACATCAGAATGAGATCTTTTCAATCTTCTCTGTCCACCTCTTCCTATAGATGGACCAGACACTCTTCCAGGAGGTATGTATACATGCTGTGGCAGGTCTCTAGAAAACCTAAACGACAAAGTGCATGCAGAATTAGCAATGATAAAAGCTATGAATCAACTTAATGACTAATACTAACCTTTCCATTTGTTTATAGTGTTCACCTATTTCTTTGTCCTGACGTTGTTGTCTACTGGGTGTCATCACAGCTGATCTAACTCTACTAGAATGAGTGGAGGCTTTAGTAGCTGGATCAGGACGTTGTCCTTGTGAGCTGATAGTACGTAGAAACTTATTAGCAGCTTGTTGATCTATAAGTCAAAGTGCAATGATTCAATGAAAATGTCATTATATCATTGAACTTGCTCTTTATGATTTTATAATTATTATGTAAAATGCAGGCTGGAAGAAATATTCATAGTCTTCGTACCTTTCTTATTAGCTGTTGATAACCATTTTTCAACTTCAGGTACAAGTTCTGGCTTTAATGTATCATCTAAGTCCTTTGCAGTAAAGAGGAAAAAGGAAATTAAAAATAAAATTAATATATTATAGTACTTTTTGCATTGAGGATTGTGGTCTCATTTGATATTGCTGTGAACCTATAGAGAAATACATTTCTCACATCATTATTTGTGAACGTCATGTTCATTACCAGTTCCCACTGGAGGTAAATTCAAAGGTTCCATGTATGTAACCTGGGGCCCATATGGAGTATAGTCAATACCAGGTCTTTGGAGAAGCTGTATGATTACATCATTATTTTCCATATCACAAAAATCAGAATTAATATGGTTAGTTTGATTACCATTGAATCAGACAATCTTCTCTGTCGCATTTGTGTCCTCACTCTTTCTTTTTCTCTTGCTGTTTCTACTCTGACCAAGTGATTAAAGTCAATACTCTTTGGTACAGGACCTGCAATGACATAAAAAGTATGAAATTAACATCAGTTATCAATTATGGAAATTTCAAGTCTTACGTGAAGGATCATAAGCTAAGCCTTGGTATGCATTCATACGATAAAGTTCTGGATTGAATCCCAGTTTGTGAACACCTGTCAACACTTCATTACGGGCATCTCCAGCTACAAATACATATTGCAAGCAATAATAAAAAAACGTATGGTGATATGATGATATAATATATTTATTTTTTAATGTTCTCACTGCTTCTAGCCCCTAAGTAGTCATCATAGAATCTCTCTGTCACATCTAGTTGGAATTCTTGCCTCTTCTCTCCGCTCAGTTGACGAGACGGTGGTGTTTTCCAGATAAGAAAATCCTTTTGGAATAATCAAGTAGAGATTACTTTGGGTGGGGCTCATTTTGTCTATAAAACTTACTTTTTTTGGATGAGGACCATGTCTTTGTTCCAATGGAGTCCTTGGTACCCCTCCTGATGGGTAATATGCTCTTACCTCTTTTGTATCTTGCTTGGTTGTTTTCTCAGTTACAATAGACATAGCAGAACTGTTAATTCAAATGTTTATAAAACTTGACAACTTTACTTGAAGAACCAAGAGCCTTGTATTGTCACGAGCTACGTAACTCTGTTGTCAGGGAGATACCTATAATCATAGTTCTGGAGGCTAGATCCGATTGCTCAGTTGAGCATTCCACAGAGCTATCACGTTCTCTACTGGAAAGAGATTCATGGCGAAAACGGAGATTCACTGCACGTAAGCGGTTTCCAACACCAAAGGAGTTTCTGTAAACGCTATTTCCTACTCCACTTACTTACTTTTCTTCTGAATCCTTCTTGGACCTTCAAGATGTCAGAGTCCAGAAAATCTTACAGCAAAGGAAATAGAGTAAAATCTGCCACAGCTAGACTGACGCCCACAGAATCGCAGAAGCCCAAGCAAAACAATGAGCAAAGTGCTAAAGAGAGAGTAAAATCAGCAAGATTGAATCGAGAAAAGAATGACTCTTCCAAAAAAGTCTTTCCACGACCCTTAACTGCAGAGAAAAAGGAGAGATACACAAGTATATATAACAAGGACTTTGAAGGGACATATTTGCCTCCTACAGAGCCTCGACCAACTTCCCCCACCAGAAGAAATAATCCTCATCCAACTCAGGTTCAGCTCACACTAGTATAAGCTAATTTAATAGTTATCATTGCTTTTTACAATGTAGCAATTTATGGTTTGGAGAGTACCTTCACGTGAAATTGGTGCTCAAGTTCGGCTAGGTTCTAGTTTGGGACCACGAAGGCTGTCTGGTTCTTATAGCATTCCTGATGATAGTGGTAAGCATGAATATAATACTATCATTAAACAGAATATTACTACAATATATTAATATTGTACTATTATAGAATTTGATGAATTAGAAGCTTATAATTATGACCGATTCTCAGTGCCACTCCCACAGCCTTCGAGTAAAGATTATGGGGCCTATCTCCAACAGATGAGAGCAGCAGCTCTGGTTGGAGGAGATCGTGTACCTTCCAGACAATCCCAAAGGGGTGAATATTATGGAGGTAATCGTGTGCAAATGTTATATCTGAAATTGTGAACCACAATATTTTACAGGTCTTGGACCAAGTCTACAAAAGCCAAGAGTTCATCAAGTTGGACCTGATGTGAGTATCACCATCTTTTGTTCATACATATATTATTAATTATACTTACAAATCAACATTTTTTTTAGGTTCTAAGCCGAACTCTCAAGGACGGTAACTCTAAAGCTTTAACGGACTGGCTCCAAACTGCATCCCCAAGTGGTTAGCACAATGTTATAATATACCTATTCTAATATTTCCGATCATTGTTAAACATTATAGAGCAGCAAGCAGTGTTGAAGATGCTTAAAGACGCCGAGACTGCTCAAGTGAAACAGGTATATATATATGAAATATATACAGAGTACGATTGTGTTTTATGTGTATAGAGTATCAATGATGTTATGCAACCTGGAGCTGCAGAAGCTGTGAAAGACTGGCTAAAACATGCCAATGAACATGGTAAGTGATTACAGTATTACATGCTATGTATAGTTATAAGATTTCAAATAGAACATGATGTTGCTGTGCGACTATTTAGCTCTCTTGGGAGCAGAAAAGGACATAGGCAACGTTCCCTCTCAGAACCACATATAAGACCTCCATCACGAAACTCCCTTCCTCCTCCTCCCTTGAATCCAAGGTAATTAAATATTTTGTCTTATTTACTTATAATTATGCAGACTGCATCATGCAATATCATTATAATATATACTTCTACATTAGCCTTGTTGATCAAAGACTAACATCACCAACTGTTGAGGGTAAACCTTGGCCAAAATCCTTATGGCATCATTTACCGGTTCGAGACCCTCCTCCAAGAGTTTATCATAGGGGTGCTCTATTTGGAAAAGGGAATACTGGTGCTTCTCATTTTACTATTCATCCTGAATGGCCTGATTATCAGCAGTCAACTTTTAGTTCCGATGTAGTTCGTTGAAATTTCTCAGATCACGCACACATAAAATTGAGAGACTTGGCATTGTGTGATTGTGAGATATAATTACTATGCATTTTTTTATGTACACAGTACACACATGACGAATGTACACACACACACTCTATTATATATATATATATATATATATATATATATATATATATGTATAATTATATAAGTTATTAATTTATTATACATATGGATAGATATACACACAAAGTTTGTGTTATGTATTATATTTGTATTATATCTGCAAATGCAGATCAGACCCTCCCCTCCATTTGTTTTACTTTTAATTTTGGATGTAATTGATATTCATATTAATAATTATTGCACATAAGTCATAATAACATACTCTATTCCACTGTTATGAATTACATTATTGTATAATAGTCCATAACTGAAATACAAATGCTAGTGTATGCGAAACTGCCACTAATAATATAATTATAATTTATTTGTTATTTATGCAATTGGCCACTCTGGATGCAAGGCAAAATGCTGTCCTATTGGTTTCTGAGGTAGATTGAAAACTGAGCCTCTGTTGAGTAATCTTGGAACTTGTGGAGGTTTCACTTTATGATGCCAAAGGACTGTAGTAGGTTTTGTATACTGTGGTTTCATCCTAGTGATAAGAAATATGATTGTATTCTAACTTCATGTAGATGTTTTCTGTTATACTTTTATTGCTATACCTCTTTAAACCTTCGTAAACAGCTATAGTATTTGAACTACTGCAATGAGAACATTTATCTGCTGAGTGAGGTCTCAATTTCATGGCTGAAACTCCAGTAATACCAAGTTCAATATCACCATGTAACTGAGGTTTCTGTCTAGGCCAAGTACGAAATCTAAATATTTTGGAGTGGGAATGTCCAGACTGTGACCGGCTCTCACTGTGTGTATATTTCCGTGATCTTGTAGCTAGTTGCTCAAGCACTTGCATAGCAATCTTCAGATCTGTATACAATTTCAATTGATAAATGCTGTTCATTGATACAATCATTACCTTTTTCTTCAGCGCCATGCATCCATTCTCTAATGTATTTCATCGATTCTCGATTGAAAACTTTAGATAGAGCCTGGAACAGAATCATTAGTTGTTAATTACACTTTTCATTAATTTATAATACCTTGGCAGGTCTTGAGTCTTCAATGTGGGCAGCATGTAACAGTTTGCCTAAGACTTCCTTTTCTATACATACATATATAGCAATTATAAAAACTCAACAAGATTAAAATATTAATCACCTTCTTCATTTGCGTCTTGAATCCAATCCTGGAATGCCATGTAAGATTCTGGTCTTAGTGTTCTTTCCAACAACTATTGATTATTTAGGAAATAAACAACATTGAAATTATGACTGCTTCACCTTATCTTTGCTTATTTCTCCCCTGCTATCTTTGCTGTTTCCTTTTTCAGAGAGCGCCATTTTTTTCCCAGTTAGCTCCAACCCTGAATTTAAGAAAATACAACTCACTGAGTAACTATGTTATATATAATTCTTACTTTTTGTGCTCCCAGGAAAGGGTATTTTAGCAACGTTAGTTATTGGTACTTCATGCATTGCACCTCCAGCTAAGGTTTCATACATAAAAGATAATTATGAAGGATACTTTTGTGGTGTATTTTCACTTGCTTTTATTCTCATCAGAAACATAATCCTGATAGAATCCTTCTTGAATATCTTTAAGGAACCTTTGGTCTACTTGAACAGCTCTCGTATGAGGATGAATTCGTGTAGGAATTTTCCATATCATAAACATCTGAAATAGTTTGTATTAGTATACAATAAGAATGAGTTAAATTGATACAGTAGTAAGTACAATGGTGACTCATTTATTATGGGTATGGACAACTATTTTTAATGATATGAATTGTATGTAGTACATGCATACAGTACCAATTACCTTAGAAGGATGAGGATTGTTCATTCTTGTTGCTGATGTTGGTCTGATTTTTGAAGGAAAGGTGGTTCTCTTTGGAGAATAGTCTCTTTTATAACTAGTTTCTCCCCATACTTTGCTTGCCCATGGTGTATTATTAGTTGAGAGGCTAACAATACGGCTATCATCCACTGCAGATTTGATCCTTCTTCTTCGTGGAAGATCAACTGGTTCTCTCCTCTCTGTGTTTCCACTACTGGAAGTACGTGCAGAATTAATAGATCTTTTCTGTTTAGGCTTTGATTTTGTTTTTTGTTCTCCAGGAGCCTGAAAACTGGAAGCTGATGAAATTGAGGGAGGTGCAGGAATGGCAGACACCACTGCAAAAGATTTTGACATAGCAAGCATTTAGACAAATGAAACACTCAATAATAGACTGCAATAGACATAGGGCAGGGAAGTTTAGCAAATGTTTTGATTATGAATATAATAATGTTCTATGTACTAAATTCATTGCATATTTTGATCAGAAAAGGAAATTTTCATCTCTGCTTGGGTGGTGTACTAAAATGATATTCATTATTTCTGACAAAGGTCATTCACATATCATCACAGTGAGTGCATCTTATTAAGAAGTCACATGACTATGATAGTACTGTGCATCATATTAATAATGATAGTACAGTGTATTATATTGTCACATAATAGTATAGTGTATAATATGATAGTACAATGTATAAATTATTATGTCACATGATAGTACATTGAGTCACATGACTATGATAGTACTGTAAAACAGTATATTATATTATGTCACATGCATGACAGGACAGTGCCATATTAAGTCACATGACTGATAGTACATTGCGAGATATAAAATGCATACACTATATCTTTTTTGGGCATCATCTTATAAATGTGCTCATGAATGTAATAACTTAGTCTTATAAAAGCATTACTGATAGGATTGAGCATAGCACACAATGTGAGTATTTCTGTTTCTTTTCAGATGTCATTGTTGACTATTTAAAATATATATCATCATCATTAAAATAAGGACAAAGGAAGAGAGCTGGAGTATAAGTTAGTTATCATAAAAATCACTTCTCAAAAAACTTAATAATGCTATATATAAAAATATAAAAATCATTCCTAAACATAATCCTATAAAAAGGTGTTTTCAGCCTAATTTATTTTCACACTTAGCACTTCATTCTTCAGTACTACTATTTTCTAAATATCTCTCAAGATCGTCTTGTTCCATCAGAGTCTGAAAATCAATATAAATTAAAATGCAAAGTTGATACTTCATATATTCATAATATTACAATAACATAAAATAATTATTATCTACATATTAGGGTTGGGTGATATTGAAAATTAAGTTTTGCAATTATTGCCTAAAGGTGACTTGTGATTATTATTACAATATTGCAACTACTTATTGATACTGTCTATGATAGCAAAAAACAGGCTCATTTGTTTAAAAGGTGACACTTCGGATCCTTCTTTTGATCAGAGCACAAAGCATTAAGAGTTATCGTATTTTTAACTGCACACAAATTATTATAACTATTTTTTAATTGCAGTAAGACAATATTTTCCCCTTGTGATAATATTGGCAGACCAAAATTATTGCAGTGGAATAATATTGCAATACATAGGTTATGAGCCCTTTCATCAGAAGGTGATTAATAAGTAAATAATTGTATTAGGATGAAAACAAGCATCATTCACATTCACCTTGACCTTAGAAACAGTATCGTAACTTTAGTTTAAAATGATCAATAGCCTTTACCAGCACCATTTTCATATAATTATCCTTTCCGTTCTTTTTGTGTATGTCAAATTTCAATCCATTGCTTCATTATTTAGTTACAGTATAATCATGTATTAACCTTATGACATTAAACTATACACTATATTACATATAAAGTCATTGCATCCTAATTCTAAAGTCATCGTGGAATGTGAACAGACTTAATTAATCTTTAGGGTTCTTTATCAGAGGTCTACATACCTGCAGTGTGTAGGCAGCAGCTTTTGTCATTTGTTCATAAACACCTCGATCAATATTATCCACAGTATCACAGCTCTATATAACAGATTATATGATATCAATAGTATTATTGTTGTATACACATACTTGATGATAGCAAGGATCAAACGGAGTATTGCGCAATCCACCAAACAATCTCCACTGTTCTTCAGATTTAATACCTCCAGCACCAGTTTGAACTCCACCAGCTGCAAATAAATTAAATTGTGCAATTATTTATATGTGTAATGTATATAGTCATTATACATATAACTACAATACACTTTATACATTATTTATATATCATTATATACTGAGAACCTAAGTGCTATATTGCTTGTGGACCCCTTGATATAGTGATTCTTTGTATATTATAATTATAATATGATAGTCCTGAATATAGTTACTCTTTGTGTATATATATAATTATTATCGTACTGTTTCATGTTTACCAGGAATATTAGCATCAAGAAAAGGTCTGTAATCAGATCCACCAGTAAATGGAACCAACTCGTAAGTGATCTTGGAGCGGCTATATAAACAATAAATCATTGATTGAATCTTATATGTACGTACTAATGAATGAATGAGTGAATGAATGAATGAATGAATGTATATATACATATATATATATTATGTTTGTATGTATGTAGGTGTGCATGTATGTATGTATATATATTATATATAATATTATGTTTGTATGTATCCCTCAACATGAATATTATTTACTTGAAATACTCGACAAACAGGTTTTGAATGGTGGTTGATGCATTAAGTAAAAGATCATTATTAGCCTAAATAAAAAATATAAAAATGAAACGTTAATAATAACAAATTAAAATTTGTTTTCACTCACTGATTCAGCATCATGTACACCTCTCTGGAAATTTGGTGATCCCTATCCAAAACGAAGTAATGAGGATTGAAATTAAGTTTAAAATTCTTACAAGCATGTCAAAGTTAAGATAAAGGCTGATATTATCCTTCTCTCCCTCTTCTAGTGTACCAACATAATATCTTGACCCCAGAAGGCCCAATTCTTCGGCTCCCCACCAAGCAAATCTGACCTGTTTAATATGAAGTTGAATTACATTACTAATCATTAATAAAAGACTGACTTGATTTTTGAGATTCAATCTCGATTTAGCAACTTGTATTGCAATTTGTAGATTAGCCATCGAACCACTCCTAAAAGATAATTAGTTTTATAAAAGCATATATGAAGAACTAGTATCAGTTACCCATCATCATTGATACCAGGTCCAGCTGGCACTGAGTCCAGATGAGAACCAAACTATAAAAAAGTGTGTGAGGAAAGTTAAATTTATGATTTTAAATAATAAGTGTTGGTAACATTTAGTACTAATGTTCATGAAAATAGAGTGATTGTTTCCACTACACTATGGTTCCTCTCAACATAAGCAGCTCTTATTAATATTTATACATTAAGACATTATAGCTTTAACAAAACATGATTATATATTAATAATTATTATGAAAGAGGAAGCCATTTTGGTCTCAACTATAATGTCATAAAGAAGTTTGCTTAATAAAAGACTCACTACAATAGCCGAGTCTTTTTTGCCTTCCTTTGTTGTTGCGATCACATTATAAGTATAAGCTGTAGTAACAGTAGCCAGTGTTTCAATTGTCACAGCTGTATCAGCATCCTACAAAAAGAATATAAAAATGTTATTTTTATTGTGTGTAGTTTTGTTATTATTAATTGTGTTCATGTTGTTGTCTATTATAATGTTTGTTGTGATTACTCAGTTTTTTTGTTGTTGGTTTATTATTTATGCTTTCTCTTATTGTATGTTAGTTATATTAAATGTTTACATAAATGGTATAAAATATCCGTTATTAATGATAGTTTACAATTATCAGTGCTTACAATAGACAGTAAGTTAAGAAGTTGTTCTCCAGTATCATTTGTAACTGCTATAGAAACTATATCAACATACAGCACACTACCACTGTCTAGTCTGTCTAAAGAAATTAAGAAAATATATCATTTTGGATGACAGGTTCTCAGGTATACAAGTTTATATTACGACATACCAAACACTCTTGTAATCAATGGATTTCTATATTCCACATCTGATACAAAAATGACAGCACTTGCTCCTGCATCCTTGGCATTTTGTGCCTATAATACAATTATACAATCTGTAAATTACACATCACAAATATCTGACCTTTTCAAATACAGAGCAGTTGCCTTTGTCCTGAGAGAAGTACATCAAAACAGCATTACCAGTCAAAACTTGTGTAATGTCACAACCATATTCATCATCATCATCATCATCCAGGAGAGATTGCAATGGCCATGTGCAGTCATCAGTGTCACAACTAGCTGAGTAAATCATTACATCAAATTGAGTAAGCTACAAAGTTTAAATTATAAAACAATAACTATTTATTATGATCGTCCTTACTCTACTGAATTCAAATGTAAATGAATTTCCATTAATACTTGCAGTTGCTATGAAAGAAGAATTATCTGGGTCTGGATTCACAGGTACAGGAACCTATGTGGAAACTAATTAATTATAGGTCCCTTGAAACATCTATATACTTACACTAAAATATTGTCTTTCAATTTCAAAATCATATCCAGTTTCGTTTAGCTTTGTAATTACAAATTCTAAGCCAGGTAGATACATACATACATACATACATACATACATACATACATACATACATACATACATACATACATACATAAATACATAAATACATACATACATACATACATACATACATACATACATACATACATACATAGTTTCATGCACATACATGATTAGGAACATAATAAACATGTCTATAATGGAAAGTATAAACAATTATTATGTTTCTAAATGGATAGTACATTTGTACTTTCAATTAGGAACATAATAAACATATTTATAATGGAAAACAAAAGTCGCAAAAATGAAATTTTTAGCAATCAAATAGAAAGACCAAAAGAAGATTTTGAAAAACATTGAAACATCCATTCTTGTGACAGCAGAGGTCAAAGTGCACTAATGATGACCTTTGACCCTAACTTTATGGGTTATAGTTTTGTGGTATATATATCACATGAAATAAGGTATTAATTAAGTAGTAATGATAGGTGAATTGAAAATTGGCAAATACATACATACAACATACATACATACATGCATACATACATACATACATACATACATACATACATAAATACATACATACATACATACATAAATACATACATACATACATACATACATACATACATACATACATACATACATACATAAATACATTCATACATACATACATATATACATACATACATACATACAAATACGTATACATACATACAAAGATACATACATACATACATACATAAATACATTCATACATACATATATACATACATAAATACATACATACATACATACATACATACATACATACATACATACATACATACATACATACATACATACATACATACATACATACATACATACATACATACATACATACATACATACATATTATACCTGCTGAGTTGTTATACCCATTAAGAACAGAACGACTGAAAAATAAATAATATTATACAAATTTTCAAAGTGCATGAGAGAGTACATTATCTTACCTTCCATTAACACTTGTGTTTTGCAGTTCCTAATAATTATAAAAATGTTATATACTTCATACATTATAACTATTCTATAAAACACAATTCTAAAATACACTAACAAACAAAATTAATAACAGTGTAAATTATAATTATATTTCGACTGAGAATAGAAATCAAAACACTAAAAATATAACATGTCAAACATTGAAGCAAAAGCAAATTGATCATACTGTAATCTACCATTGAATACTCATTCATCCATTAACTTAGATGGTAGATGCATCCATCCAAGTACACTCTATGGCCATACATTGAAGCAAATGCACATTGATCATACTGTAATCTACCATTGAATATTCATTCATCCATTAACCTAGACGGATACATTTAATGTATGACCATAGTGTACTTGGATGGATGCATGGATCCATCTAGGTTAATGGGTGAATGAATATTCAATGGTAGATTATTGTATGATCAATGTGCTTTTGCTGCATCCATCTAAAATAATCAAGCCCACACCAAGTAATTACTTACTAACCGTAAGAAGTTGCATAAGATCAGAAATTTTAATGTTATCCTGAAGATAATAGGTACTAGATTTGGTACTAGATTTGGTACTATAGTGAACCCCTAAGCCCACTCCAACAGCAATAGCAGCAGCAACTAAAACAACTATAATAAAAAGTATTATGCAACATCCCAAGTTTTTGTTTTTTTGTATCAGCTGTGGTTTATACCCTCGTGTAGAACCGGTACTTTCAGATATTTCAGCTCTGTAGTAAAGGAAGTTAATAAGTATAGTCTGTTCACATTCACGATGAACTCAAAATTATGATGTGATGACTTTATATGTACTATAATGTATAGGTTAATACATGATTATACTGTAATGAAGCAATGGATTTAAATTTAACATACACCAAAAAGAATGGGAAGAATAATTATATGTAAATGGTACAGGTAAAAAGATAGTTGGTCATTCAAAACTAAAGTTATGAGCATTTTTCTGAGGTCATGGTGAATGTGAATGACCTTTATTAGCATTGACTTAGTATGACAATAACGACAACTTTTGTTTAATTTACAATAGCTTACTAAAAGGGTTTTAGCTATAGTACTAAAACTAAAACCCCTTTAGGAATTAGATATACTATAACTACAACAAAAAACGTGCACTACGTACTGTCAATCTAAACAACACTAATATTAGTACATGTTACTTAGATAAGAGTATTTGAGTTGAATAAACAGATGATCATGTGTTCAAGTTGTAATTATTATAATCATAACTATCAAAAGATGCTGTAGTGCAGTTATTCTATATAGCATAATCAACTATACATGCTTGTATGTGTATGCAAATATTCAATTATTTATAATTATTTATAACAGATGTAAAACAAACATCTCGTATAATTAAATATTGCATAGAAAGAAGTATTTCTCGTATTATCTTGATAGAGTGTCAAATTAGCTCTAGAATGATATATTATACATTCCAATCATGTAAAAGACAAAGCTACAGCGAGCTGTTGTAGTCACAAATACTTCATTTGGAAAAAGAACACAACTAAATCAATTTTTTTAATCATAGATTAACACAATGGCTTGTGAAGCACAAAGAGGTCTCTAAAATTTGCTGAAGGTATCAGAAGACAGGTAAGACATTTGTGATAGTTTATATGCAATCATATCTCCAAATTATATTTTCATCCATAAAACCAGTTTTTGCTGAGCCAGTCACATAATATTATATATTATATATATATACATAATAATTATTATATATACATATATATATATATATATATATATATATATATATATATATATATATATATATACCTACATACAGTTCATTTGAAAATACTCAGTAATCACTTGGATTGCGCCCTCACTCGTGTGTTTTCAATGAACACATTGAGGCACGTTATAAGTGTTGTGTTTCAAGAGTTTAACACATAACACATCAATCATACAATATATAGTTCACAGGAAAATTACCCAGTATTCATTGCTATTTATTAGTGTTGTACCTATGCTGTATAGTTGCCTATGTATACCCAAGGTATAGGTAAATATAGGTATAGGCAAGTAGTATAGGGCAGATACAGATAGTTTACAGACAAAGGTTTAAACTTTATAGTATTATTTTACTGTAGAAAAAGATTGATATAACACTCAGAATAATATTTGTTGAGCTATTTTACATCTTTTCTAGTAGCTTGTAAGATTCATTTTTCAACAGAAATGGCTAGAGTAGTGCTAAAAATTAGTGATGCACATGAACATATACTAGAAAGTGAGTTACAGGTATCGGTATAGGCAATTTTAGTTATATATAATATCTGATATCTTTAGTAGAGCTAAAGCTTAGTATAGATGCAACACTGCATTTGTATATTGCATACTCAAACACTTTGTGCTATGATACAACTACATAAATAAACATATTGTCTTTTGCTACTACAGATAACTGCAATTCGATGTGGTTTAAGTATTTTAAATGGATACATTGTAGTGTTGTAGAAGTTACATGCATAGATTACAACCTACTTGTAGTAGTTCGGCAGAATTGGAGATTTCTCCCTCTTAACCTGAAAAAAACGCAGTATGATCAAGGTTTTTTTATTGCACAACATAACAAACCTCATCACTTGACATAGTTTATGTTCTTCAGATATTTACTTGCAGAAGAATGAGCCCAGCCCCCTTCTCGATCGAAGGAATCGAACGAGACTACGTCATCACTTTGTGGGTGGAGCTTAACAGGCGCGCACAAAGGGTGTGGCCGCAGTTTGGTGGAGCTGAGGATTTCCAGTTCAAGAACTCTACCTTCTAAGGTGACATGGAATTACAGGTGGAGACTGCTTTAAGTTCCCGCCCACAACTTGAGCCTAATGACCAAACAGCTCTTACAAAGGAGCAACAAGAATCATTGGATAAACACAAGGTGTATATATATATATATATATATAAATTATATATATATATATATACATATACTGAATAAAAAAATACATTAGCTAGCAACAATGGACTGACAAAGAATGCTGTAGTTGGGTAGCTAATGATATACTAGTCTCATTCCCATACCTAGCAGCTGATACATAGTATGGCAGGTCTGGGGATGAAACTAAATAATTTTAATGTTTATCCTTTCCTCAGGTAGAGGTAAGGATTCAGAATGAACAATACTTGCGGCAACATCCTGAAATACCAGTAGTGCTTGAATCATTTGTCAGGTAAAATCAAACTACTACAATGTGTAACATAGATAATATTATTTGTATTCATTGCTGATCATGTGACCTGTGGCCAATCAGAGTGCAGATAATGCGTCACATTATTGAACATTAAATCACTTATTGCACACTTTTGCATGCAATAAGTTAGTTATTGCACATTTTGCTCACCTCTACTAATGAAGCTGCTCCAACACAGGGTTTCATTTAGGGGAGGGGCAGGGGGGGGGGCATTTGCCCCCCCTTGCTTGAGTCTTGCCCCCCCTTGGGAATTTGGTTGCCCAAAAATATTTTTAATGTTAATAGTTAGCTGAATACAACTATTTTGGGTTTAGATTCCAAAAATAGTATCTCAAACAGTTACATCATTGTGGTCTGAAAATGCACCAGAAATGACCTCAGAGAGTCTAACACCAAAAAAATCCCTGGGGGTACATGCCCCCAGACCCCCCTATGCTGTTGCTGTGCACACCACACCAACCCTATACATCGCCCCCCCCCCCCCAAAATCTCAACATTCAACTTTTGCCCCCCCTTGACTATTTTTCTAAATGAAAGCCTGCAACAACAGTGGTAGTTCACCAGATCATCAATAAATCACTTGACAGTGCATTGTGTGTTTCAATGTAGCACTTGGGTTGTCAATAAAGGTTGAATTTACATAACGCACTCGCTTTCGGCTCGTGCATTATGTAAACTCAACCTTTATTGACCCGCCCTCGTGCTACATTAAAACACGTAATCACAGTAAAGTGTGTTATAATTATTACATGTATTGCATTCAGTATTATAATTATAAATTGTAGGAAAGTCCTTTTGGAAAGACCAAGTGATATCAAGGTGTTTGCTGCAAGTGAGTTGAATATCAGAAAGAAACTGTCCATCACATGCAGTTATTGTTACTCTTCCCTTTCTTCATATCTAGGTTTTTTCACTGACCCAAACTTAAAAAATAGAATTGATAAATATCAAAAAGACAGTTCAGACTAATGAGACATTAACAAAGTAATCAAACAGAATTATATAGTCATTCACCTGGCACAAAATACACTACTAATTATATCTATCTCAGAATAAATACCACGTTATAAACCTCAATTCATCATATGCATAAGTATAGGTGCATAAATCTTCTTTCCTTTACTCCTTTACAAGGAGGTTCTATTAATAGTAACATAATCATGATGTATGCTTTTGATGTGTCTGCCATCGTTGATAGAATCTAACCATTGTTTCAATCTCAACACCACTCTGTTGTGCAGTGGTTAGCAGTTGAACGATCTCTGGGTTTGTCTCCTCTTTTGTTGACTTTGAGTCCTCTAGGGATACATCATCATGAATTTCTAAAGCCTTAACTAGAGGTTTGTCTAAAAGGAGAGTAGCAAGTGACCCTGTGAGAGGTGTGACTGAAGAAGATCCGGAGTAACAGTTGAAATATATAGCACAATCAATAAGGCAATTGAAGAACCTGTGGTGAAATATTATGTAATATCTATAACATTCTTTATGGTGCATTAAGCATTTTAACATGGCCAGAGGCTGGAGATCATTGAAATTAGATACTGTGTGAAAGGAGTGAGTGTATTATCTAGACCTATATTGGTTCACCCTCGTGCCACATTATCACTGCTTATTGCTGATCATGTGACCTATGGTCAATCAGAGTGCAGATAATGCATCACATGATCCCTTGTGCCACATTATCACTGCTTAATGCACTGTGATGAATCTTACAAAAGTGATTATCACTAATGCATTTGGTCGAATTTTCATAGTAACTGTGGTTAATGCTTTATAGCACTGTGATGAATCTTACAAAAGTGATTATCACTAATGTATTTGGTCGAATTTTCACAGGTAATTATTAAGTAGTTAATGCATTCTTAAGTGTGCATTATGCTGTTTAAAATGTAATCAGGTGACTAGTATATGATAATGTGATTGGCTCAATGTCATGTGATATATACTTAGTACATAACAGTATTCACAATGTTCTTACCACACATGGATGTCTTGCTTATTAGGTTTCCTCTTGTCTGGTGTGGGGGTTTCCGAAATATCTTGTGCTCTTAGGTACCTGTTACCCTCTTGGAGTTCCTTCTCCAGGAACTTGATGGCTTCCCTTGCTGCATAGTTGCTTCTATCTTTCTTCATTTGGTCAAGCGCTTCAATTACTATGGATATAAAATAAAAAATAATTATACTTGATATATGGGTGTACAGACAGACCTGATTTTGCTATAACAAACACAAATTTCTTTGTCTTCATTAACTTCTTCACTAAATGCAAACTGCTACACAGAGTAGGGGCATCAGGAAGTAAATATGGAGTGAAAAGGGCTGCTTTCTTCTTTGCAGAAGCTTGTGTTAAAGCTTCAACTTCAGACTATGAGAAAGAGAGAGATCTTGCTGAATATGGGTACACCCTTACAAAATATTTATATCTACATTAAAAATACAGTATGGGTCTACCAGATTAAATATGTTATGCACTTGGTCTCAGTGTATAATCAACACTCACCTGTAGTCGTTGCTGTGCCATTGCCCTCATGAGTTTAGATCTATTTACATGAGCCTAAGAACAAAATATCAGAGAGGTAGATTCCTTTTAATTCCTCTGTATTCATTTACCTTTTCGTCTTTCAGTTTTTGAGCAGCCCTTTTCTCTCTTGCCTCTTCTCTCTCTACATGAACTGGAGCTATGAATTTTCCCTTTATTGAGTCGTAAGAAAATACAGCAGTTGCCTTAAAGATTGATAGAAAAATATTAGTGCTTGGGGAGAAACATTGAAGACAACAAAAGTAAGAGAGAATACTTAAGAAGAAGGCTGTTATCAAACTATCAAGTGAGACATCAATCTTTTCACACACGAGATTTACAAATGAGATTTATCGAAAGAGAGAGAGAGAGAGAGAGAGAGGGTAGTATACCTTAGAGTTAGCAACATAGTGTCCAAACTTGATCAGACACTGAATTCTCACAATACTCTGACAAGAGGTTGATTAACAAGAGTAATGTTTTGTAATAAAGCAGTTACCTGTCGTAAAGATGGTGGAAGATCTACTCCAAATATTAGGTTCTGATGAATTCTCAATAATGGAGCAAACCCTCTCAATTTTACATCTTCCGAAATGGCATGAGTCTGAGTCCAGTTGAAACAGGATCCAGTCTTTGGCAAGTCAATACCCAGTCCTGAAAACAACAATTATTAAATTTGCGTTAATTCTTTCATAAGTAGCTAACCAGTTTCTAGAAGGTCGTTCTCTCTTGGTAGAAAATTCACAAGATCAGCTAATCTCGACCAAAGAGTAGTAGTTGACATCTACAAAAAATATTCAGTGATAAATACAATAGCTGTAATTGAAGAGAGTTTAAGGTAGATTTAAATCTCAATTCTTCAGAAGAGTAATATTCCATGAAAAGAAGATAAGAAAAACAGATTGGTATATCTGCTCTTCAAAATGAGACTTCTATACATAGCGCTAAAGTATGTTCACATTCACGATGACCTCAAATTAGGATGTGGTGACTTTATATGTACTATAGTGTATAGTTTAATGTCATAAGGTTAATACATGATTATACTGTAACTCAATAATGAAGCAATGGATTGAAATTTGACATACACAAAAAAGAACGGGAAGGACTATTATATGAAAATGGTATAGGTAAAAAGATTGCTAGTCATTCCAAACTAAAGTTATGAACAATTTTCTGAGGTCATGGTGAACGTGAATGACCTTTATATTGATAAGATTATTAAATTTGTAAATCAATAATGAAGCAATGGATTGAAATTTGACATACACAAAAAAGAACGGGAAGGATAATTATATAAAGTTGGTGCCGGTAAAAGAATTGTTAGTTATTCCTTACTAAATTAATAATAAACAAAGGAGTACAGTATACATAGGCAACCAGCTGAAATGAATAGAAAACAATACAACACAATGTCTATACAAAAATGTCTATACAGTGTTCAATATAATACAATGTCTATATAGAGTTCAATATAATACAATGTCTATATAGAGTTCAATATAATACAGTGTCTATATAGAGTTCAATATAATACAGTGTCTATATAGAGTTCAATATAATACAATGTCTATATAGAGTTCAATATAATACAATGTCTATATAGAGTTCAATATAATACAGTGTCTATATAGAGTTCAATATAATACAGTGTCTATACAGTGTTCAATATAATACACAGTGTTCAATATAATACAATGTCTCTATAATATAATATAATGTGTCAAATTACCTTCCCATATGTAGCTAGAACAGCTGGATATGACTCCAACCAGTCTGCAAATACTTTTATACAACTCAAGTATCCCTCCCCACTAGCTAACAGACATGCTTTATATACAATGTCCTGTTGTTGAGTATCAGAGAACAGCTGCATAATATCCAAAAGTTGAGTAGTATCTTCTATTGCAGATGGTTTAGTAACAACAGGAGAATTGTCCACCTCTTGTTTAATGGATACCTAACAATATTATGGAAAAAAAATCTCTTATACTAACTAGATGGACATCAAGGGATCTTGATTACTGGTAAGGTGCTTAACAATATGGGAATGGTACTTGGGCAGAAGATGTGTGTAATTATGATAAGTTGTTGTAGAAAGAGGAACCTCTTTATGAATAGCCAATCTAACCAAATGGGGTCAGCTGTTATATCATTTTGGATATTGAGTGTTTCACAAGAGGTGTCCCCCTATTGAGTGTGTTTATCACAGCTAGGGGTTGTACATGTATATATGTGGATGTGTGTTTGTAATTAATTAATATTAATTATGTTATATAATTATAATATAATTATAACAATTATAATATAATTATAACAATTATAATATAATTATGATACTATTAATACCTCATCATCTATTGAAGTTTTCTCAACACCCGGTCTAGATAATGAGAAATTAGCTGCTAACACAATTTGCCTTCGACTTTTTGATCCTGTGGACTTTGGAGAAGATTTAGGAAGTGAACTACATTGAATGGGGTTTTCCTTAGTTCGTTTGTCTGTTGGTTTGTGATCTTTCCACTTATCCTCTTCAGAATCACTACTGGATTCACTCAAACTATCGATCATGTCGAGATCGATATCCTCTCCAAGGTTCTCGAGAGGAGAGAGACTTGCATCACTAGAATGACTTGAACCATCGCTCTCTGACCCCGACCCTTCACTACTTGATTCTCCCTTTCCTTTTACTTTCTTTCTACGTCGTCTATCTATGAGTTTTTTCTTCTTAGTTGCTTTTCTATCTTTCCCTTGTTTAGTAGTTAATTTGGATTTTCCAGAACCAGGCAGACTGGTTTTGATTGTATTAGCTGAAGGTTTTTTAGCGCGAGTGTCAATTTTAGGAGACAGTTTCGGACTTTCAAGCTGTTGGGTTGGTGGTTGTGTCAATGGTTTTTCATTACTTGAGGTGTCTAAATTCGTACTCGTAGCAGATCGAAGAAGCTCAGTCATAGCAATTTCAGAATCTAAAACCTCCTCATAGGTTAAAGATTCTTGATGTTTTGAACTTTCCTTGAGGAAAACCAACAAAATAGTGACCATTTTTTTATGACTAAATTGTAGAAGAAGAGAAAAAATTGACAAAGCAAAGGCACTAGCAGCTATGGTATCAGACGATCCTAGAGAGAGAGACAGACAGACAGAGAGAGACAGACAGACAGAGACAGAGAGACAGACAGAGAGACAGAGAGAGAGACAGAGACAAAGAGAGACAGAGAGAGAGACACAGACAGAGACACAGACACAGACAGTGGTAGGTCAAAAATGTATTTGTGGCTTATGTTGTGGTTACCTTTCAACCTCAGGTTATAAGCAGGCAGGAGAGTAAGAGCAGTCATTTTAAGCAGTAGTTGAATATCCAGAAGAGGTTTGCAAGAAGGACCACAGAATGTCTGTTCATCCTGAGTAGCAGTTGAAAAAGTATACAGAAATTTAAACTGGTTCAAACCTGTTTGTCTAGTTGTGTTTTTGTTTGTTCGGCACTCTCACTACATTGCTCAACATATTCCTGATAGTCCCACTCAAGACATAGTTCTAAAATTGATACAACTCCAGAACAGAGTGATGAAATCTCAGACGATGAAGCAAACTTGGTCTTGGCATTTTTTGTTCTGAATTAGAGGTATTGTGTGTGTGTGTGAGTGTGTGTGTGTGTGTATGTATGTATGTATGTATGTATGTATGTTATGAGTCATTCCCTGATAACAAATTGCATACCAACAATCACATGATGACGATAAACAAATTACATGACCTAATTCTATAAACTTGATTACACACACAACATGATACAGTGGAGCTTCAATTAATTTAATTCTTAACCACATGAACAATCAAAATTAAAAATTTAGTTAATTACAAGCATACCACACAAAAACAATTAAGTAAGGGGATTACCAAAGTGGGAAAAAAACACAAATTGTTTGTACAATTTTATGGAAATTGTGTGACTATATGGTTTGACATCAACAGGGATTCTGATTATCTTGATGTGCTATTATGGTAAGACTTGTAAGTGAAAACCACATAATATGATACTCAGGATCTACTGAATACATACATATATATAATTATATAATTAACAGACCTTTAAATATATATATTATATATATATTATATATATCATATATATATATATATATATATATATATATATATATATATATATATATATATATATACCTAGATACAAATACATACATAGATACATATACATACATAGATACATACATACATAGATACATATACATACATAGATACATAGATACATACATAGATACATAGATACATAGATACATAGATACATACATACATACTTACATATACATACATATACATACATATACATACATACATACACACACATACATACATACATACATACATACATACATACATACATACATACATACATACATACATACATACATACATACATACATACATACACATAATTTTACCTTGACGAAGCAAAAAATAAAGCTTGCAACTGAATAAATTTTGAAATCAGTAATTGCTTTTTAATTTGCTTCAGTTCAGATTCTCCAGTTTTATCTACTTCATCTTCTAACTCTTTCAAAAGTAAACGATTTTTATCAAACAATTTTTCAATATTCTTCTCAACACCAGGGAATGGCTTAGTTGATATGATACTGTGTGTATGTATAAATAATACACAATTATATATATATACATGTACATGTATTATTACATATAATATATATATACATAATTATATATTAGTGTTGTTGACAATATCACCATTTTAGTTATAGTTATAATTATTCATTTTAGGCTTACTAAAAGGGTTTAAGTTTTAGACAAAAGTGGCCACTACAGTATAGCCCCTAAATGTTCACATTTTGACGATATTCAACTATTTAGCAATAAAAGTTTCGCGTTCACCAAAAATGCTTACGTGATGGGTGTGACCATTATTTTCACAGTCTGTCAGTTTTTGCAAAAAACATGAAATTTTCAGGTAGCAAAAATTTTGTGCTATATGGTATTGCCTAATTTCATTTTAGTTCATTATAGTCAGACCTGTAAGTTATAGTTAACTAAAACAACACTAATATACAGTGTATATATATTATATATATATATAAATTATATAAGTATATTATATAGTATGCTAATAAGTCATATATACAAACATGAGTTTGTGTTCGAGGATGTGATATAGCCCGAGCCAGTGAGGACTATATCACATCTAAAGACACAAAACGAGGGTCCTATATGCAGTATATAGGACCTATTAGCATACTATATACAATATATTGTATGATGGTGACATCTCCTGCATAGTGTGCACATGGAAGGTCTATATACAATATATAGAACTCACCACATCAAAGGGATGATGTCACCATCAAACTTATATGTATATATTATATATAATAATAAAATTCTGAGTTCAATTTCATTTAGGGATTTTCATGTATGTAAGGGAATCAACATTCCATTCCCATTCTGAGGAAATGAAAATGTTTACAGATAATGTTCAAAGAGATTTAGCAACCCCATTTTCATAGGAAATTGAAAAATGAAACAGCTGCATAGTAGAAAAGAATTTGAAAGTGAAAGCTTGAAGAAGTTAGTACATGTAAAAAACAAACAAATGGAAAAACAACTGATTCCTTTTTTGCCTTCCATATTTGGCAAATCAAAAAGATATCAAACGTGTTTCATTTTCACTCATCTACTTAAGATCAACAATACACTAAAACTCATTCATGTTCACTATGATCTCAGCAATATGTTCGTAGCTGGTCAAATGATCTTTTTGCCTGCACCATTTTCATATAATTATCCTTCCTGTTCTTTTTAGCGGATATCAAATTTCAATCCATAGCTTCATTATTGAGTTACAGTATAATCACGTATTAACCTTATGACATTAATAATGAAGTCATCACAGCCTAATTATATTGCTATTACTATTACTATAAATGTACCTCCTACGTCAGTGTAACATATTACTATTACTATAAATGTATCTCCTACGTCAGTGTAACATTACTATTACTATTACTGACACATCCTAAGTTAGTGTAACATATTACTATTACTATTACTGATACATCCTAAGTTAGTGTAATATATTACTATTACTATTACCCTAAACATCAGTATATTACTATTACTATTACTGATACATCCTAAGTTAGTGTAATATATTACTATTACTATTACTGATACGTCAGTCAGTGTAATATTTTAGTATTAAAATTTTACATTTTTGGTTAATTTATCAAATTTAATGTCTGTCAAATTTTCCCTCTGTATGGGACTGGTATGAAACATAATGAATATAATTATAAGAAGTATAATATATTACATTGACTTAGGAGATACTAGTAATAGTAATAGTAATAGTAATATACTGATTTTTAAGGTAATAGTAATAGTAATATATTACATTCCAATGTAATTGACCCCACCCACGTCTGAGTCCAATATACCAATGTTCCACTAATACTGAGATTGATATCACTATTAGTGCCTGTGCAGACCAATAACAACACACCACACCATTATACCAATGTTCCACCAATACTGGGATTGGTATCACTATTGGTGCCGATACTGTGCAGACCAATAACAACACACCATACCAGTATACCAATGTTCCACCAATACTAGGATTGGTATCACTATTGGTGCCGATACTGTGCAGACCAATAACAACACACCATACCAGTATACCAATGTTCCACCAATACTAGGATTGGTATCGCTTTCGGTGCCAATATTTAGCATGTAACACTATTGACAGTACAAGGCTTACCAATCTATTAGCAGTCACATTATCAACTAATTAATACTCAGACGAATTAAAAGCCTGACCACTGCCAGAAGCCCTGAATGTTAATATCATATTAACTCTGAATATGAAATTGAAAAAGGTGTAGTGGCCTAATGGCTAAAGTGCTGACATGTAATCAAAAGGTTGCAGGTTGCAGCCTGCACTTGCAGGTTCGAGCCCCACTAGGTGCAGGCTTTTTTTGCCCATGAGTTAACTCAGCTCCACCCTCAAAATGAGGAGGTAGTTTGTCACCGCATCATGTCGGTCACTGGGAGTTGGTTAATATTAGTGCTATTCCAGCTTCCTCGTTAGCCACAAAAAATTGTTTAGATACAGACATACCAGCTAGCGACACTTCAACAGGAGTGGTGCTGACATAAACATCAAAGCATATTTGTGATTTAATTGCATTCCTTTGACCACATCAAAGGGAAATGGTATTACATAGAGAGGTACAGCATCTCTCTTCCACTGTGTAGATAGAACCCTGCATACCTTCTCAAATAGTAGTACACTGCATCTAAATATTTTTGCTGTGACTCTGATAAAGCAGCCAACTGGTTGAAAGGCCATCCTATAGAAAAAAATATTACTCTGACTAGCTAGATGTATTGATAATAGGACTATATATATATATATATATATATATATAATACATTCATTGATAATACAAAGTAGCTGTTGGTATAGGTATAGGTATTTGTATAGGTATGGGTATAGGTATAAGTACAGGTATAGGTATAGGTATAGGTATAGGTATATGTATAGGTATAGGTATATGTATAGGTATGGGTATAGGTATAAGTACAGGTACAGGTACAGGTATAGGTATAGGTATAGGTACAGGTGTAGGTATAGGTATAGGTACAGATAGGTATAGGTACAGGTACAGGTATAGGTATAGGTATAGAGGTATAGGTATAGGTATAGGTATAGAGGTACAGGTATAGGTATAGGTATAGGTATAGGTACAGGTATAGGTATAGGTAAAGGTATAGGTATAGGTATATGTATAGGTACAGCTACAGGTATAGGTATAGGTATAGGTATAGGTATAGGTATAGGTACAGGTATAGGTACAGGTATAGGTATAGGTACAGGTACAGGTGTAGGGATAGGTATAGGTATAGACAACTTTAATATCTGGTATCTTAAGTACAAGTAAAATCTAGTATACATGTATGTGAGTTCCTGTTTGTATCGTCGTGTGTGTGGTAGTTTCATTCCTATTTAACAATGTATGTGTTTACATGTGATAGTATATGTGTATGTATGTATCATGAGTTCTGTGTGTTTCTTCTGGGGTGTGTGTGTGTCTGTTCTATATATATAGTGTTACATACACACACACGTACTATCATTTGAGATGCATACATTGTAATGAAACTACCACTATTTTAGTGGTGTCAAAATACTTGCACACATTCAATAATGAAACTAAATAGCCTAATAGTAATATTTAATCAAATCTTTATAAAATAACAATAGGTATAATTATATCAGTAGATATATGAGTGACCAAAAGGAGTGATAACAATATTAATTGTATGAATACTACCAATTCTGCCAAGTTGTATATAGAAACTGATCCATAGACAGACATACACGAAGAGATAGACACAGACAGACAGATAGAAACAGACTCATATACAGAGAGATAGACACAGACACATACACACAGATAGACACAGACACATATATACACATATAAATACAAACACACATACAGACAGATAGACACAAACACATACATGTATAAAGACAGACAGATACACACATGCACATCACATCATTGTAAAATGAAACACAGCTACCAATCTCACTTATTGTATTTTGGCTAAATCACACACTACTTGTCAATTAAGCATTAACAAAACCAGGAGCTTATGAGCACTGCAAAGCGGCACTCATAAGCTCCTGACAACACTTAACAAGAAATCTTCTGTTAAACTACCTTATTATCAATACATGTAAATATTTTAAAATATCAATTTCTCAATTGAGTACACTAATTACACCACTAATTTTTTGATGGTAGCAAAGAATGGCCTCCTTTTACAGAAGCCAAGTGACACAGACAGCAGATACCTCATGGCTACTTACCTGTAATGAACCATGTCACGAACACATAATTATACATAGTTATACACACACACATACAAACATACACACATACATACATACATACATACATACATACATACATGCATACATACATGCATACATACATACATACATACATACATGCATACATACATACATACACACTTACATACATACATACATACACACACACATACATACAGTATAGATAATAACAACTGTCTGTGTTTTCAAGTTAGGTTACTTCGTGGTTAGGTAATTACATTCTTGGGCCTTCTCTTGAATGCACACCATTAATTTTAATTTATATTAATTAATATTTAATTTCCTTATAGAAGTTCGAAGGATAATAATTGTAGGTCTTACGTATATGTGAGAAAGACTATGTGGTAAATATCGTTCCTTTTGAGTAAGGAGGGTGGTATTTTGATAAAAGAATTTTTTTCTAAACAAATTGAGGTTAATGATGTGTATAACATTCCATTTGATGGAAGTTCGGTGGTACCAAAGTGCTTCATGGATCATTAAACAGACTCGAAGATAGCTTACTAGTACATCAAACACACAGGTGGCCCAAATCATTCACTATAACAAATAAGATTTTATAAATAGTTCGCAGGGCTACATGTATCTCTGTGATTGCCTTTCAGGGTTGTGTTATATATATGTTGTAAACATACATGTGGCATGTAGTTCAGGAAGTTACATGCTTGATTTAACCAGCATGGTAGGTACAGCACACACACATGCATTAGTTATTGAAAAGCAGTAGGAAGAAAGCACCTTGTAAACATTGCTACAAAAACTTCCTCAAGCTAACAATCTACTGTGAAAATCAGAAAGGAACATTTCAGAGGTATATGGTAGAACTGGAAAGACAGTATGTTAATGCGTTTTAGACACAAAGAAAAGGAAAAACAATACAACAAAAGATACTATAGATACTATATCAGGTTAAATCTCTAGCATGCTAGCAGGAGGAGAAGTAATGAGTGAACTTTAGCACTGTTTTAGTTTGACAAAAATGACTACTTTTAGTTATAGTTATAGTATGATTTAGTTTATCAAACTTTTAGTTTATTTATAGTTTAATATTAGGCTTTCTAAAAGGGTTTTAGTTTTAGTTAACTAACTAAAAGTATCCATTATTGGCCAATTTTCATTTTAGTTAGTTATAATTATTACAATAGTCATGTAATTTAGTTATAGTTTAGTTAACTAAAAGTCAAAATACCTACTAAAAGGGGTTTTAGTTTTAGTTATAGTTACAACACTAGTGAACTCCCACCAATACTTAAAGATACCTCTCAAGAATTAGGGTTTTTCTATGAGGCTTCAAGATCCTTTGATGTGGTTTTGTGGTTATTGATACTTATAGTCCTAGTGTTTCACTAATAAAATTTAATATAATTAAGCTATAAGCCATTAAACACACTTATTGTTTAATTATTATTCTGAGGTGAGTTTAAATTAATCCTGAAAAGTAATATTCCGATTATATGTTCAGTATAATAACCCTACTGAACATATATGTGTAGACACATCTGAAAACCATCATTTGGAGTTTAATGTTGTTTTAGTATAATAATAATGACTACTTTTAGTTATAGTTATATATAGCTATGAGTGGTTTCTCAAAATTTAAGTTATAGTTTTAGTTAACAAACTAAAAGTGCTCATTATTGGCCAATCTTCATTTTAGTTAGTTATAGTTATTACAGCAGACATGTAATTTAGTTATAGTTTAGTTAACTGAGTCATAATGTCTTACTAAAAGTGGTTTTAATTATAGTTATAGTTAACTAAAATAACACTAATTTGCATCCAATATGCTAATTGAATGCCTCATCACCTCTATGGAATATAGTATGAAAAAATGAAAAAGGGCCACTTTTAGTTTTCAGCTAAACTAAATCAAACTAATGCTAAAAGAGGTTTAGTTTTGTTATTTAACTTACTAAAAGTACCCATCATTGGCTAATTCAGTTAGTTGTAGTTATTACAGTAGACTTGCAAATTATAAATGTAACTTTGTTGTGGCTTGGTTAACTAAAGATATAATATCTTACTGAAAGGGGTTTTAGCTATAGTGAGTAATAATTAAGAGTTTCATTACATACCATTGTTTGGATCTAGTGATATAGCTTGATAATAGAAAGTAATAGAATGTTCTGGACTGTATCCCAAGTCAACTTGATAACGAGCTGTATAGTAAAAGAAATGTCAAGTTTAGTATGTACTAAATGTATGTGTAAGTGTATTTAAATAAAAAAAAAAGCCAGTAATGATCTCAAACATGATATCACCACAAAGCCCTCTCTTGGTTCCCTTATAAGGATCATAGCACACCTTGTAAGGGTAAGAGAATAATGGACTTTTGGTTGGTAGGAAATGTGGAGTTCTTAAGTGTCTGAAAATATCACAGAATTTCATACACTTCTTCTGAGAAATTCTTCTGATATTCATAATGTTTTTCAGTAGTGAATTTCTCTTGTGGAAAAATGGAAACTGCAAACAGTCATGAATCTTTACAAGAGTCTTTACAGGAAACTTTACAGTAATTATAAAACAAACTGCAGTGCCAGGGTTTCTAGGCAACTTTGTGGTTGTCTGGACATAAGTAGGTAGGTATAAGGTATGTCTAATCAACAAAATATTTATTAGAAATTCAGTGAAGATATGATACATTAAATTACTGGGGTCAGGTGTTCTTCTCACTAAGCTATTAAAGACACTGGCACTTGTACTGAAGAGTAAGATTCACAGTTATGATCTCAGTTTAGTGCTATTACTATTATAAAATTTGGAATTTTTTTCCCCACTTCTCTAATTAGTTAATAAATCACAGAATACCTTAAAATCATAAAACTAACTCAAGTGCATTATAGTGAATAGTTGTGTTTGAGACGCTAGTTTAGAATAAGGAGAGTGAGAGAGGGTGGCAGTGAGGTACTTGCAATACATTAACCCTTGCAGTGATGCAGGCTCTCTCTAAGACCTACTGTAGACAGGAGTGTGGAAATAGTGAGCTGACTGCTGGTGATACTTGTTTAAATGTAGTAAAACAAGTTGGGGACATATGGTGCACCATTCAGGCAAGTTACCACTACATTATTGATTGTTCTGTTGATACTGCATCTTACAACTTGAATATTAGAATACAATTACTTCATTGTATGATCCCTTTTCAATTGTGTAACCGAGGAGACATGGAAAGTATGTTGATTATGCCAGTTCCATCAACAGAAATTATTCTTAAGTTTCAATGTCAATTGAATTGGGGCACACACCCATCACTATAGTTACAAAACCATACAAGCTGTTAAATAATTACATCATATTTGGCTCACATAGATAACACAAGTTGTGTCACGTTGGTTGTAGTAAACATTATTACACCATAGATTGATATAAACTGATGATGTCCACCAAAAGACAAACACTCTCCTTCCAGGAAACAGCATGCTGAGAGCAGAACCAGAGCCACTGACGTTTCAATCAAGAGGCTCAAGCTCTAACCACTACGCCACACTGTCTCCCTCGAGTGCCTATCAATCTGGGACTTTTTGGGAATGACTAAACTCTTATAGGATGGTTGTTAATCATAAATAACTTAACTTCTATTCACAGATTATGTTTCACCAAGACCCAATTTTGAAAAACCTCACTTGTAGCACATAATAATTTTGAACAAATGCTTATCTTCATACTCTCACTATTTGGCCATTTTGCACAGAAAACCAATTAAATTTGGTATCCAGTTAATGCTCCTTCTAGATATCAAATTTAGTTAGATTCCTGTATAAAATGGCTGAATAGCTAGTGTTGGAAGGTAAGTGTTTGTTCAAAATTATCATACAAAAAAAAGTGTTCCCAAATTCGTTGCTCGTGAATTGCTACAAATGAAACATAATTTTGGTAGCTATTTAACAGTGTGTTAGTATATCTAAACACAAACACAGCAGTTGTGGTGTTAACTTCAAAACGTTTGTTAGGATCTACTCAATCACCTAACATCCTATTAATAGTGACCTTGCTTGATAGTAAGGTTGTTGTTAACTCCATTATTACTAGTCACAGATTAAGGCTGTGGTCACCTCATTGAGCAATCCATTAAATATACTGTACTTCATTAATAGTGACCTTGCTTATATAGCCCCAGTGACCAGTAAGGTTGTGTTACTTCATTCAACAACGCATTCACAGTCATGCAGTAAGGCTGCTCATTGAACAATCAGATTACCTGTAAGGTTGTTGTTACTTTGTGCAACAACCATAACACTGTGGACACCTCGTTGTACAATCACTATTAATAATGACCTATAAGCAAGGCTGTGGCCACCTCATCGAATAATCAATAATCCACCAATAATAAGGCTGTGGTCACCTTGTTGAACAATCAATAATCCATAATAGCTTGATAATAAGGGTGTGGTTACTTCATTCAACACCATTCTTATTCACTTATCATGCTGTGGTCACCTTGTTGAACAATCATGATAGTAAAACATGACCAGTAAGGTTGTGGTAACTTCATGCAACAACCATATTAGTCACAGTCATGCGTGAGGCTGTGGGGTCACCTCATTGAAGAATGACCTTCCTTTAAGGGTGTGGTTATAATTATATTCACTTATCATATAGTAAGGCTGTTGTCATATCATTGAACAATCCAGAATGACCTTGCTTGATAATAATGGTGTGGGCAACAACTATTATTATTATTTTAGTCTTGCAGTAAGGCTGTGGTGAATAATAGTAAAGTTGTAAGGATGTGGTCAACTTATTGAGCCATCTCACTGTCAGCATTGTAAGGTGTTGAGAATAACAGAAGCTCCCATGGTGTGTATAATCAGAAGCCTTCTTCTTGTGACAAATAGCAAAACATATCATTACATTTAATAGATAGTTCTTGACATACATACATACATACAATGATACATATACTTACATAAATGTACATATATGCATACATGTATCATACATATATATACATAATTATTATACATTTATACATGCTAGCACAAGGACGTGTTTGTAAATATGGCTACCATAAAACATTGTCAAGTTTCTGTGTGAACATTCTTTACATACCAAAAGGGGTAAACATCATGAAGGTGACTATGTAAATTTTAAAAAATGGCAAGCATGATGTGTGTTAAATAGTCTCCATGAACATGGCTAGGTAGGTTTGTAACATGATATAGAACAGGATTTAACATGTTAAAGAGCTAAATGGATTGCTACCAAACTTCACAAACTATTTGTCAACAGATAACAACAGATATTACTTGTAAATTAGGCGTAAAATAACAATTATTTGTTGTTTTATATTGCAGCTGAATAAAGATCAAGAGATCAAACATATAAGAAATGACCATAAATGTCGTGGATGTGTATATTTAAAGAGGTAGTCGATGTTATCACTGTCATTGACTTCCAGTATATGACTAATTATACGTTTTAGCAGTTACACTAGCCATTATCGGAGGGAAATGAATACATGGTCATGTCATCAACCACAATATGTTAATGATTAACCTACATGGATTAAGACATTCCAGCTGTTAGGTTGTAAAGGTTTCTAAGAGCACTCAACCATAGTTGTTAGGTAAACATCACTTACAGCTGTTGCAAAGCCACATTATTATTTATAAGATTATTAACAGTCTTGAGACTTACAAACTATTCCTGTAGCAGTTTAAATCTAAGCACCAACTAGTAATCTAAGCACCAACTAGTAATCTAAGCACCAACTAGTGCTGTTTTAGTATGACCTTTTAGTTAATTAACTAAAAGCTTTCTAAAAGGGTTTTAGTTTTAGTTAACTAAATAAAAGTGTCCATTACTGGCCATTTTCATTTTAGTTGGTTATAGTTACTATTGCAGACATGTAATTTACCTATAGTTTAGTACTGTTAACTAATGCCTTACTAAATGAGGTTTTAGTTATAGTTATAGTTAACAAAAACAACACTAATACATTTAGTTAGTTATAGTTACTACTGCAGACCTGTAATTTAGGTAACTAAAAGTCACAATGCCTTACTAAAAGGGGTTATAGTTATAGTTATAGTTATAGTTAACCAACTAGATTAGCAACCATTCTTGTAAAAGTACAAATACATTATTTAAAGAATAGAATAACAACTGACAACAGTATTTAGTTAATTGACTTAAGTAATAAAATCCCTCCTCTCTATATATATACAACAGACTGCCAGTCCCTCTCCATTAAAGAAATGGACAACATTCATTTATCTTGGACAGATCAGCAAAAATCCCAACCCTTCCTGTCAATAAACTAGTAACAGTTAAGACTCTTAGGTTGAGAGTAGGAGGTGCATACAAGGATAAAACCCAGCTGAGTAAATGAAGCCAAATAATGGCTAGAGAGGTTAGTTAATGCCTCAAAGAAGACTGTTCAGGCAAGCACAGGCAAGCACAAACTACCATGAATATTAATCATTCACTATAATCATACATTATATTAGGTTTACTGCAAAGCATATACTATTATGGTGTGTATGTCTCAGCTTAAGCAAGTTTTATTTCCATAAAAGGAAGGAAAGATTGAAGGAGGAAGGAAAGATGAGACAAACATGATGTAAGCAGGATGTGAGAAAGTCATTAATAGTATTTCTGAAGTATAGAAGATGTATGATGTGTTAGGGAATTTTGCCAAGGAACATATAATGTAAATGGAAATCATGACCAGTGAGGTAGACATAAAAGGAATCTTAGTAGTGTTACCCTATTGGTATCACTTAACCAGTGAAACCTGTTACATGCAAGCCACAAACAACATTCCATATAAACAGCAATATCATTGTTACCAATAAAGGACTATTAGATTACTATATGTCTCAGGAACACTAGAGAAGTTTCTACAAAGGCTTAATAATCATATTATTATATATAATTATAATACAATATAATACATGTATATACGATTGGCAATTAGTACTTATGCATCTACTGAAGAAGACTTACCAATGTCACCCAATGAAATGAAGCACCTTTGACAGGCCTCCCTAAGCCACATGCTATCATAATCTTGATTTGTGGTTTCCAATTCTGTGGATTTAGTATGCCCAACATTAGTAATTGATCCCAATTTGGTGGTATAAGACCAAAGATTGTAACTAATCAGACAAAATATGGTAATTAAGCTGTCTATATGGCAAATCCACACACACTAATAGAATGGGGTCACCAAACAAGGAGAAGGATCAACAAAAATTATTTGCGTTGCTGTTCATTATTCAGCACAAATTCTGCTACCTCATACCAGTTACATATTTTAGTTATAGTTATAATTATATAGTATGTTAAACTTTGAGCTTAGTTATAATTGAATTAACTACGAAAAAAGGGTTTTCATACTATGAGATATTGCAGTACATCTGCGTTTTAGTTATAGTTTAGTTACTTAAAAGTTACAATGCCTTATTATAGGTGAGTTATCATTAACGAAACGTTTATGAGATGGTAAAAAACTTACCTTCCAACTGCTGAGAGTCCATTTTAGTTACTGGTATGTTATAGTGATCTTGAAGAGATTGGAGCAGTTGCTGATAGTAGACAGAGCTGGACATCAAATGCCTAGTAAAATAAATGTGGCCAGGGTTTGAGGAATCCAGTATCTAATAGTTAAGAGAAAAAGAAAACATTGTTTTGTAATTAGTATTTTGAAGTGGTGGTAGTTCTTCATTATGTAGTTATAACATCCGCTAAAGTCTGTTCACATTAATGGTGACCTCAAAATTAGGATGTGATGACTTTATATGTAATATAGTGTATAGTTTAATGTTATAATGTTAATACTTGATTAACTGTAATTCAGTAATAGATTAGAATTTAACATACAAAAAAAGAACAGAAAGGATAATTATATGTAGGCAAAAAGATTGTTGGTCATTCCAAACTAAAATTATGTCATGGTGAACACGAATTACCTTCAGTAGCTTTACAATGAGTAATTAAACAACACTCAATGCTACTAAGATAGAAATTACACAAATGTATTAAATACACTAAATTTCCCACTTCCACTCTCTCTTATGTCCACTGGACCACTACCTCAGTGTGATATTCGCGGGCCTTTGTGGAGGTCACCCTAAACACTGACCTCCACACTTCCCTCCAAGCAGAGGTAGGGGCTCAGACTCATCCTTAGCTACAGGAAGGCTCACGTCTGGCCCAAATAAGTACAACTATATCTGCCCTTGTCATTTAGGGCATTAAAGAGAAACAATAGTTGCTGGATGTCAAATTTAGTTGTACAAAATTATTACATAGGAGAGCATTTAAATCTAAACATTTGATAAGCCTGGTTTTCCCTACATAATTATGGTGCAGTCCATAATTACTTGTTTAACAGATCCCTCCTTTCCCATTAATTACCTGGGAAGACTAATGACTAAGATTAAAATACTTTGGATGGTTGTACCACCTTACAAGTCACTTTGTAAACACACTGTGACAACAACAACTAACAAACAATATATACAGCAATTAACAATACTACACAAAGTCATAGGAATTTGTTAGAAACATGACTACTGTATATACAATCACTAGGGAAGGTAGATATTGTATATACCAAAAGATCTTAATGTAAGTTAGGTAATCAAAAAGTGGAGGCAGTTATCCAGAATTATTTTATTTAACCAAATATTTTTAGTTGTGTTACAATGGATTGTGCTTTGGATGTCTCTGTTTAAATTCCACACAGAGACACATGGACAGACATATTCATACACACCTCTCTATGTTGCTTGCATTGAGTAATAACTGAATAAAAAACATTTCTCCAAAGAAGTTCCTCTGCTTTTCTGCGTTTGGAACATGATAAAAACAATATACGTTCGCACTTGTCCTGTAATCTAGATAAATAGAAAGACTACCTTAAAATTTAATTATACATATATGGAGTTTTGAAGGAAGTTATAACACACTGTTGATCCATTGTAAATTAAGTTCTGGTATTTCATTACAGATTGCAAACATACAAGATAGACACAAAGAGACAGACACACAAGAAATCAAAACAATATAGACCACATTCTATTGAAACAAAACAGGTTTCTATAAAATCTCTTCCTTCTCAAATGAACAAAACTTAATATTTTCTAATTTACTTGTTTCTCAATGCAACTAAGTCCGGTTTGAAAACATCTTGATAGTTGGATAGCATCCTTGTCTGTTGCTGTAGTTTCTCTGCATATGCAAATGCTTGTCTGCAACAATGCATAGAAGAATATGCGTGCATGCATGTGTGTGTGTGTGTGTGTATGTTTTTATTTGCAAGTGAAAATTAATGTAGGTGGATATGTTTAGTTTGTTGTATATTTCAAAGTGAAAACTCAACAAGATTGGATAGTATAAACACACATTGTCCATATTTGTCATACATTACAATTTCTGTTATGCTTAAAGGGATGATACGATTAGATATCAAACCAAAAAGTGAAACGTGTATTATTATAATTATTGAAAGCAGTTGACTGGTATAATTATTCAACAGTGCTCACAATATAAATAATTATAGTGTAATAGATTCTGATACTTGCCTACCTAAATAACTCTTTACCCTCAGGTTCATTTCTGAAACTATTTCCTTGTCTGGATCCACTCATGAATTCCTACAGGGAAAATAGGTGTGTAGGAGGAAGAGGTATAGGTTGTCTTTTGATGGCTTCCTTCAAAAGAATTTGTGGGTGATAAATGTGCTATACATACTAGTTCCTTATGGGTATTTATTTAGTAAGTGTCTGATAAGATTATGAGTAGTTATAAAATGCCTTGCATAGCTCTTGGCAGTGGCACAAGTGCGTTGATGAACTGTTGATACTAAAGAATCTGCATCTCATCCTAGAGGTAAGCTTATATATAGTAATTCATTTCATATAGCTGTTGCATAAATATGAGGAATTGACGGAAGCTCTCCGTTTATAAGAGTCTAGAGAATTGCTTGGAACATTTCGGAAGCAATACAGCTTTTTAAATTATGTATATTCTGTATTCTCCCAGCTCAACATTCCCAAAAGATGGAGTTGATTATTCGTTGTTTAATTGACCGTGACGAAGGAAGAAGTAGCTCGAAAGCATCGCTACCGATTCAAAGTGATCGGGTTGCCGTCTGAGCTACTAAAGGCCAAGAGTAACTCAGAAGGCCCGCTCACACGGTAGCTTGTTCACTTAGAAACGGTCGGTGTATCTGGAGAGATAGGACTACTGCCAAGATGAAGAAAAAATCCAGCAACGAGTGAATACCGAGTATGTTATTTAATGTTGTTTTATATTATTACCTGTACAACATATCTAGATGGATAGCAACAGGTGTGGGAGTGTACTATGACATTTCAGTAAAGTGAGTTAATTCTAATGTGATATCTGATCATACCTGTACAACATAATTATGTCAATTGTAGGAGGAATGATCTTGTGCAACAAGCAAGCTCAGCCATGAACTAAATTTAGAATCAATGTCCTTTGCTTTGCATGCCCACGGATCGCAAATCATATGTAGATTTAGAACATTTCAGCAAACATACATATAATGGTCTGTTTCTTCATTACTAAGAAACAGTCAACATTAAAAGAAGAGGAGAACATGTACCATGCTTGTTAGCAGTGAATAGCCAAGTCATTGTATTACTTTGTGGCTCAAATTATGTTTGGTTTGTGTAGGTTTGTATACTTCATTTATTTGATATAACAGATTCGAGTGTATCCATAACAAGTAACTGAAAGGAAGCTGGAATGACCTGTATAGTCTGTTTAATACACAGAAGACACAGCTGCAGTATTGTAGTATTTTGAAGGTGTAAAAGGATTTTGAAACCTGTTGGTTGAAAATTAGTCTTTGTCAAAGGAACCCTTGAATGTGAAAAAGGTCAACCCAACAGAGGCCACAAGATGGATATTGGTTTGGCAATAAGAACTTCTTGTCACAACATCAGGTGCCAGATATAATATAGAAGGCAGGTCATACTTGCCACCCCTACACACAAGTTGACACAAGGCTTCTCTATCCCAACAGAAGCACCTGCATTCCCTTCAAACCTTAGGCATTTTATCAATGGCACTAACTCAGCACAGTGTGTTATATATACTGTTAGTGGACAAAGATATCACCCTCTACTCTACTACACACATGGTTATCATTAGAATCTACCTGATAGCATGCAGTTGGAAAAATTTGTTTTTTTAGTGGCAATATGAATATTGGTATATTAATCTATTACTCAAAAATACTCCAACTTATAATTCTAGGTAGTAATGTTCAGCTGGTTAATCAAGGTAAAGGCAGTTGACAGGCTCATAACTTGTTCAAAGATAAATAACTTCAGGAAAAACGAAACGAATAAAGCTATCAACTGGGTGATAGATTATTACTCGGACAGCTTTGGTGATTATAATGTTTATTGATGTATCTAAATGCATCTTTAATGTGAGGTAGTAAAAACAAAATTTAGCTTTCATACATATGGTTGACTGTTAGAGGAGAAATAACACCAGAAGTGTTTTGGTCCATGTACATGTATATGTCGCATTAAAATTAGTGTTTTTAGTTTTAGTTATAGTATGACTAGTTTCTCACAATTTTAGTTATATTATAGAATTCACAAAATTAGGCTTACTAAAAATATTTTTAGTTTCAGTTAACTGGCTAATTTTCATTTTAGATATTGCAATAGACGTGTAATTTAGTTATAGTTTAGTTAACTACAAGTCATAATGCCTTACTAAAAGGGGGACAGTTATAGTTAACTAAATAAACACTAATTAAAATGGCAAAAAGTTTTGTATAATTAATGTGAAGTGAAGGTGGTGGTGATATGATTGCATATAAATATGACAACGTAACTGCAGAGTTGCAGAGTATAAAAATATTTAAAGTGAAAAATTTAGCTAAAGCTTGTGGTCTTCTTGGTGTAGATTGCATTAGAGAGGAAGCTTAACTACAAATGATTATATACAAGGCCAACTGCCAACAACGCTTCATAATTTATCACGAGTAACTATAGATCTTAATGCTTTTGAAATGATTGTCATTATCATACAAATGACTTTATGACTACAAGAAACAAGCTTCTATTCTCAAATAGGGACTGCACAAAATGTACATAAACAATATGGAGGGATACAGACACACTTAACAGAAGAGAGTGTTATCCAACATTACGATAAGACATTTTTGAGTTAGTAAAATGAGTATGATTAGTTCGTATAGAAAGCTAGTGATGCAATGGTAATCAGATTGGTGATTGGTATCAGTCATTATTGGTTATTATTTCTAGTATCGGTATCAGTTAATACTGAAAGGTGTAACCAATATTGTAATAAGTGTGCTAATAGTACAATTTCTTGTGACTTTATGAAGAATGCTCATTTTTGAATCAGAAATCGGAAGAATTGGATTGTTATCAGTTATTGGTACATATCTAAATTAATTATTGGAATATGAAACCTAATGTAAAATCACTTATCGTTGCAGACGTTCCATTACTATACACATTGTAGTGTGTGTAGGTGTGGCTGAATAATCAGTGGAGGTTGTACAATTGTCACTCATAAAGAAAATACTTGGGAATCCAGAATAAAAAAAACACTTTTTTGATGCTTAGAACTGGCAGAAGCATTTTCAAGTCACTTCATAATTTGAGGGTTGCCATTTATAGTATTATGTATATATATATATATATATATATATATATAATTATATTTTTATAGGCTTATAATGTTATATTACAAAATAATTTGTTTTGCAATTATGTAAATATACATCTCAATTACATACAAATTATATTATGTATACATATTACATAATTCTAACTCACCTTTGTAACTATATTCCAGCAAAAGTTTAAAACCACGCCTAAAACCACGCCCAACTACACACCTACGTATTTGTGCATGTCCGACTGTGTCCGTATACTTCAATCACGTGGTGATATTGATGGCTAAGGAACTGTTTTTAAATCTAAAAACTGTCCAGAAAACTACTGTATGTTTGAATATAGTCAGAAATATTGGTTATGGGCAATGGTTGTTGGGTATGTGATCACTGTTAATACTAGTGTCGGTATAAAAACAAAACTAATCATAATTAATTAAATTGATTACAGCTATTTTTTTTCCACAGCAAAAGGAAAGAAAGATGTCAACAAAAGTAAGGTTGCCGTCGAAAAAACTGCAACCAAAGCTACTGGACCTAAAATAGATCAAAGTGTTTGTACAGGAGGAAATATTTTCAAAGATGGTGATGATCCACCATTGAAGGTTTGTTGTCCGTGCAGTTCATTTCGGATAAAGGTTGTTATATTTGTTAAGTGAGAGTGAGCGAATCTTGACATAAAATCACAGAACATTTATATAGTCAACGAGAAGACACAAATACTAGCCAGATGGCATTGTAAGAGACAATTAACTATAGCCTTGAAACAATGGTATAGACAAACAACTATTATTACAATATAAGATCTAGACACATTTATTGTTCTCTATTGTACACTATACAAAAATTTTGAGACAAAAGAAGAATTGCAACAACAACGAATGAATTATACAGAAAAAAATAACTTTGGTGTTACTGAAAAAAACGCATGAGCTGCTAGACTTCTCTTATTTTCTTATGAGTTTGCCACATCATAGAGCTTACCTCCTGAACATCCTCTACTCTAATTGGTTCTGTGGTTATATATATATATATATCTATATATATAATTATATATACTCTATCAAAGTATCTTCTGCTCTAGGTGTATGTCTCTATGGGTATTACAGTGATATTATATATATATATATATATATAATTATGTATGGATTGTATCTACCAATGTGTAATTATGTGTTTATAGGAAGATGGTGGATATCCAGATTGGTTGTGGGGTCTAACAGATCATTCTAAAAACTGGTCTGAGTTTTCGCCTGATAGTAGAGAATACTGGAGAAGCAAAAACAAAACTAAGGCTCACACTAATAACAGAAAAATGAAACTAAATAGCTAGCCATCACCACTCTAGTGATTGTTATTAATGGAACTAAATTCAATGATCATTTGTAATTGTAGTTGTTTTGTGAATAGATATTAAAAATAACAATCAATCTTTGAAAGAAGCTTTTCATCAACTTTATATTGCACGAGTAAACTATCTGGCTTTGCCCAATAATTTCTCATAAATTATAAACAAGTACAAGTTGAATGAACTCAAGAGTGTTAAATAACAATTACAATTATTATCAAACTCAAATTGCAAGTTTCCGTTTATTTATGTGTAATAATATGTGATTTCAGTTGAGGCATATTGTGTAGATGTCTCTGACACACATGGCATTGAAGGGGTTGTTTTAATAGTTCTTCGTACTTTGCAGTATCAAGCACTACTTTACTATTCTTCTCTAACATCTCAATGACCTCCTCAGCATCAATGAAGAAATCCGTTGTAAAAGAATTCCAGTGTTTTTTATTTTTCAAACACGGAGAGTCAAAGTCTTGGCTAATCACGTGCATGTGAATACGAGACATGCTTGGTACTGCATGGTAACCTAATCTAAAACGTAGCTCTTTATTTGTAGTGGTAAGCTCAGTTACAAGTGACTGTCCACATTTGAGCATATGTTTTAATAAATCAACATGTGATGAGTTCAGAGCTCTAATATTTGTTATGCTGGTTTTTGGAAGGATTAAATAATGGTGTTTAGATTTTGGATACGCATCCTTTATAACAACACACATATCGTCAGACTTTACTAGTAATTCAGGATCTTCCATTGATGCCAGTAAACCCTGACTCCAGTGACCTCCTCTAGAAGGGATCTTCTTTTTAGTTGGTGGGGTCACAAAAGTACCCTCTGCCCCTCCACTTCTTTTTGCCATTTCCCCAATTGAGAATTATTGGGTGTGGTCACTGAACTCAAGTGTCAAATGGAGGGCAGATCAAGGGAAGAGTTTTTGCTGAAAAGAGAATTAAAAAGAGCTAGGTTATTTGAAGTACGAAAAATCATTAAGAAAGTTAAACTTCTTGAGGAGAAGAGGTAGAGTAAATTGACCATGTGACTCATACAATCTGATTGGTTAGAGTATGGTATTTCATCTTGTAGGGGAAATGAAGCTCAGCTAGTTAAAAACAAAAGAAAAAGTGAGCGTTTATTACAAGAGTTGGAAGCGATTAAAGTATGTATGTACGTACATAAATATTTTGTTTGTTTTTGAATGGACAAACTAGACTTGTGAAGCCAGCCCCTCCCACTCTATGAGAAAGGAGGGTCTGGTCAACAGCTATTGTATATCTCGTACTGAGAGCCATCAGAAGTATGGTGATGTTCAAGTAGATGTTAACTGCCAAATTATTTAGTTGCGCTAAGTGGAGAAACATTCGTCAGGTCTATAACTCGAATTTTACAAGACTCTGGATTCTAACTTACAATGCTGGAAAGAAGAGCTGTTAAGAAAGCCAAAGATGAAAAACTATTCTTCATTAGTTGTAGGAAGACAGCAAGGTGAGCATCTGATGGTTTATCCATTTTAATCATCCACTTGAACTCTACCATACTTCCAGTGGCTCTCACAATGAGACAAACAATACCTGTTATTGACCACACCCTCCTTTGTCATAGAATGGGAGGGGCTAGCTATGCAAGACTATTTACAAATTAAATCATCATTAAAAAAAGGTTACTATATACCCTGGCTGTAAACATTTGCACCCAAAAATGTAACCTATAGTAATTAGTGATGTCATACTTATAACGATTAGAAATCTTCATGATTAAAAATGAGTGCGTGTTCTGATCAGATGTAATACAAGAGTGCATTACCTATAGTACCTATTGTCATCGACAAATACTTGGTATTCAAGTCAACATCATGATTAAAAATGACTGCTCGTTCTGATTGGATGTAGCACATTGATTTCTCTATTTCTTAACAATTCACACTTAACTGTATCATCATTCATCAAATACTTGATATTCAAGTCAACATCATGATTAAAAATGACTGCTTGTTCTGATCGGATGTAGTACATTAATTTCTCTCTTTCCTAACAATCCACACTTAACTGTATTATCAAATACTTGATATTCAAGTCAATATATAAATTAATTATATATCATCAACATGATACATTTGATTTCTTTGTTAGGAGATAAATCTTGGAACTTTGGCGAAGTCACTCAGTCTTCATAATAAAGACAAAGTTTCACATATAAAAGAGGTATTGTAATGATGATAGTTTGTTATTTTGGAGTTTGATTTCTCTCGTTCCTAAGGAATTGATTAAAAATCCTTTTTATATGACATATGTAGCAATAACAGTCAAATTTATGGACTTCTGTTTTTAGCTTCCTGTAGAAATATTGGAAAGAGCAAAATGGAGGCTAGTTCATTCTAAGTGTATGAGTGAAGTTCTGAAAAATAGAACTTGTAAACCACCAGCTAAAAAACCCACCAGTCCTTTACTATTCTCATCCAAAAAAAGAGTACTAAGATGTGACCAAGGAAGTGACGTGAAAGAGAAGGTAGAAGAAATGGAGCCAGAAAATAGTAACCAGACAATCAAGAGTGAAGAAGAGGAGGAAGAAGTTGATACCGGCTCTCATGATGAAACAGATGATGAATCAGTTGGTACAGAAAATGGAATTTCTGTTTATCATAAACTGAGACATCAGAAGGATTTTAAAATGTCTGATGGTTATAACTTAAAAAGACAAAAGACATTTGAGAAAACAACAACTAAAAATTATGATTCTGTATTCGTGGGTTCACTCTCAAGCAGAGAAAAAATAATTAGTCACAAACAACAGCATTTTGAACCAAAGAATCGTATGGGACAAAGAGCAAGGAGGAGGTAAGTTTAATATAAGAGATATGTACTTTGAGTAGCATGTTAGTACCTAACTTTAGTCACATTTTCACACTCTAGCAGATTAAGGCAGGCATGAGGTGATGAGGATATGATTGAAATGTTAATGATTAAACCAGGGCGGTAAATAAGTGGTGCTCTAGTAATTTTAGAGCGCTGATATTTGCATTTTGGCATCACAAATGTGTCCTGCCTGTATTGTGGTGAGCACTAGTAAGTAGTAGCTAGTAACTGAATTGCTATCAGATCTTGTAGGCTCAATTGACATTCTAAACTAAACCAAACCCATTAGTGCGAGAACTGAATTGCTATCAGATCTTGTAGGCTCAATTGACATTCTAAACTAAACCCATTAGTGCGAGAACTGAATTGCTATCAGATCTTGTAGGCTCAATTGACATTCTAAACTAAACCAAACCCATTAGTGCGAGAACTGAATTGCTATCAGATCTTGTAGGCTCAATTGACATTCTAAACTAAACCAAACCCATTAGTGCGAGAACTGAATTGCTATCAGATCTTGTAGGCTCAATTGACATTCTAAACTAAACCAAACCCATTAGTGCGAGAACTGAATTGCTATCAGATCTTGTAGGCTCAATTGACATTCTAAACTAAACCAAACCCATTAGTGCGAGAACTGAATTGCTATCAGATCTTGTAGGCTCAATTGACATTCTAAACTAAACCAAACCCATTAGTGCGAGTAACTGAATTGCTATCAGATCTTGTAGGCTCAATTGACAATCTTGTAGGCTCAATTGACATTCTAAACTAAACCAAACCCATTAGTGCGAGAACTGAATTGCTATCAGATCTTGTAGGCTCAATTGACATTCTAAACTAAACCAAACCCATTAGTGCGAGAACTGAATTGCTATCAGATCTTGTAGGCTCAATTGACATTCTAAACTAAACCAAACCCATTAGTGCGAGAACTGAATTGCTATCAGATCTTGTAGGCTCAATTGACATTCTAAACTAAACCAAACCCATTAGTGCGAGAACTGAATTGCTATCAGATCTTGTAGGCTCAATTGACATTCTAAACTAAACCAAACCCATTAGTGCGAGTAACTGAATTGCTATCAGATCTTGTAGGCTCAATTGACAATCTTGTAGGCTCAATTGACATTCTAAACTAAACCAAACCCATTAGTGCGAGAACTGAATTGCTATCAGATCTTGTAGGCTCAATTGACATTCTAAACTAAACCAAACCCATTAGTGCGAGAACTGAATTGCTATCAGATCTTGTAGGCTCAATTGACATTCTAAACTAAACCAAACCCATTAGTGCGAGAACTGAATTGCTATCAGATCTTGTAGGCTCAATTGACATTCTAAACTAAACCAAACCCATTAGTGCGAGTAACTGAATTGCTATCAGATCTTGTAGGCTCAATTGACAATCTTGTAGGCTCAATTGACATTCTAAACTAAACCAAACCCATTAGTGCGAGAACTGAATTGCTATCAGATCCTGTAGGCTCAATTGACATTCTAAACTAAACCAAACCCATTAGTGCGAGAACTGAATTGCTATCAGATCTTGTAGGCTCAATTGACATTCTAAACTAAACCAAACCCATTAGTGCGAGAACTGAATTGCTATCAGATCTTGTAGGCTCAATTGACATTCTAAACTAAACCCATTAGTGCGAGAACTGAATTGCTATCAGATCTTGTAGGCTCAATTGACATTCTAAACTAAACCAAACCCATTAGTGCGAGAACTGAATTGCTATCAGATCTTGTAGGCTCAATTGACATTCTAAACTAAACCAAACCCATTAGTGTGAGAACTGAATTGCTATCAGATCTTGTAGGCTCAATTGACATTCTAAACTAAACCAAACCCATTAGTGCGAGTAACTGAATTGCTATCAGATCTTGTAGGCTCAATTGACAATCTTGTAGGCTCAATTGACATTCTAAACTAAACCAAACCCATTAGTGCGGGAAGTCTAACAATGCATAGCACAGCAAAATCTTGATTGTGGTTTTGACTAATTGTTTTTTGTGTAGGTTATGGGAACAGAGGTATGGTGATAAGGCCAATCATAGAAGACGAGTCACTGCCAGAGGTTTGTTTAGTAAAGGGTTGTTTTGTTTGCACATTTAAGTAGTTTGTGTTTAGTTTCAGGTGTTGGAAAACTCACAATTAGAGATAAAAGAAAGAAACAGAATTCTAAACAAACTCAATTTGTAAAGCAAATGAAAACTTTTGATACTGAAGAAACATTGCATCCTTCTTGGGAAGCCAGTCGTAAGAGGAAACAGCAACACTCTTTAAAAACAACATTTGAAGGTTCTCACATCGTATTTAATGATTCAGATTAATAATCAATTATTTATAATTATAAAGAATCAACTACAGCACATGATAATAGATTGATTACTCAATTCATACTATACACATCATCAATTGCACTTTCATTTGGAGGATTGAATGTTGTAGGTATCGTCACGGTATTTGTTATGTGATCTTCTGGATCAAGAAGCCTCTGGGTTTCTGAATTTCGTTTCTCAACTTCTCTGTTTTTGCCACACCATTCAGAAACTACCTTCCTTATTTCTTCTTTCTTAAATTTACGAATTATTGCTAGATATATTATGGTCATTACACTAGCAAAGAACCCATGACTTGGAGCAGAGACAGAGTGAATCAACCATAATGCATAGTTGCCTTTTCCTCCTTCTTTGGCTTGAATAGTACGATTAGCAAGATTCATCCAGCCGATAATCTGGTATATGATAGGGAAACCGATTATGGGCAACGTCTGTTTTAATGCTTTATTATAATTGAGTCCCAAGTTGTTACTATCTCCACCACAATGTGCTCGCTTACATAGAACAACCACCAACAAAATGATTGCAAGACTGTTCATAACCAATGACAATAGAAATTCTCCATACCATAATGCATATTCTTCTATCATTCCTTCTCTATTCCATGTGCAGTTTTCATCGTATAGTTTAATCCAACACCAAGGTCCTGATATTCCATAATCATTGTTAATAAGAGGTATCCACACAATAAGGGCAGGGAAAAACAAAGGGAACAGAATATAGAATGGTTCAAGTTTTGATAAATGTGTATAATACATATAAAAAATCACCATTCCTGTCATATGAAGAGTTATGTTTAAGGTAGCTAAAAGCATTGCCCAGTTACTGTACTGTAATAGAAAGGCTTCTGCAATACACCACTGATAATCTTCACCACTCCAATAGTCCTGATACAGTGAAGTTACTTGTAGTATATTGGAAATTGAGTAAAACAGTGCCGAAAGAAGATGATATAAAATGAGACGATGTGTTAACAGTTTGTACATACGAAAGCATAAGATCAAAAGAATGGCCAAAGTACATCCAAAAGCTGAAAGGAGACTACAACTTGAGTAAATGATCATCAATTCTCTGTGAATCTTATCAGGAAGTGATTGATTACAAGACTCAGCCATTGTTCAATATTCTGTGTACCACTCCCACAAATTACCAAGAAATCTTGCATTGAGTTATTTTCAAACAATAAATGCATAACATAATTAATGATATGAACCCTACTCAGCTAAACATTGAATTCATCCCATCAACTGAGCTCTCATTGGGAGGATGAAATGATGTTGGTGCAGTCACTGTACTATATGCAGCATCGGTCAAACCATCTTCAGGATCAAGAAGGTGTTGTTGCTCCTCTGATTCAATTACATTCACTTTGGCTTCCAGACATGTTGTACAATTGCAACAACCTACAACCCTTTTGGGATTGCACTTGGTAAACTTTCCAAGGCACCCTAAATAGATTATTGTGGTACAACTTGCAAGAAAGCCCCAACCAGAAGATAAAATAGCAGGTACAATCCATAGTATTAATGAATTATTACTAAGTTTCATTAATTGATATGTCCTATCCGCTAAGGTTGTCCAACTTTGAATTTGATATAAAATTGGAAAAGCGATCAATGGTAATGTCTGTTTGAGTGCTTTGTTATAGTTCATTCCGATTTGCTGATCTCCGGTGTAAGCTCGTTTGCAAAGTACTGTTATTACGGCTATAATTGTAAATGTATTGATGATTAGCAGTACAAAGAACTCACCATACCAAAGTGAATACTCCTCTATTGTTCCAATTTCAGTAAGATCACAATGATTGTTATATAGTTTAATCCAACACCATGGTCCTGCAATCCCATATGTGTCATTTATGAATGGTATCCAAGTAAACAGAAGAGGAAACAACCAAGGGAAGAGAATATAAAAAGGTTCAAGCTTTGATAACTTCTTGTAATGCATATAGAATATAACCATAATTGTTAAGTGAATTGTTATATTTAAAGTCGAGAGAAGCATTACCCATAACGAGTAAAGTATTAAGAAACCTTCAGCTATGCACCATTCATAGTGTACTCCTTTCCAATAGTCCTGTTGTAGTCCTGATATTTGTATGACAATTGAAATTGAGAAAAATAAAGCAGAGAATAACAGGTATAGCATTAGTCTGTGTATTAGCTGCTTATGCATACAGAAACATATCATTAACAAAATAGCAGTGATACAGGTAACCGCCGATATGAGACCTGAACTTGTAAATGCAATCAGTACTTTCCTGCGAATTTCATCTGAAATGGAATGGTTGCAGGAATCATTGGAGATGTCCATAGTGAATGAATTACTCGTCAACTCAGCAAATTTATACCTATGTCCACTCCCCACAACTTAATAACCAATAATCAATATTCCACACTCTCACTCTCTACATCTCAATCTTGGCTGACATTTGTCTTGCCACAATGCATGGTAATCATTTTTTTTAATTGTGGTAATGACTATATATAGTCATTCAAAAAAAAAGAATGGAAATGAATAAAAAATAGTTAGTACAAAAATGAAAGAGCATGTAGGAATGTCAAAACCTATGACAGGTGGGAATGGTATTTCAATAAATTTAAACCACTTCCATAACCCTATCAATATAAAGGTCATTCACGTTCACCATGACCTCATAACTTTACTTTGGAATGACTAGCAATCTTTTTACCTATACCATTTTCATATAATAGTCCTTCCCGTTCTTTTTTGTGTATGTCAAATTTCAATTAATTACTTCATTATTGAGTTACATGTATTAACCTTATGACATTAAACTATACACTATAGTACACATCACATCATAATTTTGAGGACATCGTGAATTTGAACAGACTTTAGTTAAAGTAACATGATTGCATACTTTTGTTTTTCGATATTTCTGCACATTTGCAATTGTGTACAAAGTTCTTTTTACATTAACTTAGTGAGGCAAATGAATATAGCTGAAAAAAGAGCAGTACTAGTGTGTAGTTTACTGAAAGATGAGGATTTAAACGTTTTTAACCATGTACATCGTCACATCATTGTACTGTCATTGTATAAATAGAGCCTCTCTGAAGAGCCTTAGGGAGCATTACATTTTAGCTTCCACGTTTTGCAGGGGTGGGGGCACATCCTCTACTGCACCCTAGCCCTCCCCCTGGTGGATGATGCAGCTGCATTGTTGTGCCCCCCAATCTTTGTCAGCCCCTCACTTTGAATATGCTTTTTCTGCCCCAGTAGAGCCATGCTCCTTCATGTAACTACAACTGCATTACATCATACGTCCAGCTGTAGAAGTGGTGTGCAGTTTTCTATATATAGTAGCAAATGGTTTCTATTTATAGTAGAGAATCGTTTCTATTTATAGTTTCTATTTATAGTAGCAAATGGTTTCTCTTTATAGTAGAGAATCGTTTCTATTTATAGTAGCAAATGGTTTCTATTTATAGTAGCAAAAGGTTTCTATTTGTAGTAGCAAATGGTTTCTATTTATAGTAGCAAATGGTTTCTATTTATAGTAGAGAATGGTTTCTATTTATAGTAGCAAATGGTTTCTATTTATAGTGGAGTGGTTTCTATTTATAGTAGCAAATGGTTTCTATTTATAGTAAAGAATGGTTATATGAAGAAACTCCCATTCCTTTCAGACAAGATAATCTCTTCTGTAACCACTAAACAGAGAAGTGGTGGTATTGAAATTAATATTGGAATTCACAAAACGTGTAATACATGTATGATCCTACAATTGCAAAACTGTTAGTTTATGCAAAAGTTTTGAACATCAATAATTCTACAGACAAAAATTAATAAGGTAACATTTAAATTGGATAACATTATAGTGATTTTCATCTTCCTTGAGTTAATATATCAATAGTTTTGTTCCAATCTCCTCCAGCTGTTTTATAAGCATCATGAATAGACTCCTCCGGCCATACTTCTTTATAACAAGCTACTTCTTTTAAATACTCCAATGACTGAAAATTTAAAGTTTCTTTAAAAGATCATTATATGAAATGCTATGAAATGTTTTGAAATGATATTACATAGAAAGACGGAAGTATCTACTTGAAATAGTAACTACTAACTGGATATATATGAAGGGACTATTTCTGGTAAAATAATTTTAATCAAATGGTTACATTTAATCATTTGCCATTCCAGTACAAGATGTTAAAGAAATTTGGTATATAAGAAGCTTAATAAAATCTCTTCCTAGATACAGATTTCCTGTATAAACAAAATAGCAGAATGGCATAGGGGTTAGTGTTTGATCAAAACTATATTATATGGGAGTGTCCCTTTTTGAACATTAGGTCACATGACTGTTAATTTAGCATTCATAAATGTATTACATACAGCTACCATACTGAAAACAATCAGTAGAATATGATCCCAATCGTAGGGTTTAGTGATTTAATATTTAATGCTCCGGTAGTTCAACAAATTTGACGTATACAAAAAAAGAAGTGATACAATAAAAGATTTTCATCATCCTAAGATCAATGTGAAAGGTGACCTTTAGTTTATCATACCTTCTCTACATTTTGTTCATGTGATAGTAAAGCTGTTTCTGCACTATCTCCTGAATGTCCTTTCTCTTCAATTTCATTAATAAGAAAAAGAAAATCAAGCGCCTGTCATTGAGAAATATTAATAAACAAAGTCTCTAATTAATAAAACAAACAAATTATTTATACTTTAACATATCAACACACATCTGAAATGCACGGACTATCATTTTTTTTCTTGACAATTCATAAATTTGGGTTTTTAAGGATATGTGTCTATCTGAAATTTTTTCAAAGATTATGCAACAGAACATATGAATGAAGATGATGTTAATGAACAACATAAACTAAAGGTCATTCACATTCATCTTGTCCTCAGAAAAATGTTCATAACTTTAGTTTGGAATGACCAACAATCTTTTTACCGGCACCATTTTCATATAATTATCCTTCCCGTACTTTTTTTGTGTATGTCAAGTCTCAATCCATTGCTTCATTATTGAGTTACAGTATAATCATGTATTAACCTTATGACATTAAACTATACATTATAGTACATATAAAGTCATCACATCATAATTGTGAGGACATCATGAATGAGAACAGACTATATGTGTTTAAGAAGTCAAGAAACATAGTTATGAATGAAGGGAGAGAAAGAATGACATTAACAAACACAAACTGTGAAATTCAGAGAAATCGAATACATTTTGTGTTGTAAGTTGTCTTCTAACATTCTCAAAACATGTTTGTTCAATCACCCACTAGAACATTACATGAAAGGGCCGGGCCATTCATTACCATCTGTTCAAGTTATATTATAGACAGTATATGTCAATAAAAAGTCATCATACAGGACAGTAATTACTCAGTAGTTTCATATTCAAACTACAGTAGTTCAATAGTAGTTTTAATAGTAATTGCTGTACATATTGAATACCACAGTAGTGAGACAGTAATTACTATACTATACTGACAGTAGAACTAAGGTAATTACTGTTACTGTATGGTGACAATTTATTGACATATACTGTATCTTAAGGAAATGTCATAATTACTATACTATACCGACAGTAGAACTAAGGTAATTACTGTTACTGTATGGTGACATTTTATTGACATATACTTTACATACCATTATCAGCACTCACCTTTTGTTTATCTCCACCACACTGTTTTAGTGCTCTAGCTACTCTTGGAGCAGGAAATCCCATAGTGCTGATACTCAATAGGTTTTCCTTTTCGTCACGTGTCAAGCTTTCTCTAATATCAGGTAAGCTATACCCTCTAACTTGAGGGACAGAAGAGGAAGGTTGAGGAGTGCTAGAAAATGTTGTATAATGATCTGTAACTTGTGGCGTTGAAGTGCTAGAAAACGTTACATAGTGATCTTCCTCATATGGAGGTGGCCTTGTTTGATTTATCGGAGGTAAAACTGGTACACCTGAAAATGGACTACTATCTGGTACACCAGTCAGTGGTACAATATGGGGCTTAGGGCCGACAGGTGGAGGTACACGACCTGGGTTGGAAAACGGTACTGGAGATATTGTCTGAGGGTAAGTGGTTGTATTTATTGTTGATTGTCCAGTAGTTGATACAACAGGATAAGGAGGCAATTCCTGTGGGGGGGGGGGTGGGGTTTATATCAGTTTAATGACTGGACATGTAATGTATTACTATGAGTGTAGTGGGGTGGGGTTTATATCAGTTTAATGACTGGACATGTAATGTATTACTATGAGTGTAGTTGCCATACATGTAGTTACAGTTAGGGTTGGGAAATTTTTCAACTACATTATATCGATCATCATATCGCAATTAATGATGTTGTAATCATTATTTCAAATGTCTTTTAAATATCACAAACAAAACATTATTTGTCTTTTTATGTGCATATATTATAACATAAATTAGCTTTCCTATATATACAACTGTTGATTCTGTCTGTTAGGAAGTGAAACAATACCGATAACAGTTTTAATTTCAGATTGTGTATGCTTAATTATATACCCAGGTAAACCAAGTGGTTATCCCTAACACATGGTGAGTACTAGTGGAATTTAATTAGCCCAGACCTGTGGTCAAAAAATTAATAAAATTAATGCAGTGATGTCCAGAAAAGGCTTTGATACTGATTGAGCCCTAATCACAAGGGAACCCCAACCTACCCTTAATCAACCACATAATGATATTCATGAGATTTTGAAGGCATGTGTATGTATATAGTATTGAAAAGAATTATAATATTATTCATGATATGATTTAATTATTTATGTGAGTGTGTAATTAATTAGCCACACCTACCCCTTGGACTAAACTTCCCTTCAAGAGAGCATTGGTATTGCCTAACTCTTAGTTACAATATTACATATAGATCATGGAAATTTACCTCCTCTGGTCTCCTTATTCCAAAATCCACAAGTACTCCCACCCCTCCTACAGGAGGTCTACGAGTATTATTACTAACATTTCTAGACCCTATTGGAGCATTAGTTGAGTTTGGTGGAAAAAATGAAGGTGGAGAAGATGAAATATTAGGAAGTGGAGGATGAGGAGATGTAAGTACAGATGGAGTTGTTGGCTCTGTTGTCATAGGGACATGTTGAGAGGAATTGGCATGCCCTTCATTTGTGTTAACTAGTTCAGGTTGGAGGACACTTTGAAGCTCTGAGAATACATCAATGGCTTGCAGAGCTGTGATTTCAAAAGGATCGTTTGAGTCCCCTTCAAAATCTCTTAGACTCATTTCGCCAAGGGGTACTGAATTAATAGTGCGATCACTAACTGGATTTTCGGTTGTTACAGGAACGGGAGTAAGGATTGTAGAAGTCTGGTATGGAATTAATGGAACACATCCGGCATTGAACATACTTGATAGAGATGCAGTTGGATCAACAACCTCACCAGCAGTAGCTAGCGTCCTTACTTTAGCTTGTTCCAAAACTGAAGTTTCAATGGACAGATTAACCTGGACAAGAATAAGACAGACACACACAGAAGCTATATATTATCATCGCATTATTATAATTTCTGGAATTTTGGTTCAACATCATTGCATATAAAAATGCTTTAAAAATAACAAGCCTTTTTACAACAGGTGGTGTCTAGTTTGTGATAATGAGAACATGCTGTAGAATACTATCCCTACACAACACACATAATATAATCATTACTTACATATCTATAACATACACATGACATAAGTCATTTGGTTGTTGTCTATTGATAATTTGTAAAACTAGTTTTTATTAATACACTTAGCATTTTCAGTCAATTTTATGTTTTGTTATTCATCCGTGTCAGGTCAGTCAAGTCCATACACAGGACGGAGGTCTTATTTTTTCATTTTTCCAAAACAGATTTGCTTAAATGCTCATTTTCAGACATTTTATAAGCGAAACAGATGAAACATTCAATCCATAAAGACAATTTGTTGCCCCATCTAGAAACAAAATTTTAATGCCTTCTTTCACAAGACAGCTGAAGAGCAAGCAGTTAGTCTTCAGCATTTTGAAAATATTTAAAATGAAATAAGACCTGTTTCATATATACAGTCATATAATAACACACCCTGAATGTATCATCTGATGGTAGACTTGGTGCAACCCATCCTGTTGGTAGTGACACTGGATCCGGAATGGGGATTGGCTGTTTATATTGTACACCAATTTTGTGCAATGCATATGAATCTGCATAGACTTGAAAAATGAAGAAAAACTATAATTACATTTCGCTAAAAAGTACAGTAAAACCTCTTATATAGGACACTTTGAATTAAGGACAACTCCATATTAAGGACACTTATCTTTGTCCCAATACAATACATTTATGTATTAAATGGCCTCTGTGTAAAGTGCATTTAAAGGACACTTCCACTAGTCTCAAGGTGTCCTTTATAGAGAGGTTCCACTATAACCTATGATAAGGACACTCTGAACTAAGGATACCTCCATACTAAGGACACTTATGTTTGTAGAGTCTGACTCTACAAGACTGGGTTTCATACTGGGCTGATGATAAATTGAAAACCATTCTATAGTTGGGCTTGGAGGTAACCAACAAAAGCCAAACATACGGAAATTGATTCTGGAGGTCAAATCAACCCTGACTTCAATAAAGTAAGGGGGAAGGGCTCAACTGGAGAGGCTGGGGGAAATCCCATATAGGTGACAGATATATATATATATATATATAATATAATTATGTATATATGTAATTATATATATAATAAATGTATGTAGCTGGTGTATATGTGTGGTAGTTTCTAGAGAGCCATACATTCCAGGTGATTTACTGTTAAGCAATGGGGGGTTGTATTCATAATACACAACTAAAATACATACAGCCACATACAACTAGGAGCATTTAAAATATAAATGGATGACAAGGTCATTATTATACATAATATTATATATATATATATATATATATATATATACAGGATCCCTCCTTCAAGTTATTCATCTGCAGGATTCTTGGCATTCTCTTCCCTTTTCCATTATATATATATATATATATATAATTATACGTAGTTAGTAGTTACTTACTTGGTCCAGACTGTTTTGATACAGTCAATTTACGAGTAAACTGATATCCAGACATGAAAAGTTAAGAGTCCTGTGTATATAAAAACCTGTTAGCCTTTTCTTCACTCTAAGATCAGTCAGAAGACATGTTTGATATGGTCATGTGCTCATCACATGATCTGTCCAGTCAGCACTAGTAAATAAACATCTGTGGGCCACTGTAAGTAAATCATTTCTTGTATTTTAAATTATATATGTGATAATAATTATTATAATTATGTACATTAAATTATATATATATAATTATAATTATTAAAATTAATTAAATCTTAAGTGATGACTGCACAGACATCCACTCAATTTCCTTTTTCCTTTCTGCAGATCCTTTTAGCTTGATGCAGACAAATGATTCTTATTTAAAATTTTTGGATAGTTACAATATAATCGGTTGGTGAAGATTTGATTAGATTGGGAAATTTTCAATGTTGGTAGTTAAATTTCGTTGCTTACGTCCATGAAATTAAATCTCCTGGAAATTTTAATATTTCATATTTTTTGAACTAATGTGGTCCATGAAGTTGAGGTCAATGAAAATTTCCTAACCTATAGTATAATTACATTATAATTATGATCCAACCCAATTTACGACCTTTCTCCCACCTATTTTTGGTACTCACCCCCTTTGCATAGAGAGGAAGGGGTCTGGTATATATCGCACACATCATAGAGTTGTCTCAAAATAATGTATATACTCATCCACTGTGTATACACAATATGCAAACGGTTTCCCCAAGATTTCTGGGGAAAGGAGACAACTCTATGATGTGTGTGATATCAGACCCCTTCCTCTTTAGCCAAAGGGGGGGGGGGGGGGGGTACCGAGACTAACTCCCACTCTAATCCAATACATAATTGTAATGATAATTTTGACTAGCTCAATGTCATTTTGGGGCTAGCCTTAGCCATCTCCTTATTAGAATTCTCTATATTAGATCATTACGATATTAAATTAATTTTGAATTTTCAGTAAATATAATTATAAGATATATGGTATCTGAACCAACCAACCAACCACCCAACTAACCAACCAACCAACCACCCAACCAACTAACCAACCAACCACCAAACTAAGGTCTAGTACATTAGTGTGTGGCTTCAATCTAATAACTTGGTAATTCCATTGTAGGGGCAAGCCTTTGCAGTTGATGTTCTATCTCTCCATACCTAAACCTTTTATGCAACCTCACTTCTCTATCTTCAGGTGTTTATTCAGCATTTCTTCTAGATTTTCTTTCCGTGTACCTCATCCGTCTCTGTTGTAGCCTTTCTTCTTTCTCTTCTGCAGTCTGACAGCTTACTTGTTTATTAATTGCAGATATTTGGCTAGACTCATATTGCAGCAAATTAAAAAAAATTATTATGACCCAACTTTGTATTGGTGTAAAAAAGGAATTATAGAAATTTCCAGCATGACCAATCAACCAACCAACCAAACAACCAATTAACAGAAATTCCATACATCAATGCTAGTGTGGTGCTTGCTCAGGCTTGCCCCAATTATGATCCAGCTCAATTTATGACTGCTCTTTTTTAAAACACCCTTGATTGGATTGAGCCTGCCTATAGTAGTACAAGAAGTGGTACTTTCACATAATAATAAATCCCCCCCCTCCTCTATTCTACCATATGATTTGATGTGGTTACGTATTTATAATAAACAACCAATCGTTCAGCAAATATTATGTCACAATGAACATTTCTGGTTGTTGTTAGATGTGAATTCAACTAAATGTACAAATAATCTAGTTATGATCAGTTATAGTTATAGCATGACTACTTTATAACAATTTTAGTTATAAGTTAACTAGCTAAAATAATATTAAGGGTTTTAGTTTTAGTTAACTAACTAAAAGTGCCTATTATTGGCCAATTTTTATTTTAGTTAGTTATAGTTATTACAGTAGAGCTGTTATAGTTTAGTACTGATAATCATAATGTCTTACTAAAAGGGGTTTTAGTTATAGTTATAGTTAACAAACAACACCAGAATAATAACATGTATTATTAAATATTCTCAAATGATATTTATTTACTGTCATATGTTTCATAAAATCACGCCCATTATTTTGTCAGATATGGACGGCAATATTTCGTCAATGAAAAAGACTCTAAGAATGTTTGTAAAAAGTACTAAGGCTGATCCTCATTTGGCTCAAGATCTTTTAGATGCCACTGGCTGGGATTTACAAGCCGCACTTACTGCCTATGAAGGTCTCAATGTAACATCCACAGAAGGTGAAGAATTGATGTATTTTGTAGCTTGAAACTCATTAGCTGGTTAATTAATGCTTTTACTAAGGCACTGTGTAAACGGAAACCCCTAGTGAGTGATAACAAGATATAAGTCAGAGGGTATAATAGAGCTTCGATTTCCCACATAAATTGAAAGACTTTTATATACACATGTGTGTATGTGGTTAGTCATTCCCACCAAAAAAGTCCCAGATTGATAGGCACTCTTTTTTTTTTAGGGAGGCAGTGTGGTGTAGTGGTTAGAGCTTGGCCCTTCTGATTGAAAGGTCAGTGGTTCTGGTTCTGCTCTCGGCATACTGTTTCCTGAAAGGAGATTGTTTGTCTTCCTGTAGACTTCATAAGATATAGAGAGGAAAAAATATCCCTATGATTGCCTCAGGGTGGGAAATAAGCCTACAACATCTGGTGAGCAATTCCATCACCAGTGCTCACCACAGTACAACTAGCATGCATTGTCATGTCAAAATCTGGTGCTCCTTTAGCTAATTTTGGTGCTCAAATGAGCACTGGAGCAATGTTATTTCCTTCTCTGGCAATGATTGCCTTGTGGTCACATATACATGCATCATGGAAAGCAATCTTAGGGATGGTATTGTAGACCATAAAAATAGTTGTTGTCATACATGACAAACCTAATTATGTATGTTCTTTAATTTTATTTGATGCTGAAATTAGAGCCTTTATGGGGTGTATAACAATTACTAGATACCTTAGAGTGTTGTATACTAGTAGTATGGTAGGTACATGTAGTGTGTAGCCAGCCCCACCCTGGATAAAACTTAACTTTGAAAGTTTGTAACTTATCACATGTACGTGTTCTTTCTGCTCTTAGAGCTTGTACATGTACATGTATATGTGCATGTACATGTACATGTATATATACATGTACATGTAGATTGACTAGATCTATAATTGGTTAGTCACCTGTTTAAAAGTTGGTTTACATATAAAATCTTGCTTCAAGGGGCAGGGTGGCTCCAGGAAACTATACCCCAATATACTTCATCAAAATTTGTGATAGTATGTATCCAATTGAGAAATCATCTGAAACCAATTATTAACAAAGACAAACTGTGCAGTGCCAAATAAGAAGCTCTTTGTGTCAAGTGTACCTTATAGCTTATCAAAATCATAATATATTTTGGATTTATTATTATTATAATCTGAATTGTAGTTAACAATGATGAATTTGAGGACATTGATATATCAACAATGAATGAGCTGGTGGGAGGAGGAAGGAGAGATTTAGCCCTGGTCAGTGAGGAAGGAGGAGATGAACTGGTGAGGAAAAGAAGCACAAAGAAGATCAAAGCTAAGGGACTGAGTCATGTTGCTGAAGAAGTAGGGGAACTTTTTCGTAAAGTTGCTGTTTCTGAGTCTAAATTGTCAGCTGGAGCTGATAAGAAAGAAGTAAGTTTGGAAGAACCAATAATCTTTTATCAGCACCCCTTTCATATAATCATCCTTCCTGTTATTTTTTGTGTATGTCAAACTTCAATCCATTGCTTACAGTATAATCATGTATTAACCATATGACTATACACTATAGTACATATAATTATTAAGTTACAGTATAATCATGTATTAACCTTGTGTCATATACACTCAATATAAATCACATCATAAGTGATGATATGATAGAATATATTGTAATGTAGTGTTACTGGTAATGTAACAGCTTAGCTTAACAGTAAACATTTTCTAACTCTATTTTTCAGAAAGTCTTTGATGAACAGTTTTTTCGTCACTCCTTTCTTTATCCCGATTTTTCTTCAGAGTCTCAGGAGTTTCAAGACTTTATTAGTACAGATATTATTGAGAAGTCACACAAGTATACACTTGAGAAGTCAGGTGAGTGTAACAGCTCATAGGTTTCCTACATTTAATTGTGTTGTGCAACATATCAAAGAACAACACCAATATGTCAATTTTAGTTAATTAACTATAACTATAACTAAAATTAGACATACTATAACTATAACTAAAAGTGGTCATTATTGTCAAACTAAAACATCACTACTCCATCCATAAATTATGAAATGATCCCAGTTGATTTCTATTAATATTTATTACCCTAATAGTAATACAAAGTCCACCATTAATAACAAATGTAAACATTGTTTATGCCATACTATACTACCTGTATATATACAATATTATTTTGTGGTTCCTTAAGAAGAAGCAACTGTGTTCCTCTTTCCAAGATTGTGATACGCTCCACCATTAATAACTAATAGTAATAAATAACCACATACAGTATATGTCAATAACAAGTCAGCATACAGTACAGTAATTACTCAGTAGTTTCATATTCAACTACAGTAGTTCGATAGTAGTTTTAACTGTAATTACTGTACATGTCAATTGAACACCACAGTAGGACAGTAATTACTATACTATACTGACAGTAGAACTAAGGTAATTACTGTTGCTGTATGGTGACTTTTTATTGACATAATTATACTGTACCTGTTATTGACTATGCAAACACTGCTATATTACATACTTGTAAGGGCATGAGGAAATGAAACCTTTTGGGGCTTTTGTTGATTACAGTGAAGATTGAACATACTATTTCTGTTGCTGTAGGTCACCTTGACAACAATACATGTCACGCATGGTTTGCAATAAATACTTGACATACCAAAAACCTGTGTGTTCGCAACAAGTAGGGTTACCATGACAACAATATCAATAGAGTGACTACAATTTGCATTCACCTTTCTGAATGGGTGTATAATGGTTATTTTACATGAAGTTTAGATAAGTAATCTTGGAACCTCCTTATGATCCTGCCTCCTTATCTATTATTACATTGCACACACATACACAGGTCATTTGAATTGGTGGGCATCAACAGGTAAATATCCTGTCTTGGAACCTTTAGCAACATCTGGTGATGGAAACTGTCTTCTACACGCTGCATCCTTATACATGTGGGGTCTACCTGATCGAGATCTCATTTTGAGAACTCATCTTCATCGACTGCTCACAACTGGATTAGAAAAACAAAGACTCCAACGACGATGGCGTTACCTGACAAATCTTCGTAACCAGGATGCTGGTGGACTTACGTTTTCAGAAGAAGAATGGGAATTTGAATGGTCAGAAATTGTTCGTATCGCTACAAATCAACCTCGACGTCGCCCAACTACAGATTCCCTTCGTCGCTATAGTACATTACGAATCCATTATGAAAGTTTGGAGGAGATTCACGTATTTGCTATGTCGAATGTCCTTCATAGGCCTATAATAGTAGTAGCTGATGAGTACGTTAGGGACTTCAAAGGAGATCCCTTTGCGCCTATATATTTTGGCGGGATTTATCTCCCTATTGAGTGTAACCCGTCACAATGTTATAAATCTCCTGTAATCTTAGCTTTTGATTCTTCTCATTTTTCTCCACTTGTTGCAAAGAAGGAACCTGGTTCGTCTAAATCAAAAGGACGTTTGCGTCATTTGGGTTCCCGGCAGGATACTGTAATGCCCCTGGTTACTCCAGACGGCTCTCTATTGGCTCTTCCTTTTGTTTATGACCCTAAAAAAAGGGATATTTCAGAATGTTGGGCCAAAGAAAAATGTAAATTAGGAGAATTTCCTGATGAGATTCGTACTCTACTTGATACTTACTTAGACATTAGGTGGATACAGCTGGATATTGGGTCTGAGGTTCAAGAGAGAGACCAAGAAGATGATGGCTCTCTTCGTATACCTGTTAAGGTTCCAAAGTTTCGATTCCCGGCTGCAGTCATAAGTAACCTCGGAGAGCCTGAATATCAGTCTCTGCTGTTGGTGAAGTACTTGGAAAATGCCCATCAAAGATTTGAAGTGGAGAAAGAGAGGAAAGCTAAAATAGAAGAGGAGAAAGCTAGACAGGAGGAAGAGTTTAAGAAGCTACAAGCCAAAAGACCAGTTCCTTGTAAAGGAGAAGATTGTACAATGTTTGGAACGATTGCTACAAATAGCCTTTGTTCGATGTGTTATGCAAAATATCAAGATTCTGAAACCAACAAGAAGAGTGAAATGTCCACTCCCCCGCTCTCACCACCCATTCGTCAATTAGTTTCACCTGTTTCTTCTCCGTCTAGAAAGTCAAATCGCACTCAAAGTTTTAGTCATTCTCGGCAAATAAAAGAGAATGACTCTCAGACAGATGGGGAACACATAACTGAAAAGAAATGGGATATAGTATTACCAGATCTACCTGTCACTAGTACAAAGACACCCTTACTACCCAATCAACAATCTTCACAAAACTTGTCTGAAACATGCAACGTAGAGACCGATTCCGAAAACCTAAAGAATGATTCCCAGAATGAAAATTCATCAAAAGAAAGTCAAGTCAAGGAAATAAAAGTGCCACCAAAACCACTTCTGAAACCAGTCCCAAAACCAGCCCCAAAACCCAAGCCCAAGGCTCCTACATCTACCACGGTTCCCGCCCCTCCACCCCGCCCTTTCAATAAAGGATATTCTAGGGATAGCATCCAACCAATTGTAATGACTCATGGTGTTAACATTGTACCAACTACAACTGGTAGTCGAATGCCATGTAAAACAACAGGGTGTGAATTCTTTGGTTCTTCTCAACATGGAGGACTTTGTTCTCAATGCTATCACAAAAGAAACAAGAAAGTCACAGAAGTTTAACTCTTTACATCTCATTCCAATAGCCTCATTCTGATAATCTGATTCCTGTGTAACATGCATGTATCATTATTTCATAGTTATTTAGTTGCGTGTATAAACAGCTTCTTGTTTATTTCTTTTAATTTTTTTATTATACTGATTGGTGATCATTTCATTGGCCTCATTCCAATTCCCATAACACTTTGTCAGTTCATGTAAAACAGCTGTTTGCAATAATTATTGTTCTTTTAAATGAAAGATCACTTAATTATGGAGTAACAAAACTGATTGACGATAATTGAATGAAACAGCATGAATTTCATGAATTTAACTACTGATTATAATGATAATGAATGAATCAAATGATGAATGGGAGTATACGTATATGAAAATATGAAACAAGATTAAACAAACAAACTACTTATTGATATATGTACAGAATCGATGTAGTTTATTTTACTATGATGGGGTGTCTTTGTGACTTTAAATTTCGACACCTGGATGGGACTTGATGCATACTTGGTAGTTAAATGAAGTTAATGTTTGAAGTTGCTCCATTAAAGCTCTACGCTTTCTTGTTTTATCTCTTGGATCAGTTGAGGTATTACCATGTCTGTCACTGTTTCAATCCTTTGCTCTGTTTCATCATTGCTGTTAATCTCTTGCTTCAACTGCTGTACGGGGACCTGAATAATTTGTTGTTGCTCTTCGATGGGGGGAGCAACCTCGGCAACAGTTAGTTTAAGTGTGTTCGGATCAACATAAAACCCTCCGGAGGATATTAAGACCCCTTCAGGAAGGACAACAGATGGACTTTGTTGAATTATATTTGATATGATCTGTGAGCTTGTTTGTACAGGTACTGTTTGTTGCTGCTGTTGCTTCTTGGGATATTTAGCTTTCTGGTTGGCATGGCGTTTGACGTGTTTGCTAAGATGATCACTCCGCATGAAACGCTTATCACAAACAGGACAAGCAAACCGTTTCTCTCCAGTATGAGTACGGTAATGGCGAGCTAGCTCGTCCGAACGAGCAAAGCGTTTGCCACAGTTCTCCCAGGTACAAGGGAATGGTCGCTCACCAGTGTGAGTGCGAACGTGAGCTTTCAAGTGAGAGCTCTTTCCGTATGCCTTGCCACAGCCTCCCCACGGACAGATATGATTCTTCTTCTTCGGCTTGATTCCCTGTGGCTTTGCGTGAGGGGCAGTCCACACAGTCTGTTCCACTGGTTGAGGCTGGATTTCACTGGACTCAGAGCTAGAGACAGGAGCACTTTCAATCTGATCCTGTTCAGGGATAGACTGTTGAGTTTCAATGTGTCTAGTAGCTGCGTTCAAGAGAGCTTCGATATTCATGAAGGCCAGCTGTTGTTGCTGGGAAACGTCGATGGGATAAGCTGGCATCTCTTGTTGATCACACTGAACTCCATTACAGTTGTCTTCTTGATGTGTCTGGTCCTTAGACTCCTTACTTTCGCCAGGAGTGGAGGTCAATGAAGCAGGAGGCGTTGGCTCAGAAGGAGTCACCAGCTGCTCCGGGTTTTTGACAGCTAAACACGTTCTGGCCAAAGTTTCTTGGCTAAGGTTGGCCAAGACTTTAGCCACTAGAAAAAGGGCAGCAGGATTGTCTTCGTTGAAGGCAGCAGCCGATCCATCAGTAGCTAGAGTGAGGGCGGGTATTCCCTCAGAAGTAAAGAGTGTGGTGTGGCTGCCCTTGGATGGAGAAAAAGGGGGAGTGGGCCCGTTGTTCATAAGAGTGTCTGTAGTCATTGTCTGCCTCCTTTGTCAAACCAAAAAACTCTATTTCCCAACACAAACTTTCTTGTATTAGTCACAAACCAGTCTTGTAGCAGAGTAGAATATGTTTACGCAAGAAAGCTTACAGAAGTGCTTTCCTTATTCAAACATAGATACACCTCGACTATTCACACCTAATGCGTCTTGGGGGGGTGGGGATGCTGCGACCAGGAGGTGTAGCTCACCACAGCTGCACCGTTAGGTACAACCCACAGTTATTCAATAATCATTTGAGTTATGAAAACATCCACATATCAGTTTTAAACAATCTTCACCCCACTTTTTTTTTTCAGACATGCTGAGCCACTCCTCTAAAAATCTATCTCTAGCTCTGCTTAGGTGCTGTTATCATTACTTACACAAAGTTTAGTCAAGTTGTATCATTATAAAAACTATAAAAATGTGTGACAGTCCAACCATAGTGTTAATAATAATATTATTGTTACATCTTTGGTCTCTGGCTCTTTTGATTTGGTGTTGGATGAAGTCTTGGTAAATGTACAAAATCGACTCCTTCTTGAGCCTGAATGGATTAAGTTATATAATATACCACAATAGCATGACCAAAC
>OX345645.1:1113355-1205855 GCA_947044365.1 Petrosia ficiformis | reverse complement strand
ATAGAACTCACCACATCAAAGTGATCATACACGTACTATACTATATAATATTATATAACATTTTAAACCGCTATTGTTAGGTGGGTAATTAAGGTATGGCATTTAACAATTATGTCTTCTGTGTAGAAACACTTGTAATGATTCTTTATGCATGTACTCATTGATGTGGAAACAGCCAGTCATACATACGTGACATTGTCTATATACAGACATATACAATCTAGTAAATGTCTGGTTAATTGAAACTGAACTGAGTATGGGGAACAGCTAGGACATGAGTGGTGAAAATAGGTCAAAATGTCTAGCAGTTGACTCAATATTTCCACACCCCTACGTGTAGTACAGTATTCATATGAGTCATGTCCAGTCCTATAATAGCTTAATTAATTTGCTCATGCTTCATGTAAGTACACAAAATAATTAGAGTATATATGGTACTATACTGCAATACTATGATACCCCTGCCTAGCCTATATATAACTAGTGTAGTACCATATATACTCTAATTATTCAGTGTTGAGTGTTGAAGCATGGTCCTATAGCCAGTGTATTAACATTAAGCGATGCATCCACTAAATTTAGCAATTTTGAAATTCTTGGATTTAGCATGCATTTTGAACCTCATTTAATATGCATAATAAAATGATCACAAAATATACTTTTTAGTGTGTACTAGTAATACAGTAGTCGCTAAAATTGCTAAAATTAATACATGAAGTAGAACACTGTCTTTAAATATCCACTCATTAATATTAAGGTACATCCCATCCATACATAATCCTTTCTACATGGTTACAGTGTTTCCTGGTACTGAAGAACAGGTTTATAACGATGAGTTTTATAAACACCTGGATGTTGTAGTTAATGCTTTGGATAATGTAGAGGCAAGAAGATATGTTGATAGGTATAATATATACATATATAGAGATATATGTAGACAGATCAAGACAGACTGACTGACAGACATATACATGTATATATTAAGATTGATACAGACTGACTGACAGACATATACATGTATATATTAAGATTGATACAGACTGACTGACAGACATATACATGTATATATTAAGATTGATACAGACTGACTGACAGACAGATCAAGACAGATAAATATATAGACAGAGACAGTCAGACAAACAGACAGATTGAGACAGAGATAGATTCATGCAGCTGCAGTTTAAACAATTATTTATCTTTTCAGTCGTTGTGTTACCACTATGAAACCACTTCTCGAATCCGGTACTCTAGGTACTAAGGGTCATGTTCAGGTCAGTCATGACATGTTGAGTGTGTTAATTATTACTTCATTATCCATTTTGCTAATGAGTTCATGGGGTGATAAATAATAATAATAATAATAATAATAAAAATAATAATAAAGATAATTGATTTTGATTTTTCAGGTAATTCTTCCTGAGAAGACTGAATCATACTCTAGTCAACAAGATCCTCCAGAAAAGGATGTTCCTTATTGTACCCTCAAGTCATTTCCTGCTACCATTGAACATACAATACAGTGGGCAAGAGATAAGGTGTCTCTGTGCATACGTGTGTGTCTGTTTTAGTCTGTGTCTGTGTGTCTGTCTGTGTGTCTGTCTGTCTGTGTGTGTCTCTGTGTCTATGTGTGTGTGTGTATCTATGTATCTGTGTCTGTCTGTCTGTCTGTGTGTGTCTTTGTATATGCGTGTGGAAGTAGTTTTTTGAGTATATACTTGTGTGTGTACATTTATATAATAAAATTATGTACACTTATTTGTTATTGTAGTTTGAGTCTTTATGGACCCAAAAACCAAACTTATACAACAAGTTTTGGCAAACTAATGGACGTCCAGCTGAACTTCTCAAGGTAGCTGGTTGTAGCACTTTTGTGTTTGAGAATGACATTCTATTTGTCACTTGATTAGGTGATGTTAAAGCAGGATTATACTCCTGATGGGTCCATTAAATGTGTGAAATTACTGTCTACCAGACCCAGTACTTGGAGTGATTGTGTTACAACTGCAAGGATAAAGTTTGAAAAATATTTCAATCACAAGGTAATATACGACCCTGTCATTTATTAGTACACGACCCTGTTATTTAATAATATACGACCCTGTTATTTAATAATATACGATCCTGTCATTTAATAATATACGACCCTGTTATTTAATAATACACGACCCTGTTATTTAATAATACACGACCCCGTCATTTAATAATATACGACCCTGTTATTTAATAATACACGACCCTGTTATTTAATAATACACGACCCCGTCATTTAATAATATACGACCCTGTTATTTAATAATACACGACCCTGTCAGTTAATAATACACAACCCTGTTATTTAATAACACACGACCCTGTCATTTAATAATACATGACCCTGTTATTTGCTTTCTTTAAGGCTCAAAACCTGATTCATGCATTTCCTCTTGACACAAAGATGCCAGATGGATGTAAGTATTAGTCCATCCTTCTATATATCTGCATCTATCTATCTATCTGCATCTATCTATCTGCATCTATCTATCTGCATCTATCTATCTGTATCTATCTATCTGTATCTATTTATCTGTATCTATCTATCTGGATCTATTTATCTGTATCTATCTATCTGGATCTATTTATCTGTATCTGTCTATCTGGATCTATTTATCTGCATCTATCTATCTGTATCTATCTATCTGTATCTGTCTATCTGTATCTGTCTATCTGTATCTGTCTATCTGTATCTATTTATCTGTATCTATCTATCTGGATCTATTTATCTGTATCTATCTATCTGGATCTATTTATCTGTATCTGTCTATCTGCATCTATCTATCTATCTATCTATCTATCTGTAGCTATCTATTTATCTATCTATCTATCTATCTATCTGTATCTATGTATCTATGTATCTATCCATTCATTCATCCTCCCTATACAGCTTTATTTTGGCAGTCTCCCAAGAGACCCCCAAATCCCCTAAAATTCTCATCTCAAGACCCTTTGTAAGTAATTGATTATAGCATACTATTCTATGTAGTATTATATCAAATATTTTTAGACATTTTGAATTCCTCATTTCTTATTCAAAACTGTATGCTGAAGTACATGGTATCTATTATTCTAAGCAGGTAAAGAAGATATGCATTACTTATTAATAGTTAATTATTTATTAATAGTTATTAATAGTTATTATTGGTTATTAATTATTAATAGTTATTAATAGTTATTAATAGTTTATAATAGTTAATAAGTTATTATTAGTTATTAATAGTTGTTACTAGTTATTAATAGTTATTACTAGTTATTACTAGTTATTACTAGTTATTACTAGTTATTAATAATTATTAATAGTTATTAATAGTTAATAATAGTTAATAGTTATTAATAGCCATTAATAGTTATTAATAGTTATTACTAGTTAATAAGTTATTAATAGTTATTAATAGTCATTAATAGTTATTAATAGTTATTACTAGTTATTACTAGTTATTAATAATTATTACTAGTTATTACTAGTTATTAATAGTTAATGATAGTTAATAAGTTATTAATAGTTATTACTAGTTATTACTAGTTATTACTAGTTATTACTAGTTATTAATAATTATTAATAGTTATTAATAGTTAATAATAGTTAATAGTTATTAATAGCCATTAATAGTTATTAATAGTTATTACTAGTTAATAAGTTATTAATAGTTATTAATAGTCATTAATAGTTATTAATAGTTATTAATAGTTATTACTAGTTATTACTAGTTATTAATAATTATTAATAGTTATTACTAGTTATTAATAGTTAATAATAGTTAATAAGTTATTAATACTTATTAATAGTCATTACTAGTTATTGCTAATTATTAATAATTACTAGTTATTGCTAATTATACATAGTTATTACTAGTTATTACTAGTTATTAATAGTTATTAAAAGTTATTAGCTCATGAATTATTATACTAGTTCTATGTAATTACACATAATTATTGATTAATTGTAATTACATTTTAATAAAGGATTTGAAACTAGAAAACATTCAGTCTATTCTGGCTACTGTTGATGTACCAAGCTTCAGACCTTCAGGCAAAGTGAGTATTCCATTTCTCTATAATACACAGTCTCTCTCTCTCTCTCTCTTTCAATACACACTTGTACACACTTTTTTCTGTCTTATTTTTTTGTTAGAGAATTGAAACTGATGAGAATGCAAAACGTCCTGAAACAATACAAGTATCACATGATGTAGTGGAGGTATGTAAAATGCAGCTACAAGACTATGTTACTAAAAATAGTAACAATGTCATACCACCTGGTAAGATATTGAGAAACATAATATATATATATAATACTTCAACTCATATTTTAGTTGATGGAATATTTTTGTAATTGGAATCAAATTATACTTGGAAATATCATTTCTATCTGTTTATTTATATTAGAAACATTTACAATGAGACCTTTGTCATTTGAGAAAGATGATGATGAGAATGGTCATATTGATTTCATAACAGCTGCATCTGTAAGTCATACACACTATCAAATTCAATGGGATTTTAATTATAAATTTACATTATTAATTGTATTACGTGGTAAGGGCTGAAATTTGAAACCTTCTATGAAACTTAGAATCTGAAACTGAGCTCATTATAAATTCATAGTTTTAAAAAAGGCATTTGTGCCATGGCAGTATGATATGTTCAATCACCATGGTAACCACACTGTATACTTGGACTACACTTGAAAAAGTGGGTAATTGTGCAAATGAAGCTTTAATTACTTGCTCGTTTCCATATAGCAACTCTCATGAATATCTAACGAGCTCAGTCTACTGATAATTAGGTACTGGTCATTATTACTCATTACCCTCGCCATAAAGTGTAGGGGAAAGGGTTTGGTAATCATATTGTGTGTGTCTCTGTCTGTATGTTCGTAAAATTTGTGGAAACTAAGAACAGTAGTGATAACTCAAATGAGCTACTGATTATGGTATCGGTATTGAGTGCATGATAAAACTAATATTGTAATATACTAAATGTAGTGATAATGTTATTTCATTTATAGGATCATTAATGATACCCATAATTAGTGATCATGTGACCTCATGTACATATATAGTATAATTAATTAGTGATCATGTGACCTCATATATAATAGTAATTTGGTCTTTTTGTGTTGTCAATCAAGATACTAATTCTTCTTTCTATTTCAATAGAATCTTCGTGCTGTTGTTTACAGTATTGAAACAGCTGATAGATATAAAACAAAACTTATTGCTGGGAGAATAGTTCCAGCTATTGCTACCACAACAGCTGCTGTAGCTGGACTGGTAAAAATACAATTAAAAAGTTTAGATATACGTACAAATTGTGTTTATTTTTTAGGTGAGTCTTGAGTTAATTAAAATTGTTTTGAATCTTCCTCTGGAAAGTTTTAAGAATGCGTTCATGAACCTGGCTCTACCAGAAAGTCAACTGATTCTGACTGAACCAGCAGCTGCTGAAAGAACTGTTATTAGGTACTAATACTTATGATCTAAAATTAATGCAAAAGCACACCTCTGTGACTATAACATCCTTTGCAGTTCATTAATTTATTAAGATGGCACTATAGGTTGGAGCCAATTAGAGTCGAGATTGCGTAATGCATGAATGAAGTGGGTATATTATGTAATTAATACCTTTAATTATTGGCTCTACCTGAGTGCCCCACATTAGAACATGAATGTGTAATAAAGGATGCTTCAAGTGTTTAATGTGCTATCAGGTGATGCGTTTCAAGCAATCTGATTGGCTATAATTATGGTATAATGAGAATCTAGGTTTTTGGTACATATACTTGAAAACCCAAGTTTACAATATTACACAAACCATTTATCAATAAGTCCATCATTAGTTAATATTTTCATATAATCTTATCCAGTGGAGATTGTAGCTACACTTTATGGACACAGTGGGAGGTGAGAGGTAATGATAGCATGACATTAAAGCAGTTTCTTGATGCAGTGAAGGTAAAAATATATCTCTTTAATAAAAATGATTTCCTTTTTATATAATCTATATTTCAAATCATCCCACCGGGTAGAATCAATACCAGCTGGAACCAACGATGGTTGTGCTAGGAGTTAAAATGATATACGTTCCCATCATGCCAGGTCATAGAAAAAGATTAGCACACAGGTAAAGAGATTTATTTTATTATTAAAAGTACGTACTTTAAACTATTGATTCAAGATGCATGTGCTGGGTGGCCATGCAGTTAGCAGGGGAGGAGAAAACAGGGGCCATGCCTGCCTGCATACCCCTAAGAGGGCATGGGCATGAAACAATGCTTGTTAGGGTAATGGAGTTGTAATTGTCATTCCATTATCATTGTCTTATAAGAAAAACTTAAAACTTACACTCCTTGAAAATAACTTCAAGTTATTGTCTCACCTAGATACTAAACAGTTAAAAAATGAGCAGTTGATTTTAAACATTTAAAATCATTGAAAATCACACAAGACCTTTTATGTGTTCGGTCACATATATATTATTATTATTATTATATTTATACCTACCATGGTGTTGCTAAGTGTTGTATTTTGAAGATTAGACTAGTTTACGACTCCCCAATTTCCTGACATAGTGACAGACATTATAACTACAGTAATATATTATACATGTGTAATTAATGACTGCAGGCTATAAATCATTAATAGAATGCACACATGGTCTATTATACTGAAATATAATTCTGTGTACTTGGGTGTTCCCCTGTGTACTAGGGATTACTTGTGACTGTGGATGTGAAAATCAGTCATTTTGGAAGTAAGAATTTTGTCAAACTGTTCTATTTAAATGTTCGTTACTAAGCATTTTGCATAAGAAACTAACTAAATATGGTACCTAGGTGCGCAATAGTTTCTCTTCCTGGAAACCAGATTTAGTTGATGGATGAGAATTTAAATATAAGCATTTGACCAAATTATTGTTTACCAAATGACCCATTTTCGTATCCATAGACACATATTATAGCATGTGCATTCAATAATTATATCATATATTTCAGTATGAAGTCACTATTGAAATTACCTCCTGGGAAGAGCTATGTTGATCTCACGTTGTCTTTTGAAAACCAACAACAGGAAGATATTCCCGGTCCACCCGTTCGTTATTATCTTAATTAACAATTTAGCTTGTTTGAGGGAAATTAATTTTTTTTCGTTGTGTATTGAATCAAATAGTATCTTATAGTGTATTAACCGAAATGAATATAGTTATGCTAACTAGTAATAATAAATCATGTTAGTTGAGAGTATTTCTACCCAGACTCTAACAGGCATGGCAGTGAATGAGTGGATGTGATTTGTGCTTTTGACTACACTGTGACTACACTGTGACTGCAGTGCGACGTGTGCCTTGTGCCTTTGACAGGACTGTGACTTGCGCCTTTGACTACACTGTGACTGCAGTGTGATGTGTGCCTTGTGCCTTTGACAGGACTGTGACTTGTGCCTTTGACTACACTGTGACTGCAGTGTGACGTGTGCCTTTGACTACACTGTGACTGCAGTGTGACATGTGCCTTTGACAGGACTGTGACTTGTGCCTTTGACTACACTGTGACTGCAGTGTGATGACTTGTACTCGGAGGTCATTTACTACACAAATGTATTATATTGGGACAAAGACCCAAGTATCCTTAGTATGGAGGTGTCCTTAATACAGAATGTCCTTTATCAGTGTTCATAATTATATTAAACTAATAGAGTTGATTATACTGATGTTTTATTTGTCTTTCTAATCATTTCGGAATTAATTAATTATATTCTAATCATTTTCTATTTTAATGAGCCATAAATTATTAACACTCAAATCAAAATTGTACAAATACCAACTTAAAAATACCAGACTATGAAAATAATTAAGTATTAAGTATTAAATAATGAATCACAAACAAACTGCACACATATTTACGTGTTTTATTGATGTTTTTGTTAGCATTCGTCTACATAGTTGTTAGGAAATAATCCTTCTCTACCTTTAAATTTACCACTCCACCATCCAGATTCATCTGAAAATGAGGGAATGGATGGACGAATCAATGAATGAATGGATGAATGAATGGATGGATAATAGATAGATGAATGGATGATTGCTTGAATGAATGGATGAGGAACGGATCAATGGATGGATGAGTGAATGGATGAATTGATGGATGAATGGATGATTAGATGAACGAATGAATGAGGAACGTAAGAATGGATGGATGAGTAAATGGATGGATGATTGAACGGATGAATGGATGGATGAGTGAATGGATGCATGATTGGATGAACGATTGGATGATGAACAGCTGACTAGATGAGTGAAAAAGTGAATGAATAATCTTTTTTCCATCATCACTTGGCAATCAAATTTCTGTTACCTTTTTTGACAATCTCTATTAAATCTCCTTCTCTAAAAGTCAGTTCATCAGTATCTGTGGCATCATAATCATACAAAGCTCTACACATTGGTAGTCTAGGTTTACTCGCTATGGGAGGCTTTGCTCGTTTCTTTGGAGGAGGCTTTTTGCTGCAAAAAGATATAAAATGTACAGTATATGTCAATAAGTCACCATACAGTAACACTAAATACCTCAATTCTACTGTCAGTATAGTATAGTAATTACTGTCTCACTACTGTGGTGTTCAATTGACATGTACAGTAATTGAACTACTGTGTTTGAATATGAAACTACTGAGTAATTACTGTACTGTATGGTGACTTGTTATTGACATGTACTGTATGTATATAGAAGTGAAGACGTATATTCATATTAGGATTGGGTACCAGATTCAATAAAATGCACTAGATTCCAGAGTACTCTGCTTTGTTTTATTTATTTCATATTAATATATATTTGCATACAGTAACAGATTATTAAAGTCTATTCACATTCACAATGATCTCAAAATTAGGATGTGATGACTTTATATGCACTATAGTGTATAGTTTAATGTCATAATGTTAATACATGATTATACTCTAACTCAATAATGAAGCAATGGATTGAAATTTGACATACACAAAAAAGAACAAGAAGGATAAATATATGAAAATGGTGGAGGCAAAAAGATGGTTGATAGGACTTACATTCCAGTGTTCGGGGTTTTCATAAATTCTGCTTTTGAGTAGTCGGTATTGCTAGAATCTCTCTTTGCCTTTCCTTTCGCACCTTTGGAATGAAGTGATGGAAGACGACCTCCTCTAGTGAAACTGCCAGTCTTGTTTGGTGTTCTACCACGTTCAGGAACAAGTTGCTGTATAGAAAAATGTAATTAAATACTTTATACCTACTTTTAATTGAGTGTACTAATTTTAGCAATTTTATCGACTAATGTAATAATCACTAAAATTAGTACATGCTGAAAAGTATATTTTGTGATCATTTTATTTGGCATATTAGGTGTGGCTCAGAAATTCAATCAATGAATGGTAAATTCTAACATTTAAAAATCACGATGAAATAATAGTCATGGTGTATTATTCATATACCTTTGAAGTCAGTTTTTGGCCATATGTAGCTTGTGCTCTGATTTGTCTTTGGCCACCTTTGCTTACAGGAAGACGTTGATGTGAAGGTCCTATGAAGAAAAGAATTGATGAACACGCATATCACTGAGTGAGGTACAGTATTCATTTGTGATCAGTCTGTTCACATTTTGAGTTCACCCTCCCCCCTCCCTCTCTCTCTCTCTCTCTCTCCCTTTCTAGAGGGAAGCAGTTTGTATTGTAGAGGAATGAGTAATAGTGAGAGTACATTTCTACATGACTAAAGAGGCATTAATAAAAATGATCATAAACATTTCCTATTAATTACATGTAGGTCACTAGTAGAAGAGGAATGTTATATTTGTTATTTACAAGGTGTAGTAATTGCTCTACTTGGAAAACAAATTTAGTTCACTTCCCATACAAGATGAACAGGTAGTGATTAATCTAGATTTATACATTCATAATTGAATTGGTAATTGATATTGAGCCTTATCGGCCATTATACATGTATCAGGATTGGTATCGGTTATTTCTAAAAGATGTAACTGATATTGTAATAAGTGTACCAATAATGTCATTTCTTGTGATTATAACATCATTAATTGCTTTTATGATACTCATTTTTATTGAGAAAAAGCTCATTTTCATTGAAAGAATCAGAAACCAGAAGGTAGATATAATATCAGTTATCGGTAGATATCTAAATTATCAGTTTATTGGAAAATAGATAAAATCTCTTATCGGTACACATGACTAATTTACATAACTAACTTGTGCTACTGGGAAGACCAGATCCAATGGTTACACTCATTGATTTTCCTGATGGTTTTAAAATAGGACTTTCTCCTACATTTCCTGCTGTATTGAATTGTAAAGTCCTAGTATTACCACCTCTCCAATCAAACTCCTCTTTCTTCAATGTTACTGTGATACTAAAGAACAAATAATACCAAGTAACAGCTGTAATTCAACATGTAACAGCTGTAATTCAACATGATTAAAAACAATTTGAGAGCACTTGCTTACGTTCTTTCAAATGCAAATTTTAACGGAGTGTTAGTTACAGATTTGTATTTTTCTGATAATAATGTGAGAAATTCAGTCTTCAGTACAGTTTCCAAAATGGAATCAAAATCATCACGAATATGCATTACAAAAAAGTCATCTTGGTATGGACTGAGAGAGAGAGGGAGAGAGGGAGTGAAAGGGAGAGAGGGAGAGAGGGAGAGAGGGAGAGAGAGGGAGAGAGGGAGGGAGTGAGGGAGACAGAGAGATAGAGAGAGACAGAGAAGAAAGGAAAGGTCAAAATGTGAAAAGACTGATTACAAATGAGTACAATACCTCAGTGATATATATGTAATGCTATCGATGGGTATCTTTCTCTTTACCACTTCTATGAACTGTCCCTTGGATGGACCTTTCTTGATCTGGATGAAAATATATGACATTCACATCATGGAATAATTTTTTTTTGGATAATGGAGAAATGTAGATTGTAATGTTAGTAGGATGTCTATGGAAATCCATAGAGATGTGAGGCCTCTGAATGTTTGGGTTGAACCCACCCCTTTCCCCAAGATATCTCCAACAGTGGTGTGGAAACAGCTAGTCATCATACAGTACATTGTCTGCTAAAAGCAAATCCGAATTGTACACAACGTACAGTACATGTCAATAACAAGTCATCATACAGTACAGTAGTTTCATATTCAAACTACAGTAGTTCAATAGTAGTTTTAACTGTAATTACTGTACATGTCAATTGAATACCACAGTAGTGAGACAGTATTTACTATACTATACTGACAGTAGAACTAAGGTAATTACTATTACTGTATGGTGGGTGATGTTTTATTGACATATACTGTATCTTAAGGAAATGTCATAATTACTATACTATACCGACAGTAGAACTAAGGTATTTACTGTTACTGTATGGTGACACTTAATCGTATATGGGCAGTAGGATAAGAGTACTAAAATGTCCAGTAGTTGACTCACTATTTCCACACACCTGATCTCCATTCTTCCCTCCCTTCTTTATATTCCTTACTTACTTTTTCTCTTCCTATTAAAAACACAAACTGTGCCGATAGCAACATGTCTCTTTTTGCTGTTTTAAACCTCCTATCGTATTTCGTCACCTTCTGAGCAAAGTCAATTCTCTCCCGTTTCCCTGAGTGAAAAAATAATACATACATACAATGGAAAATTGTTGTCATTAAAATTAACATCAGGTGTTTCATTATTCATTCACATTTCAACTTTCAACACCACTAACCATAATAGGAATTTGACCACTCCCCTAACTTGAGTCACCACCCACCACCCACCCTCAAATTTAGTGCCAGAAACAATTGTAGTGTAATTTTCACACAATTTTTACAGGCAGTGTTGGTGAGAGTTCCCTCCCTCCAGTGTTTTTGATAAGCTTATATGGCGCACCATTGTCCTAAAGAGCTTCTTATTTGGCACTGCACATTGGGCCAGTGGCACAGTTAGTTATGATTACATTGTCACTAGCAGCATTAACTCTTTGTTGATTGGCTCAATGGTGCACATACTAGCCATGTTGAGCCAATTTGGCCCATGTTTCAAAACTCAAAAATTCTGCCTCCCCTAACAAACTATTCTTTTATTAACCCCCTGGCTAATTATACAAATTTTTGACTTACCAACGATTGCACGTAGTGCAGGATTTTCAGAGAACCCAAGATAGTCTCCAACAAAATTTCGATTGATACTCAATCTCTTTCTCTCCTTCTTGTTTAACATGATGTCCGATGCTACAAAACAGGTTTAAACAGGTTAAGATAGCTCACAAAACAGGTTTAAATAGGTTAAGATACATGTAGCTCACAAAACAGGTTTAAACAGGTTAAGATAGCTCACAAAACAGGTTTAAACAGGTCACAGAATCAATAACAATTTACTTCATTTTTGTTTACCTTTTTCTTTGAGTGTCTGGTAATACTGATCTGACCGGTATCGACGCCAGGCTTTTTGAATTCTTCGTGCATAAGAATCATACTTCCTTTCTCTTAGCTCTTCCAACAGAAAAAGCTATGCAAAAAATTAACAAAACTGTTAATGTCTGTTATATATAAAACACATAGATGATCTACTATGGAAAGAAAATATGGGAGAAGTTTCTGGCCAATTTTTGAATCTAATTACATTCAATGGGTGTGGTCTATTTGTAATAGGTATTACACGTTTTAAAGATTGTTCCTAAACATTTGATAAGGTTCCAAACTCTTCAAAATACACTCCCTGCCTATATTCAATTTACACAGCTGCATTCTACATATTATACTTATAATTGTTGCTAGTGAAGTTCAAATATTTTCAAAGTGCTTCCTTAGAGATATAACTAAACTACACGTATAATTCTCACTTACTGATTCTGGACTTTTAACAAAAACTTTGGTTCTTCCCAGCTGCCATTGGTCTGGTTCCATACTGACTGACATCATGAGATGTTTGATACCTTCTTTTATGGGCCCATTCCAATGAGGATAGGTCTCAGGAGTTAAGAGGGCATATCTAAACAATGGAAATTGATGTGATGAGACATAGACGCAATGGTGTAGAAATAACCAGTCATGCAGGACATTGTCCAATAAATCTAGTGAATATCTGAAACTAAACTGTATACAAAGTACATGGGAGCTGGATAAGAGTGGTGAAGATAGGCCAAAATGTCCTGCAGTTGGCTCAGAGTCTCCATACCTCTGCATGGACGATGAGTTGAGTTCCATCAAAACTCAAACTCACATATGAAGTGATGCCATATTTCAGGAGATAGAAGCATGTGATATGTCAATAAAAAGTCATCACCATCACAGTACAGTAATTACTCAGTACTTTCATATTCAAACTACAGTAATTCATTTAACAGTAATTGATGTACATATCAATTAAACACCACATTAGCAAGACAGTAATTACTATATTATATTGACAGTAGAATTAAGGTAATTACTGTTACTGTATGGTGACGTTTTATTTACATAATACTGTATAACAAAATTATGATGGTATATAATTTGCAAGAGCACAACTTTCAAGCATTTGATTTCATTATGAAATGTGTCTTGCAAAATAAACAGCAAATAATGAATTTTAATAATGTATATAAATACCTTCTCAGAAACTTTTCAAATTCTCTTCTATAAGCAAACCCAGCTCTTCTCACTCGAATATTCTCTTTGAGTCCCAGGTACTCAACTTGATGACGCACTCTAAAGAAACAGAGACAAAGATAGCTGACTATGTGTAATGAGTATGTAATGTACACTAAACAAATTAGGTGTAGTTATAATACTACCATTTGTAGTGAAATAATATCTACTCTGAGTTTGTAGTTTGTTCATAATACCTCAGCTTTATATGTACTATAGTGTATAGTTTAATGTCATAAGGTTAATACATGATTATACTGTAACTAAATAATTATATGTACTATAGTGTATAGTTTAATGTCATAAGGTTAATACATGATTATACTGTAACTTAATAATTATATGTACTAGTGTATAGTTTAATGTCATAAGGTTAATACATGATTATACTGTAACTTAATAATTATATGTACTATAGTGTATAGTTTAATGTCATAAGGTTAATACATGATTATACTGTAACTCAATAACTTATATGTACTAGTGTATAGTTTAATGTCATAAGGTTAATACATGATTATACTGTAACTCAATAACTTATATGTACTATAGTGTATAGTTTAATGTCATAAGGTTAATACATGATTATACTGTAACTTAATAATTATATGTACTATAGTGTATAGTTTAATGTCATAAGGTTAATACATGATTATACTGTAACTTAATAATTATATGTACTATAGTGTATAGTTTAATGTCATAAGGTTAATACATGATTATAGATTATACTGTAACTTAATAATTATATGTACTAGTGTATAGTTTAATGTGATAAGGTTAATACAATTTGGTTACATACCTGTCCTCTTCCCAGTCGTGTGCTCTTTTTGTTTCATTTGGTTTAATACATCTGATATAGTGTGGCGTACATTTTGTCAAGCGACTTACTAGATCATTGGCCTGGCTCTAAAGGAGAAATGATATGTATATACTACAGCTGTGTATGAATGAATGGTTATATTTACAGATAGATAGATAGATAGATGGAAAGATAGATGGAAAAATAGATAGAAAGATGGATGAAAAGGTGGATAGATGGATGAATGAATGGATGGATATATGGACATATAAATGATGAAAAGAATGGATGGATGGATGAATGGAAGGATGGATGGATGGATGGACAGATGGACAAACAAATGAATGAATACATGAATGAATGAATTTACCTTGATTTTGGAACCAGCAGTTGTGGGTCTGGTTTTCTTGTCAGGGCTTATGTCGTCAGGAAACAGTGAACGAATGAAATTACTTTGGAAAAGAAGACATATAAACTATTAGTATATGAATAGAACGATGAATGAATGGATAAATAGATGGATGGATGGATGGATGGTGGATGGAGGGATGGATAGATTGATGGATGGATGGATGGATGGATGGATGGATGGATGGATGGATGGATAGATAGATAGATGGATGAATGGATGGATGGATGGATGGATGAATAATGGATGGATTAATGGATGAATGGATGGATGGATGGAGGGATGGATGGAGGGATGGATAGATGGATTACACACTTTGAGCTTCCCTGCATTAGTTCAATGCAGTCTTTGAACAGCACATCTCTGTTCTTCTCACAAAAACTGGAACAATCATAAGTCACCTAGGAATACCGGTTTTATTTTTAGTAACACCTTATGATGTCATTGTGATACTAATAATAGATACTTACTTTTCCTGCATAATGATGAACTGTAAATCCTCCACTAAACCCAATATAATATTCTTTGCCTGGTAGAGGTTCTCCTCCTAATTTCTAAATAAATTATATGCATCTATTGTCTATCTTTCTATCCACCTGTCACAGTCCATCCGTCCGTCCATCCATCCATCCATCCATCCATCCATCCATCCATCCATCCATCCGTCCGTCCGTCCGTCCATCCATCTATCCATCCATCCATCCATCCATCCGTCCATCCATCCATCCATTCTTCCATCCATCCATCCGTCCATCTATCCATCCGTTGGTCCATCCATCCATCCATCCATCCATTTGTCTGTCTGTCCGTCCATCTGTCCATCTATATATACTGGTGTTGATCAGAAGTGCGTACCTCCAATAGTTTTACATCAGCTCCCTCTGATTGTCCATGCATTTGGAAACATATATCATCTAGGATTACCATGATACCAGGTGGACGCTGTGGGAAGAAAATGAGAATTGAATGAGAGAGAAAAAGAGACAGAGAGAGAAGGGAGAAAGAAAAGAGTTGAAAGGTTCTTGTTGGAAAAAAAAATTATCTGAGAGGGAGTATACTAAGTTTTACTGAGTTTTACTGACCTTACTCTCAATGAGATCACACACGATCTTGTTGTTAAAATAGTCTATAGGGGTCCATTTAATGCCCTCCGAAACATATTCTTCTTGTTCGGCTTTCAATGTCAGCTCTATAAATATTTGTTGGAGTTTCTCATTTACAAAATTGATACAAAATTGTTCAAAACCGTTTTTCTGACGAGAGAAAATTAAAGAAACAAAACTCACAACTAAAACAGTCATTTGCCAATAATGGACACTTTCAGTTAGTTAACTAAAACTAAAACCTTCTATATAGAAAGCCCAATATTATTATAGTTAATTAATTATTAAATTACAGGTCTACTGTAATAACTAAAATGAAAATGACACAGTTTTAGTTATAGTTGGTGGATTGTTACTTCATATAAGGATAGTATAGTAGCTATATTACTCATTCAAACCAGTATAATGAACAAACAGCTCTATGATTGGTTGTTACTTCATATAAGGATAGTATAGTAGCTATATTACCCTAACAAACCAGTATAATGAACAAACAGCCCTATGATTGGTTGTTACTTCATATAAGGATAGTATTGTAGCTATATTACCCTAACAAACCAGTATAATGAACAAACAGCTCTATGATTGGTTGTTACTTCATATAAGGATAGTATTGTAGCTATATTACACATTCAAAATAGCTTATACAAACCACAGAATATAATAATGTCATGCTTAAGTGAGAACATATACATCCTAACAATACCTATACATACTTCCTATAACTCTTTTAGTATGCCTGGTTAATTAACTATTATGATACACTAATGATACTTATAACTAAAGGTCATTATTACTGAAATAATAATAGACTTAGAAACTCACAGAAAATATTTCAAATCCATAAATATCAAGGACTCCGATATTGAGATCTAAACCATCTTTTTTCATTGCTGCGTTAATAGTCTGAGAAGGAATGGTGGAGATGAGCAGATGATGGGTAGAAGTAATGGTGGATATGAATAGATGAAGAATGGGATGGATAAATGGTGGAGATGAGCAGATGATGGGTAGAAGTAATGAATAGATGAAGAATGGGATGGATAAATGGTGGAGATGAGCAGATGATGGGTAGAAGTAATGAATAGATAAAGAATGGGATGGATAAATGGTGGAGATGAACAGATGATGGGTAGAAGTAATGAATAGATGAAGAATGGGATGGATAAATGGTGGAGATGAGCAGATGATGGGTAGAAGTAATGAATAGATGAAGAATGGGATGGATAAATGGTGGAGATGAACAGATGAAGGGTAGAAGTAATGGTGGATATGAATAGATGAAGCGATGGAGGAATGGTAGGGATAAATAGATGAAGGGTAGAAGTAATGGTGGATATGAATAAATAAAGCGATGGAGGAATGGTAGGGATGAACAGATGAAGGGTAAAAGTAATGGTGGATATGAATAAATAAAGCGATGGAGGAATGGTAGGGATAAATAGATGAAGGGTAGAAGTAATGGTGGATATGAATAAATAAAGCGATGGAGGAATGGTAGGGATGAATAGATGAAGGGTAAAAGTAATGGTGGATATGAATAAATAAAGCGATGGAGAAATGGTAGGGATGAATAGATGAAGGGTAGAAGTAATGGTGGATATGAATAAATAAAGCGATGGAGGAATGGTAGGGATGAATAGATGAAGGGTAAAAGTAATGGTGGATATGAATAAATAAAGCGATGGAGGAATGGTAGGGATGAATAGATGAAGGGTAGAAGTAATGGTGGAGATGAATATATAAACATATATTATTGAAGTATCGTTTATCCCTGCAGGTTTGTCTTACCTTCACAAGCCAATCAAACATCCGAGCATACAACGCCTTTGCTAGGGCATCTCGAGTATAGCAGGCCTGTTCCACATTCAGCTGGACTCTGATAGACTCTGATTTACCTCCCCATTTACTGTCCATGATACGGCCTGTCAGTTTGTCCATAAGTGCACCTGAATCAACACCGAGAAGATATGCTGGAAATTGAAGAACTAAGAGGAGAAGAGAAAGCAATGATGTAATTTCAGTTTAGAAAACAGATGAGATGAAATGACTGATAGATAGTACTAGCTGCTAGGAGGGATATGGGGTCCCAGTGTAGTAGAGTAGGATGATGGTTGGACCAACCCCTCCCCTACCTGGGGTAGCAGTGATTGACTAAGTAAAGAAAGGGAGGTAGAGAGGAAAACCCAACTCCTCTAATTAATCGTGTAGGAGTTCCAATCTCCAGAACTCCATCTAGAGTGAGTTTTAACCTCCAGAACTCATCTAGAGTGAGTTCCAACCTATAAAACTCCTAACTCATGTCAAACACATTACTCGGTTGAAGCATAGGCATGCCAATTTAACTGACCTCTGATCATGTACATGTACAATGTAAGTGATGATGAATACAAACTCACAACTGTTGCCATGACATATTACATTCATAACAACAGTTCAGTGTTCTCACTTAAATAATATAGTTAAAATCCATTATTTATAACTTACATCCATCATCTTCGGGTACAGCATAATTTCCTTGCTCAACAAATGATATATTACCGAGATGCATTATCCCTGCTACAATACCAAATACAGTGGCTTGTAAGTCACCAGTGATTCCCATGACTTCCATAGCATGCTAATTGATGGACAGAAGAATGGATGGATGGATAGATGGATGGATGGATGGATGAATGGATGGATAGATAGATGGATGGATGGATGGATAAACAGATGGTGATGGATAGATAGATAGATGTATTGATCAGTGGTTAGTTACATTGACAAATAAAGAAATAGACAGACAGATTAATGGATGGATGGACGGATGGATGGATGGATGGATGGATGAATGGATGGATGGATGGATAATTGGACAGATAGATAGATTGATGGATGGATGGATGGATGAATGGATGGATAGATAGATGGATGGATGGATGGATGGATAAACAGATGGTGATGAATAGATAGATAGATGTATTGATCAGTGGTTAGTTACATTGACAGATAAAGAAATAGACAGACAGATTAATGGATGGATGGATGAATGAATGGATGGATGGATAATTGGACAGATAGATAGATTGATGGATGGATGGACAGCTAAATACTGACTATGGTATCCCAGAACTCTTTCTTGTCATCCATTCCTTCCACTGTATATGTCCCACTTTGATTTAGGTACCAGTAATAATCAACATTAGCAATACCCAGACCCTCTGTAGAATGAATGTACGCATAATAATAAATCCACAGACCCTACATGATATTCAACATTGGCAATATCTAGACCCTTTGTAAAATGAATAATTATACACATAATAATAAATCTCCAGGCCCTACGTAATAATCAATGACCCTCTATAATAAAAATACAACAATTCCCATACCATACAATATTAACATCTCTCCAGACCCTCTGACAAAGTGATAATGAACATTAGCAGACCCTCTAAATAATATACACATAATTATCAGTTCCTTGACAGTATGATATTGCATTTAAATCCAGGTTCATACATTAATTAAAAAGATTAAGATTATTCATGAATGTTAATTAATAATATAAGCATTAACTTTCATTCATAATCTTTTCAACTATTTTGTGTGACCTTTCATATCTTCATCTGCTCCAGTTATCAACTGATAAAATATGTGGAAACTTCTCTCTCCATCATTCTGACTCACCACTCGTGACTATAGGATTAACACATGATAATCATGTGATATGTCACATGGTAACACAAACACTATGCTTACCTTTTCTAATAAGAACTGACTGATTTTTCCTCCTGCAGGTTCACCGCCTCTAGTAAACTGGATTTCAACATATTTACCCTAAAAATAACAGTATGTATGTATGTATGTGTGTGTGTGTGTGTGTGTGTGTGTGTGTGTGTGTGTGTGTGTGTGTGTGTGTGTGTGTGTGTGTGTATGTATGTATGTATGTACTTATGTATGTATGTATGTATGTATGTATGTATGTATGTATGTATGTATGTACTTATGTATATATGTATGTATGTATGTATGTATGTATGTATGTATGTATGTATGTATGTATGTATGTATGTATGTATCTGTGTGTTTATACGACATATTATATGTACATATACACGATTATACAGAAATAAGTTCAGTAGTATAAATAATAAATTAATAATAATAAAAATAATAAAAATAATATTCTTACAAATCTTGAAGAATTATTATTCCTGACAGTTTTAGCATTTCCAAAAGCTTCAAGAAGCGGATTGGATTCTAAAATAACTTCTTTAACTTTCTGTAACAAATAATAACAATAAATAATTATATGTAAACAAATAATAACAATAAATAATTATATGTAAACTTGGGGTTCTAGCTAAAGAGCCGAAGAGAGGTGCTGTACCACTCTATGTAAAGTCGGGGTTCTAGCTAAAGAGCCGAAGAGAGGTGCTGTACCACTCTATGTAAACTCGGGGGTTCTAGCTAAAGAGTGGAAGACAGGTGCTGTACCTCTCTATGCAATGCCATTTCCCTTTGATGTGATCAAAGGAGTGCAATTAAATCACAAATATGCTTTGATGTTTGTGTTAGCACCACTCATGTTGAAGTGTGACTATCTATAACACTGACAAACCTGTACTCCTGCTCCACCTCCGGAGACCTTAGCTATATATCCCATAATGAATTTAGCAGCGACTGTCTTCCCAGCTCCACTCTCTCCGCTAATAATTACACATTGGCTTTCATTTTCTATCAACATATTTCGAAACATGTTGTCTGTAAGGGCATATATATGTGGAGGATTTTCATAAGCAGCCTGTGATGAGAGAGAAGAGAGAAGCTTCGATAGTCTGTAAGTTTGTATGTCAGTTGACTTACAGCTCCTTGGTATATCTGAACTTCTCTATCCGTGAAGTAAGGCATCTGTTTGAATGGGTTGACTGATATTAGTACAGGCCCTATATAGGTCTGGGAATGAGGTTAAGGAATGGGAACCAGGCATCTCTGATATTACTACAGGGCTGGGAATGAGACTAAGGAATGGGAACTAGGCATCTGTTTGAATGGAATGACCAATATTAGTACAGGCCCTATATAGGTCTGGGAATGAGGCTAAGGAATGGGAACCAGCCTTCTGTTTAAATGGATTGACCGATATTAGTATAGGCCCTATATAGGTCTGGAAATGAAGCTAAAGAATGGGAACCAGCCATCTGTTTGAATGGGGTTGACTGTGATATTAGTACAGAGCTGGGAATGAGACTAGGTGAATGGAAACTGGGCATCTATTTGAATGGGTTGAGCGATATTAGTACAGGCCCTATATAGGTCTGGGAATGAGGGTAAGGAATGGGAACCTGCCTTATTCACAAACAATCTAACGCACAGAATACAAATTCTTATTTGGTGTATATGCTAATGGAGATAACATATGAAAAACATAATTAAACAATAATAATGCATTTTAGATACAAGTAACAGAAGAAATACTACAGAATAGTATACATACAAACACATATTAAAAGTCATTCACATTCACTTTGAAAAATGTTCATAACCTCAGTATGGACCAACAATTTGATGAAAGTATCTAGTCGAAATGTTGGTGGTGTCAAAACCAAACGTTTTGTTGGTAAAAGAGAATATCTCTAACATATTGAATGCCCAAGAAAGAAGGTCTGGGACCAATCGGGATTATTTGCAACCTTAATCTTTTTACCAATACCATTTTCATATAATTATCCTTCCTGTTCTTATCGGAATATGTAATATTTCTAGTATGGTTGGCATAGCTCGATCTGATTCATCAGACCTACCAAGCTTGAGGATGTTTCTAGTTGCAAAGAGCCCGAGGCAAAGCCGAAGAACTCTAGGCAACTAGAAACATATAAAACCAAAGCCAAGGATCTGATAAATCAAATAGACAATTACCTGCCAACCATAGTGGATACGTTCATCTTTACAGGTCCTATATGCAGAAATAAAGACCTAACCATATAATGGTTGCCATGGTAGCATATGCTTCTATATGTGTGTGTGTGTGTGTGTATACATAGTCCGTAAATGTCTTCATATACAAACATATACATGTACATATATACATAGACAGACATTATCAAATGCTTAATGTATATTTTGGTAACGTTCACCAAACACCTTTTGATATCAACTATTGATTATCAAAACATGTCACGATATGCATACACACACACACACACGTATATTTTGGTAACGTTCACCAAACACCTTTTGATATCAACTATTGATTATCAAAACATGTCACGATATGCATATTGCATACACACACACACACACACACACACATACACATGTACATACATACATACATACATACAAAGTATAACATACATATATACATAGTATTACATACATACATACATACATACATACATACATACATACATACATGCATACATACATACATACATACATACATTGTACATACATACATACATACATACCTACATACATACATACATACATACTTACATACATACATACATGTACATACATACATGTACATACATACATGTACATACATACATACATACATACATACATACTTACAAAGTATTACTTCCAACATGCATATATACATACATAATTATATACATAAATACATACATACATACTACATATGTACATACACACACATACATACATTCATATATACATAGTATATATATGTATAATGTCATACACAATACTATACTATACATTCATCCTGCCCATAAAGGAACTTTGTTATAATTACTAAACATCATCCTTCTTCCTTATTAGGAATTATCACTCCTTCTACAAAACCCCAATTCAAGAAAAGCAAATTAACTAAATTATATACACAATACTATACTAATCACAGGAATATAAATATCTACTTATAAGTATGTTTAAGTATAGTAGTGTATAGAAAATTACTAATATTAGTATACTAGCAGATAGGAAATTACTAATATTAGTATACTAGCGTATAGAAAATTACTAATATTAGTATACTAGCATATAGAAAGTTACGATTAATACTGTACTAGTGTAAAGACATTTATGGATGTAGTTAGATAATAGAACAAACAATTACCACATTTGTGGCCTTAATAACTGCTAATTACACATAACTCAAGTACATGTGGGCGGTTATACCACATTATCAAGGGAAATTGGTTGAAATTAACTCAAATGAGCTGTAGACACAATAAACAGAACAGGTATGTAAAAGGAAATTGAAGGAGCACTTATTGTGTGTGAGTAGCAGTGTTTGTACATACACATATACCATACATCCAAACTATACCTGACCAGTACCCATAAAACAAGAGTGACTGGGTTAGTGGACCCAGTAATGTTGCAGTATACAGATAGTTCAATTTTGGGACATCTGTTACAAGTGTCTATAGTAACAGTAAACACATGGCTGTTCTTAAGCAAACAAAGCACTTGAATGCACTATTATTACTTTTAGATTTTGTTTATCATAATGAAAATCAAGTGTATGGGATATCAAGATGAATGAATGAATGGATGGCTAGTCTTTCACAAATAACCCTCTTTATGAAGACATGAGGTTATGCCTATGCTACTATGTGTTAATAACTATAAAACTATTTTAATAGTATCTGTTAATTGGGTTAACCACAAAGAATACTACATGTACTGGCCACATGTTCAAGCATGTGAAACAACATTTATGTTTTATTTTCTGTACACACACACACACAGGCAACTATCTTAAATGTTTTACTTCTCTACACGCCAGACATGCACACATCGACATGCAAAGACATGTATCATAAGATACAGGAGACTTAGACACACGATGCAGAGACACAGCTCAGAGACACAGAACAGACACACACACAGTCTAGCAAATGCTATATTTCTCTCAATCTTCAAACACGTCCATTAGAGTTAGACAAACACACACACACACACACACACACAAAAAACCACAACATATAGAGATTTGTATTATTGATTATTAGCTGGGATACAAAAATAAAGTCATCCATATATCTCTTCCTTAGATTTTCAACAATAGAGGACTCTTGAATTTTCACTAACAATACCATGTCCTCTACTCCACTGGATTTTTTGTTACGACTCTGCCAATGGTAGTTAGTAGCCTGAAGAGAGAAACAAGCTTGCTTACTTTTGTAAGTCAATTTTAAAATTCCCTCATTTCATCTACCATACAAAATTATATCTTTGATCATAAATTATCATTGACTAACCATGTTTATTACACCTTACAACAATCAGTCCTTCTTTGAGACACTATGATTGCAGTTGAAAGATCAAGCTGAGGAAAGAGACACACTATATTATAGATTTCTTCACTATCCTTTGTGAACACAACCTTTTATGGCCTTATCAGTAAATTTCCGTACCATTCACCTCCTCCACGATAATTATTAGCACACTAAGCACAGATGCCGAGAGAGATTTCAGGGGGAAGTCCCAACAAGGTCAGCTGCTCATCCGGTCACTTGTCGTTAAGAATCACTATCTTGTTGACTGGTTGTTCCTTACATTATCCAAGTGTTTCTCAAGATCTGGATCATCGCACACCATGTCGGAAGGATCACTGCTCACCGGCTTATTGCCTGGCAAATTGCCTGGAAGGAGTGTAAGTTGCTATATACATGTTGTACAAGTTTAGGGCACAAAGATGTAGATTATATATATATATATATATAAAGTTTCTAAAACAAAGAAGTGTACTTTATGGTGCTGAGATAATACTGTCAACTGTTAGTTGTTGTTTTAGAGGCTTTAGTGAGAGTATTGTAATTTTTGGAGCAACCTTAAAATGAAATATAAAATAACTGCCTTTTAGTCTCATCTTCAAGAAAGCAAGTTGTTACAACGGTTTTGCTTAGAATGGGGTTTTTGCCATGCTATATATTATTTATAATAAATTATTATAAGTATATATATATATATATATATATATATATAAATTATATATATTATATATATTATAATTATATAGTAAAGTCACGTAATACCAGACTATCCCTAATTCCAGACACTTTTGATAGACAAGTTTAAACTGACAGTTGACTGACAGAAGAAAAGAATTGGGAAACTTTCTACATATGACAAGAAAGCAAAAAGCATATACAATCTCATGAGCATACTATCCAATTCTAATTATAAAAGCTTGTAAGACTTATGAACAGTTAAAAACTTACTAGTCTAAACATATATTTTGCAGCTGTTCGGAATTTAATATACAAAAGTATACATGTCTGGAATTACAGGACAAACAGAGATTCTCATTTCTTGAGTATTTCTCTCCTGTCTTACATCTCCCATGTGAATTATGCTCATAGTTTTATACAGCAAGACCTACTGAAGAAGTAGGTACAAAAATTTTGTCTATAGTCCAACTATTTCAATAATTATAAGGCTACAATATAGTTGAGTTTTAGCTATTGAAAAAATAGTCTGAAATTAGGGGACTTTACTATATATATAATTATAATACATTATATAATTATATATAATTATTATTTCAGAACTTGTTGCATAAATTTTTCATAATTATGAAACTTTTACTAAAATTCCACTGAACTACTGGTAACTATATACTAGTTAGTATCAAATAGTAATGTAGTTTGCTAGAACTGTAATAACTAATTATTGAGGACTTGATTACTTGTAGGAGAGCTACAGTTACAAGTTGTTTTAAATGTCCGCTATCACCATTTCTAGATATAATGTAATGTTGTCTGACAGTCTGTCTGTCGGTCTTGTTCTGTTCTTAATGAGATTCTCTCCTTCACTTGATTAGTGTGTAAGAAATATTTTTACAACAAAAGATTGTCTCGGTATTAATTTGAAATATCTTTTTATTCAATGAAATATCACAAATCAAAAGATAGATTATAATACCTGATGGATAGGATGATGGATGGATGAATTAATGGATAGATGGATGGATGAATGGATAGATGAAGGATGAATGGATAGATGGATGGATGGATAAACTAATGTATGGATGGATGAATAAGTGTTTGATGTACGGATGGATAGATGGACGTATAGATAGATAGATGAATGAATGAATGGATAGATGAATGAATGGAAAGGTGGATGAATGAATTAATAGAAAGATGGATGGATGGATGGATGGATAGATGAATGATTTGTAGATGGACGAATTAATCTCCATATGGAATAGTTCGTAGTGGACAAAATATTTGAACTGCCTCAATATAATTATGCAAAATAAATTTCCCCATAAAAAATGTTTAATTAGCCTAATGCATATTTCCCCTCATCGTAATGGAAGGCACTTTATATGTGAGACAGAAATAACAATGTTCAATTTGCTAGTTATTAGTTCATGCAATCACAAAATATTACACACATTAATATTTCTTTGATGTGAGTGTTCGTAAACACAAGCCGTATGCTTCGTAATTATGAAGTCATTGAGATAATAGCTAGCTGTCACTCTATATCCTAGCATGACGTTTTGAAAAGATAAAATATGCTTTCATCAGCATTCTAATGTCTGTTCACGTTTATAATGACCTCAAAATTAGGATGTGTCAACTTTATATGTACTATAGTGTATAGTTTAATTAATACATGATTATACTGTAACTCAGTAATGAAGCTATGAATTGAAATTTGATATACACAAAAAAGAACGGGAAGGATAATTATATGAAATGGTACAGGAAAAAAGATTGTTAGTCATTCCAAACTAAAATTTTGAACCTTTTTCTGAGGTCATGGTGACCTTTATCTATTCCCTTTTAGTACCCCTATCAGTTATAAACCCACCTGATGTACCTTGCCATTTATTCAGATATTCTTAGTATTTTGAAAGAGTACAGTAAAAGGATAATTTATAGGATAGTCCACTGACTCCGAGTCCTTCAATTCACTTTTGTGTATCCCTCTATTGAAAATCCGGATTGTAATACTGGTTTTAAAAATCTTCCATTGATGATGATTATGTCTGGAGTAAGATATCTTTCAGAGGTTGAGGTGACCCTTTAGTGGAGTAATCACTAACTGATAAACCTGTTGTTTGTTTTTATATGCATCCGTTGTTTAGTTTATTGAAAGATATACTCAAGTAGATTGATGAAGTACATGTATATATGGTGCCTTTTGTATTAGCTTTGTGTCATTTTGAGTAAATGTAGACTTTCAGTTCATCAATAAACAAACTGCTATAAATATTAACATAAACTAATGATTATAGCTAACGATTATACCTTGTTTTTGTATGTACAAACTTACTCACCATTCTTATCATATTCGATGGTGTTATGACATAAATTGATTCCTCAGCAGTTGCATACTATAGACTTACCCCCAACATAGATAGGTATTATTGTAATACAACTATATAGTGTATGAAACTTACTATATGTAATACAAATCATAGGTAGCTGTGAAGATTAGTAACTCCCTTCTTAATTATATATTTTATTTGATCTAAAGATGCCTATATCAATCAGTGTTTTAGCTAGCCAGACTTCAACAGAGTGGTATATTTGATCTAAAGATGCCTATATCAATCTAGCCACACTTCAACAGAGTGGTATATTTGATCTAAAGATGCCTATATCGTTTTAGCTAGCCACACTTCAATAGAGTGGTACTGACACAAAACTCAAAGCATACTTGTGATTTAATTCCATTCCTTTGACCACATCAAAGGGAAATGGCATTGCATAGAACTGTACAGCACTTCTCTTCCACTGTTTAGCTGGAACCCTGTCAATTGCATATATTATGGGTTATAATTAGAGATATTAACATACCCCGATCACTCACAAGTATTTTCAAATAGTGAAGGAGTATAATTTTCATTTAAGGCTGTGTATGTGATTCCAAAGATCAGTGTTCTGCCCACACTAGTCAGCAATGGTCGGGAATAACCACCACTCAGATGAGTTAACCACCTCTCAGATAATACATGTATAGGCTATTGATATAGTATTAAGTATATACATTGTACTGGGTAAACAGCACTAAATGCAAGTTGGAATTCAACCACCACTCTAAATATCGTGGGCAGAACACTGAAAGATAATTAATTATTTGTAAAAATATTCCTGAATAACACAAGAGACATTCTTGTTAATTACTGTGTTTGTATACAGTACCGGTTGAACAGGAATGTATCTAATTGATATGAACTAGTGTATGGAATTATATCTTATAACCATTAGTATATAGTCTTCATTAATTGAGATCAGTTTAAGATCAGTGCTTTACTAAATAGCATATAGTCTTCATTAATTGAGATCAATTTAAGATCAGAGGTCATTGGACTTCTGAAATTGTAATAATGTAACTATTTAGCTAGTAATTATTGTTATTATTATTATTATTATTATTATTCATTTAGTGGTCAGACAATTTAATGTTCTATGTGGAGCTCTCCGATAAAAGCATGCATATATATGAGGACTTTAATGATCCCAGAAAACAACGAAGAGTAAGTTGAGAAGTACATGTATAATACATTACATATACATATATGTCAAACAGCCTATCTTATTCATTATTGAATAATGTAATCTGTAATCGTGACCAAAAAATGCTCTTTGTGGATACCAGATTTCGTTGGCTACCAGTACGAATTTTATGTATTTCTTGTAGTATGTATGCAGGACTCCCAAGTAGACCAGCCCATGGCTGATGGGATATTTCCTGTTGAAAATGAAAATTTATCTATGTATCTATCTATCTGAATAATTAGCCTTTAAATACGAGTCTTTGACAAAATCAAATGACTGATTTTCACATCCAAAGTCATAGTCATATACATGTATATATTGGTATACATGCTTACCTAATTATATATGACATAATTATTTATATTGACACATCATTATAGTAATTATAAATGTCTAACATATATGCATCAGTGATGACATCAATATACTATAGGATATAGTACTTCCAGTAGAGTCTGACTGACTGTATTGCACAGGAAATCATATTAATAATGACAATCGGGGATTTATCCCCTAACTGAAGATTAGGTGTCTAATTTATTGATTCTTGAGTAGTTGTTTTTTTTGCATGTAAAATCTACTAACGATTAGTGACATCATTGTTGTACATACTTGGTAATACTCTATAGGCTACATAATATGTACATACATGTACATATAGCTCATACATATATATATATATATATACTGTATCATATGTTATTATGTATACATACATACATATAAACTCATATGAGTTTATATGTATGTATGTATACATAATAACATATGATACAGTATACATATATGTATGAGTTATATATATGTATGTATAATAACATATGATACAGTATACATATATGTATAAGTTTATATGTATGTATGTATTAGTGTTGTTTTATTTAACTATAACTAAAACTAAAACCCCTTTTAGTAAGGCATTTTGACTTTTAGTTAACTAAACTATAACTAAATTACAGGTCTACTGTAATAACTATAACTAACTAAAATGAAAATTGCCCAATAATGGGCATTAGTTAACTCAAACTAAAACTCAGCATAATATTATTTTAGTTAATTATTAACTCTAACTATAACTAAAATTGTGTGACATACTATAACTATAACTAAAAGTGGTCATTATTGTCATACTAAAACAACACTAGTATGTATATATAATAACATATGATACAGTATACATATATGTATATATATAATAACATACATATACATATATGTATACTGTATCATATGTTATTATGTATACATACATACATATAAACTCATACATATATGTATAAACTCATACATATACATGTATATACATGTATGCTGTGTTTCCTAAATAGATATGTTATTATTTACACATACTTACTTAATGAACCATATCATATCCTACATTACAATCAATTTGTGAACTATTAACAACTAGTTCATCATGTCTTGATTTTTATCAAATGATCGCTTACCTGATTATTCTGTCATTTTGTGCGGAGGCCAACTAAATTAGGTGTTAGGAATAGCAACTATTACTTCACTAAGATACTTACTGTAGTTTATTTGTTATCCTGTACAAAATGGCTGAATACTGTGCTTTCAAAGGCCGGTTCATTCTTCATGTAAGCCAGCTAGAGCAGTGTCTCCCCCAGGATAAATTTTAATGGGCGGAAGAGTGTATCAGTTCTGGTCAACGATGTTCAATTGGTGTTTTTCAGCATGAACTAAATGTAAGGGTGCAATAGTGAGTGGAGTACCATGGTACCACTCTTTGGGGGAAACACTGTTAGATGAATACCACATCAGCTAGTGTATAGGGTAGGGGTTCTATTTTTTTTATAGTATTATAGTATAGTACCATGAAGGCAGGAGCTCAAAGATTATTATTTCCTGACGGCCTCTATTCTCATTCAACATGACATATGATCATTGTTGACACAACAGATGGTTCACTTTATGCTGAGATAGTTGTTGTTTTTCTATCATAATCTTTACCATATCAATATTAACTAAAACACATTAAAAAAATTCCCTTGTGTCACATTACGTATATGTCACATGACGGATATTAATTATTTTTCTTGTCATGTTTGTATTGTTATGTAAAGTTTAGTTGTTTAAGTAAATTTAAGATGCATGAATGGGTAAACATGCTTACAAATTGAATTGGTTTTGTGACCACTCATTTTCTTAGTGTAAACTCATTGTATCACACACCCCCATCCATTAATTAAAACTTGTTAAGTTATACTGAGTGGAGTAAAAGATTGATTATTTATTTAGACATACATACAGGGAGGAATGGAGGGATAAAGAGATTGAGTGAAAGAGAGATGGAGAGATAGAGGGAGGGAGAGATGGAGGGATGGAGTGAGAGATAGATTGAAGGAGAGATGGAGAGATAGACGAAGTAAGATAGAACTGGAAAGATGAAGGGAAGGAGGAATGGGGGGCAAAGAGATGGAGGGAGGAATGAAGGGACGCAGAGATGGAGGGAGAAATGGAGGGAGATGGAAGGAGAGAAGAAAAAAAATAGATGTATAGGCTTGCTGTAATTTGTAGTGTATCTCATGCTATAGTTGTAACAATAGAACATGTACATATATCTACATGTACATGTAATGTATACTAGAAATAACATGTTTACAATAAGAAAGAAATTATTTCTAACAACTATATCCTAACATATTTCATTACAAAAAGATATTTTTGCCAAATACGTGAAGAACTCTTACAAAATCTACACATTAGGTGGATTATTACACCCACGACATGCTGATATCAAGTTACAAATAGCATTATGTAGTATTCTAGCCACTATGACTAATCAACTACAGTGAAAGTCAGACACCATTATGACTTCTTTCTCAGTTGAATACCAAACATATCTCTAAAAGCTGACTTGAGAAAATGCTAATGTGGGTATCTCCCATTCCTGAAGCCAGAATGGCAAAACAAAGTATCTTTCTTGATTAAATTTAGGGGAAAATATTTTGAGCAACATGCATAGGTAGAATGTATATAGCTTGTACCATGTTTGGAGTGATCTCTTTCTGGACTTGATTATCCACTTTTGTCTGTAACCAATACTGAACAAGTATCCACCATTTTCAGACCATCATTTGATCTTTCTCTTCAGCGTCATGTTTTGATATAGCTAACATATTTTTCTGAAAAAAAGATCAATGATATCCAAATTCCTTTTATTTAATATACTACAGTCTATAATCATAGTATCTGAATCCTTTATTTAGTATACTATAGTCTACAATAGTATCCAAATTCCTTTGTTTTAGTATACTATAGTTTACAATAGTGTCCAAATTCCTTTGTGTAATAAGAAATTTATTAGTAACAGTGAAATGAATGATCTAACATTTGAACTTATATACAGTTGGATAATGGAGTCAAGATATCTGTCTCTAAATAATACAATAATAAACTACTGACAGCTTAATAGATGGAGACACATATATACAGACTAGATTATATCTATTGTTACACTTGGTTTAGTACACTATGGTCTACAATCATAGTATCCAAATTCCTTTATTTAGTATACTATGGTCTACAATCATAGTATTCAAATTCCTTTATTTAGTATACTATGGTCTACAATCATAGAATCCAAATTCCTTTATTTAGTATACTATGGTCTACAATCATAGTATTCAAATTCCTTTATTTAGTATACTATGGTCTACAATCATAGCATCCAAATTCCTTTATTTAGTATACTATGGTCTACAATCATAGTATCCAAATTCCTTTATTTAGTATACTATGGTCTACAATCATAGTATTCAAATTCCTTTATTTAGTATACTATGGTCTACAATCATAGTATCCAAATTCCTTTATTTAGTATACTATGGTCTACAATCATAGTATCCAAATTCCTTTATTTAGTATACTATGGTCTACAATCACAGAATCCAAATTCCTTTATTTAGTATACTATGGTCTACAATCATAGTATCCAAATTCCTTTATTTAGTATACTATGGTCTACAATCATAGAATCCAAATTCCTTTGTTTTAGTATACTATAGTCTGCAATAGTATCCTTGTTTGTATATATTGTAATTATTAGTAATTCATTGATTATGCATGTTGCTTTTCCATCTCCAGCTGTCTTTCTGTCTGTCTATCTGTCTCTATATCTCTCTTTTCCTCTCTCTTTATCTGTCACTATCTGTATGTCTCTGTCTCTCAACTCACTCTCTCTCTCTTTCTCTCTCTCTCTCTCTCTTTTGTGCTTCGTTTTCTAGCATTTTCGAACTTTAGAAGTCAACAGTTCAGATTCTATAGGAAAAGATGGAAAAGATAAAAAGAAAGACTTTAAATTTTTTTACGAAAGAAGTGATGGAAAATATTTATTTAAAGTGAGTTTTGCATATATCTATAAATTTATGTATGTATGTATGTATGTATGTATGTATGTATGTATGTACGTATGTATGTGTGTATGTACGTATGTATGTATGTATGTATGTATGTATGTATGTATGTATGTACGTATGTATGTGTGTATGTACGTATGTATGTATGTATGTATGTACGTATGTATGTGTGTATGTACGTATGTATGTATGTACATGCATAGTACTACATGCGTATCTCTCTATCTATCTTTTGTTCTTTGATATCTATTAATATATGCACTGTTGGCATTCAAATCTGAATACACCCAATTGAATGATATATTAAATTACAATTTAGCACACTGGAGCAATGTGTTGCCATTGGTTACGATTAAAAATTAATTGGTTAGTACAGTTACAAGGATTTAATAATCAGTTGGTTATTCAGGATACATACATCTAAAGCCATAGCTACTTTGTACTGAATTAGTTGAAGCAGTATAATTTTAGGGTGCTGTCTATTCATATTTCATGTGTAAGTTTACTACTAAAGTACATGTAATTGTATCTGGCCATCAAAAGGGTTTGGAAACCTGTAAACACATAACTAAAGTGCCTTAGTGCAGATTATTCCATAGTCACATCATGCATGTAGCCACAACATCCTCTATGACAATTGATAAACTAAATTGTAACTGTACTAACCAATAAAATGGTTTTTTTCACAATATAATTTTTGCAGTGCTTTTATCACATTCCTTGTATAAATATATTCTAGTGCTGCCTATTGTTATATGAAATCGACACAGGGGAGAAACTTTGGCTACTTCAAAGAAACAAATAATATCTTATGTTGTGTAAACTAATGAGTGGTTAAATGTAGTGGTCAATTTTGTTAATCATGAATATATAAGATCGCGATTGAAACTAACTATAACTGAAACTAACTAAAATGTTTTGAAGTTTTGGTTAACTAACTATAACTAAAAGTAACACGATCGATGAGTATATACAACTAAAACTAATCTAGATTAAATTTATAAACTAAAACTACACTAGTATATTATACAGAGTTTTTGATAAGTTTTGAAGCACGAGCCAAATTGGCTCAACAATGGTTAGTGTGTGCACCATTGGGAATACATCTTGAGCCAATTAACTAAGAGTTAATGCTGTTAGTGATAATATAATCATAATTAACTGCACCACTGGCCCAAAGAGAGTACTGTGCAGTGCCAAATAAGAAGAAGCTTATCAAAAACACTGATATTATATCATCATCATATGTTTATCATACTATTTACTCAAATACTCCCACTTATTTGTACACACCTCATGTCATCGCTGATGTAATATCACATGATTCGATTATGAAACCACCTTCAAAAGAAAGTTACATTTATTACTCATTTATGACGCTCCTTTTGAAAAGTGACAGTAGCTGGTTCTCACCTGTAGGATCATAGGATGTAAAAGTCACTATATGCTGTTAATATGTGTGTCAACAACATACTATTATGGACTGACTGCATAAAGTATGTGTTGATAGGCTGTAGTTGCAATTGTGCTCCATAAATAAGCACTGCACCACATTCTGTGTCATTTTTACTAGTTGACAGGTCCTACTCTTGGTTTCAGCAAGCTAGCTCCTGCTATAAGATCCTCTAACTGGTATACCTAAGGTGTATGATTATTAGACCTTAATGAAGTTTTTAAGTAGATTTCGTGATAGATTACAGACCTTTGTTGAGTCTACTCACCTTTCTATTCGTTCACAGTGCGCCAGTGCTGAACAGAGACAAGATTGGATGACTAACTTACAAAGACTCATTCAGGTATGAAATTAGGGATTTAACTGGGATATAGGGCTCTCTTCCATACATCATATATTCGAAATCTTAAATCCAGCATGTTGTATCTATGTACATGCATGTTGTATCTATGTACATGCAGATTGTATCTATGTACATGCAGATTGTATCTATGTACATGCAGATTGTATCTATGTACATGCAGATTGTATCTATGTACATGTAGATTGTATCTATGTACATGCATGTTGTATCTATGTACATGTAGATTGTATCTATGTACATGCAGATTGTATCTATGTACATGTAGATTGTATCTATGTACATGCATGTTGTATCTATGTACATGTAGATTGTATCTATGTACATGCAGATTGTATCTATATACATGTACATGTAGATTGTATCTATGTACATGTAGATTGTATCTATATACATGTAGATTGTATCTATGTACATGCAGATTGTATCTATGTACGTACATGTAGATTGTATCTATGTACATGCAGATTGTATCTATGCACATGTAGATTGTACATGCAGATTGTATCTATGTACATGCAGATTGTAACTATGTACATGTAGATTGTACATGTAGATTGTATCTATGTACATATAGATTGTATCTATGTACATGCAGATTGTATCTGTGTACATGCAGATTGTATCTGTGTACATGCAGATTGTATCTATGTACATGTAGATTGTATCTGTGTACATGCAGATTGTATCTGTGTACATGCAGATTGTATCTATGTACATGCAGATTGTATCTATGTACATGCAGATTGTATCTGTGTACATGCAGATTGTATCTATGTACATGCAGATTGTATCTGTGTACATGTAGATTGTATCTGTGTACATGCAGATTGTATCTATGTACATGCAGATTGTATCTATGTACATGCATGTTGTATCTATGTACATGCAGATTGTATCTGTGTAAATGCAGATTGTAACAATAATTACTCGGTCGTTTCATTTTCAAACTACAGTAGTTCAATAGTAGTTTTAACAGTAATTGGTATGCTTGTCAATTGAACACCACAGTAGTGAGACAGTACTTACTATACAGTAGATCTAAGATACTGTATGGCAGCCAGGGTTGGATCAAATACATCATAATAGTAAAATACTTTAAAAAACTTCAAATACAAATACAAATACTGAAGTTTGTATTTCATATATAATTATAAATACATGCACTTCGCCAGCTGGTTTTCACAAGTTTGACTTTCCCACTTTCACCAAATAGTTCTATTGAAGATAAAATCAACTTAATTACTTATTACATTTAACATCAACATTTCAATGTTTCATCGTTGAGTTGGCATCTCTCAGACCTAAAAACTTTATCAGCAGTACTAGACAGCTGTTCAACTGGTGCTAATGATGCAGGTATACTTAAGTAATGAGCAATGATTTTAGCAATGCAAGGAAACTTTTCTTTGTTAGTCTAAATGACTAGTCATTTAGACTAACAAAGAAAACCTTCCCTTGCATATTACAAATACCTGGCAGGTGTAAATGAGTAGTCAGCAAGTATTATTCTATTACATACCGTATATCGGGAAATTTACGCGTTGCTAAATATTTGCGAAACGGAAGATTACAAAGATTTCGCGGAAAAAAATTTTGCGATTTGGCGTTATTGCACGTGAGTAATTAATTAAGCTTTAATTCAGCGAAAGAAAGTTTCGCTTATTGACATAAATCGCGAAATTCGCAAAAATTAAGCAACACGTAAATTTCCCGATATATGGTATTTGATAGATTAGAACCCTGAAGTGATAACTAACTGTGTATTTGAGATGTATTTTAAGAATTTCAAATACTATTGTGATGTATTTAAATACAAATACAAAATACATGTACTTGTTGCTGCCAACATCAAACTACAAATACAAATACTAAAAAAAAGTATTTACATGTAAATATGACTAAATACAAATACTCGATGTATTTGACCCAAGCCTGGTGACAGCATATACTGTATGTGATTGATGTAAGCTTAGAGTTCAAAGTTCAAATTATATGTTTATTTTATAGAGAAAGGAATACATGGAGAAGGGATTATTATCAGAATCAAAAGACAATTTCTCATCGTCTGTCTCTAGTCCTGGCCTTCAAAAATTTAACGTTCCCAGACCTCCTCCTCGATCAACAACTCTTCTCCCTTCACACACCCTCAATACAGTCACACCTCCTCCTCCTCCCCCTCATAAACGAGATAGTGGGTTTATTAGTGGAACGGGGGAAGTGACACGATCATATCTTAAAGGTAGTATGAGTGGTGATGGAACTATTATGCATGTTAAAACCAATAGCGGAGACAGTGCTATTGTACATAACACTGCAGTGATGATTACTAACAGATCTTCAGTCACCAGTCATAGCGCTGAAGGGACTTTTACACATCGGACAAATACCACCCCATCAAATCCCGTTATAACTTTGGAAGAGGAAGATGATCTATCAAGATATGAGTGGTATTGGGGAGAAATGAATCGAGATGAATGTAGAGAGGCTTTGACAAGAAGAGCGAAAATTGGGAATTTTGTTGTAAGGAAAAGCAAAGGAAATTTCGTTATGAGTTTTTGGTGAGTATTTTTAGTAATTGAAATCCAGTGCTTGAAATATTGTCCACCAATTGGCCATTTTACGGACATTTTGGCCCTTTGTCCGAACAAAATCTGACAGATTATATTATAATAATAATACAAAAAATAAGACCAGTAACCTCAAAAAGCATGGTTAATTATTAGTCAAGAGCAGTCATGGCCTGGTAGGTTACTTCTATATCTCATAAGTCATAAATGGGTACAGTATGGTTTATGTGAGCAGTCATGGCCTAGTAGGTTACTTCTATATCTCAAAAGTCATAAATGGGTACAGTATGGTTTATGGGAGCAGTCATGGCCTGGTAGGTTACTTCTATATCTCATAAGTCATAAATGGGTACAGTATGGTTTATGTGAGCAGTCATGGCCTAGTAGGTTACTTCTATATCTCAAAAGTCATAAATGGGTACAGTATGGTTTATGGGAGCAGTCATGGCCTGGTAGGTTACTTCTATATCTCATAAGCCATAAATGCAGGTTTTCACAACTTGGCGACTTGTGTTTCATGTCACTACACTAAATAATTAGAACATATATGGTACTATACTACAATACTATGATAGAAACCCTACCCCTGCATAGCCTATATATGTGCTAGTTTAGTATTACATTGTCCATATATACTCTATAGTACCATATATACTCTAATTATAGTACCATATATACTCTAATTATTTTTGTTTTGGCTTACATGAAACATTAAACATGAATACTTTCTATTTGTAACTCGTAAACATGCAGCCATTTTGAGTTATAATTTGATTAAATCTTTTGTTATTTGGCATTTTGTATGGCATAGCGATAAAATGTGTTGTCATAAAAATTTTAATGGTTAATCGTCATGGATACCTAATCATGAAATTATTTACTTTGATATTTATTTAGTCACAGTAATTATATAATTATTATATATTTTATTATGGTTACTAATTACCGGCATTTAAATTTTACGCAATCATTTAATTTTAATACAGGAGAAAAGATGGCATTCATCATCACATTATTACGAGAAATGGAAAAACATTTCAATTCGAAAGATCGGTAAGTGGTATGTATGTATGTATGTATGTATGTATGTATGTACATGTATTGTTAATTATATTATTCATTGTGTTGTTTTAATTATTTATGTGAGTGTGCAGTTTAATAATTAATTAGCCACACCTCCCCATTTGGTCTAAAATTCCTAGTGAGAACAGTGATTCTTTGTGAACTACTCAAATTGTTTTTCTATTTAGTTATCATATCAAAGATTAATTAATTACTTGTTTTCTTTAACAACTGTGTTTTCATATTCAAGGTCTTAGTTTGTTTTCCGTTGTTTAAACAGTCTTGTAATATATTTATATAAACATAATTATTTTAACATCACTTACATATATATTACATGTACATGTAATATATACATGTACATGTACATGTAATATATACATGTACATGTAATATATGTACATGTACAGCTTAGTAATGTACATCGATTAATGTATATATATGTGTTTATGTACACTGTTGTGTTTACTTTCTGAACATATACAAGTCATGCGCTGTAGTTGGTGTGTAGCATTAGTATAATTATCTCTATCATTATTTTATACTGGTCAATAATTACCAAATATGATAACAATGTTGGGGGGGTGTGAGGTAGTCATAATTTGGTATATCTCACATTAAATTCATGTTAGCACCTCAGTAACTTGAGGGCTTCATTGATCACCACTAGATGTTTGTTTGACAAGCAGAAGACTTTTATATATTTATCTTACCTGTTTAATCTGGTTGTATACGTCTAAATTCAGTTCTTATGCTATGATAGAGTATTGTTTTAGTTCATTACAGTTCTACTGTAATGAACTAAAGTGAGAAATTTATTAACTTTTAGTTTAGTATTGATGTCATAATATTTTAGGAAAATAATTTTTAATTAATTGGGGTATCCTTTATGTAACCTAGAGCCTTTAATTGGAGTATATATGGTACTATTCTAGGCACTGGCATGCAGTATATGTAGTATATGGTTAGATGTGGGGTTTCTATATTGTATTATGTAGTACCATATATGCTCTAATTATTCCATGCTAGGTTAAAAACCAATTAATAATGTCTGATCTACCAGCTGTTTCATATTTATCTAATTTTGTTGTTGAAAACTTGAATTCACAATATACAGTATATGCATGTCAATATAAAGTCACCATATAGTACAGTAATTACTCAAATTCACACTACAGTAGTACAATAGTAGTTTTAACAGTAATTGCTGTACATGTCAATTCAATACCACAGTAGTGAGACAGTAATTACTATACTATACTGACAGTAGAACTAAGGTAACTGCTGTTACTGTATGGTGATGTTTTATTGACATATACTGTAACATTTCTTTATCGTTAGGTTGTACAAGCCACTGGTGAGAATATTCCTGATCTACTAGACACATACATGAAACACTGTTCAGATAAATCTATAGGTCCATATGGAGGACAACTGTACCCAAATTATGACGAGGCATGGAATCCCCCTGGTAAGTATATATATATATATAGATATACTAGGTCTGGGACGATTAATCCATTAATTGATTAATCAATCGATATTGAAAATTCTCCTGATTATTGACTGTAATATCAATTATGTTAATTATTCCAGAAGACATACTTTTCAAGCATGTGACGGCAAGTAATGTACAATATGGAAGTGATAGGAAGCCTTTTTGATCATCAAATGGGAGGGGTTTCCTGTATTAATTGACTTAATTGGCCTAATTACTTCTGCTGATTTTAATCGATTATCAATCGACTTGAAGTTAGTGATAATCGATTTCAGAATCTCAGCTGATTCCCAGCCCTAATATATACTATTAATGTTGATTTTATGATAGAAAACAAGATATGTTGAGAAAAAGTGTCCCTATGCAATGACTACTGACATACTGTATGTCATATTTCAACCCATTACTTCATTATTGAGTTACAGTATAATCATGTATTAACCTTATGACATTAAACTATACACTACATGTATATTACATATAAAGTCATCAGTTCATAATTTTGAGGACATTGTGAATGTGAACAGTCTTTACAATTAATAATATGATGAGAACCCAGCTTACTCTTGAATGTTGTAATTATTGCAGAGATTGACTTCACAAAGTTCCAAGACCAGCTGAAGAAAATGAAAGGCAACACAAACAAACGAATGTTCAAGGCTGGTGGTGGATTGGATGATCATACTTATGGTGGGCTCAAACTGTCAGAAATGAAAAAGATATTAGATAGAGAAGAGTGCACTGATGCTGTTAATTCGTCACTTGTACAAGGAGGTACTCCGACACCATTTGCTGGGTTTCAACCAAATCAAAGAAACTCAAAGCACTTGGTACCAGATCCAACGGAAATCTCAAATAAATCTTTGAGTCCTGTCAGATCGAAACCTAAAAAACCAAATCCCTCTATGGTCTCTGTTCTCCCAGAAACACAAAAGCAACTCCCTCAGTTACCAACAGGCTATGTGAATATGTTTCCATCTCCCAGTAGATATGAAAATGCACATTTATCTAAAAATGAGGAAGAAGAGGAAGATGAAGATGAAGATGGAGATCAAGAAATATATATAGAACCTGGTACACTTGAAGATGATGACGTCCCTGAAGAAAGTGACTCTAATATATATCAAAATTATAATTTCAGTGAAACTGAACCACAGAAACATTATGTTAATATGAGTGAATTACAAAACACTCCTCCTGCTCCTTCACCCTCCCATACTGCTAGTATTTACGCTAATGTAACGTACCAAGGAAAACCTCTTACTCCACCACGTGTGAAACCCAAGATGAAACCCAGACCAAGGCAGTAGTAATAGCATATTCTATGTATACCTCGTCACATATTTTGACTGTTCGTGTCAGTAAATTTTTTTTAACAATGTTATTCACGTAAGATACAGTTCTAACTGCTTGTATTTTCCTTTTTTTTTTGTTACTTCTTGCCAGGTATACTTATTATATAATTATAATCATTATTATTATTATTATGTCTTTCTTTTTTATTTGTTATTTGTGTATTGATTAATTGTGGCATGAGATTGTTTTTGGCTGGGCCAGATCCATTTAAAATTTTTAATAGGGCGCGGCGCAAGGTAATTACAAGGGCGGGGTACATTGTAATTTGTGCGCATGCGTAGTAAGTGGGCGTGCCGAGGATATCGATAGGAGGTCACAAGGACAGGAGAATGAGTTTTCTAAGAGTGGCTTTGCGACGACTAAGACCTGGAATTACTGCTTATAGACAAACATCTGCCGTTATATCAAAAAATAATACTCCAGCAGGTAAAACCAATGAAGTCTATCACATAAAGTAGTTATGATTATTTCATAAAAATGTTGAATGAAGTTTTGTTGGATATAAATTATATAAAATATTATATATCTGTACTATGTAGTAACAGTATGGAGAACCTATTCATCAAGTTCAGCAGAAACAGATGAAGAGTTTGATGCACGCTGGGAAGCTTATTTCAATAGGAAAGACATAGATGGTTGGGAATTACGTACAGGGTTGAATGAACTGTATGGCCATGATCTTGTTCCCGAACCAAAGATTGTAGCAGCAATGATTCGAGCAGCAAGAAGACTCAATGATGTAGCTTTGGCTATTCGTATCCTAGAAGCTGTAAAGGAGAAGGCTGCCGGTAGTCAAGAAATATATTCACATGTTATTCAAGAGATACGACCAGTTCTTGATGAGCTTGGATTAGAAACACCTGAGGAATTAGGCCTAGCTTAGTATGTATTAGTGAAACTATAGTGTACAGTTATACAGCATGTTAATCTAGGCTGTTTGTCTCATCATCAAGCATTAAATTGTAGGAATATGTTTGTGATTATAGTCTCAATGGACCATTAAATTTATATACTGGGCAACTGGGGTAGGTAAAAATAGTCGTAAACATCTATCATGTAACATGACCTCTTTGAATATGCAACTGGTTATAAATTGAGAGAGGGTTGATGGTTGCCATGGAAACTGGAGTCTCAGTCTGGTGTTGCCTTCCACTTTGCATACCACTTTGTCATTGGTTGATGGATTATACATGTATTTATAATACAATGTTATTATACATCTAAATGTGTAGTTTATAAGTGATAGGTTTTCTCATGGTTTTCTTCATGGTTTTATTTCTGTTAAAAGATATGATATTTCTTCTTCATCCTCCTCCTCCACCTCCTTAGTCCATTCGTCTTCCTCCTTCTCCTCCTCCTTCTCCTTCTCCTTCTCCTCCTCCTCCTTCTCCTCCCTAGTCTCTTCTTCCTCCTCCATAGTCACTTCCTCATCATCTAACACCTCCATTCTTTTACCATCTTTCTTTTTGGTGCACTCATTCTGCAAAGGAGGGCACATTCCTTCCGAGAGTCTATGCAATCCAATACAAAATAGTCTTCCCATCTCTTCCAAATCTTCGATTCTGATTAGAGTTCCCTATGAAGAGAGAATTATTTTTTAAAGAGAAAGGCTGATTTTAGGATTTATGATTCTTGAAAGTACTTCACATGACCTATCACATGACCTGTCACATGATGCATTATCATTGCAAACATGTACATAAAAATACTACAAGTACTGTACAGTGCTGATGTCACACATGCATTATATTATTGTATAACATGTACTATACATACGTACTAATATAAAGGTGAAATGGTATGAAGATTGTTCAGTACTGTACTATACTACTGTGAGTACAAATACACTACAATGGTATTGTCAACAGTACTACTTTGTACTTCACACAGTAAAAGTATTATTCCTGTTTGGTGATACATTGTCTAATAAATTAATAGATACGTGTATATATGTTTGTATAAACATTCTATTTGCACAATGAATGGATGTCTTCCATTCTCAACTTATAGCAATATAATAACAAAAATGGCCAGGCCAACCTCGTATGGTCCTTGATCAGCTCCACAATATGTACTTTCCATTGTGTAACTATTTTTAACTCCTAGTCTCCATACTACCACACGAGCAGTGGATTCTTTGGATCTTTCTACGTGGAAACTACAGTCCTGTGAACTAAATAACGGAGCTAACTCATTGAGAATTGCCGGGAATTCCTGCAGTGGATAGAGTGACATTAATTTAATGTCATTAATAGTTATATATGTGTGTATGATATAAATGACCGATAGATCGATAGTTAGCGGGCCTTTGTTGAGGCTGGGCAAAACTTGAATTTGAAAGACTTTGGTGGACAAATGTACCATGCTGTGCCTACTTCCAAAGGGGGGAGGGGCAACATTCCCCAAATGAAACCCGGAATGTTTTTTTTTTTTTGTGGTTGTACAATTGTCATCCATAGTCACTGTTAGATGTTTAAGTTGCTGGACAAATATTATATTCATCAAACAAAATACAATATTTCAACTTAAATTGAACTCCTGTGTCATAAAATTATTTGTTGTTTAAACAACTTCAGTATATAAATACATAGATAGATATGTTTGAATAGATAGATGAAAGTAAAAACAGTTAGACAATACCTCCACTTTTCTTGGTTTTTGTGAGTCTCTGCAACCATACACGAACACATTCTTTTTCCTGGAATGTCCATGAAAGTCACAGTATACCTGAGAAATGAAGAAAAGATGATGATGCATTAATTTCTCAGAATGTAAAAACCCCCCAAGTTGGCCATCAAAATTCTAAGACATTTGAACACATCTGGAAAAAAAGAACCCAAATTGTGGTTGCCCCTAGCAACCAGAGAAGCACCAATTCAAAAAACAGATAGATTTCATTGTATGAAAGGTTCTTGTAATTTCATTGTTTTAAACTCACAAAAGGATTCTTATCATGTGCTTTTAGCCATTGTAACAAACACTTAGTGTTATATATTGTAGGATGTACGAAAGGGTCTGGTGATTTCCATTGACGGTTCAAGTCTTGACCAGAGAGAGAACAACGGTGACTTAAAGAAAGAAATTAAAATGATAAAGTGTCTGTCATTTCAGTTTACAGATTACCTTCCATTTATCACTCCATCTGGATTAAGCATAGGAATAATCTTGAAAATGAAGCTATCTCTTAACAAATCTGCCTCTGCTTCTGAACTCAATAAGAACTGCAAAACTCCTAAAAAGAGACTCTTAATGTATATTATCCAAATATGATTATATTTAGACACATTTGTTCAGGCCATAATGTGTTTGTAGTTTTATACGTAACTATGGTTACCTAAAAATGACAAAGAATGATTACCTCTCATTATCCAGCTGGAGTTACTTTCTCCAGGATGGACTCTTGCTGACAAGACAATGTATTCTTTTTCAACTACTCCAGATCCCTTTGTTTCTCTTGTTCTCATCTTCTTTTTTCTACCTCTAACACGTGGCAGATTTGTGATTGTTATCAGAGGACAGGAGTTACCAGAAAGAGTATTACACAAGCTCTGATGTTTGTAGAAGACATGACCAAGAGTAAGATCAGAAAGAAGAGAACGTTCCAGAACTGATATGTCATTCTAAATTGAATTATTTGGAATCGTACTCGTGATTGAAAATAGTCAAAATATACATGTATACACAGACACATATACATACATGTATACATAGACACATATACATACATGTATACACAAACACATATACATACATGTATACATAGACACATATACATACATGTATACACAGACACATATACATACATGTATACACAGACACATATACATACATGTATACACAGATACATATACATACATGTATACATAGACAAATATACATATATACATAGACACACATGTATACACACATGCATACACACATACATCTGTAACTGCATCTGCTCAAACATTTCCAAGGAAACAAGAACTGTACAGCCAAAACATACATATACACAAACACACATGTACATAATTACATACACACATACACATACATAGATATACACACAGATACATGTAAACACCAACCTGTAACATAGAATATGTATACGGATAATGATATGCTAAGAAACACGTGTCTCCATCCACAGGAAAAACCACAGAGAATGTTAGTGTAAAAAATCTTTTAGTCACCATCTCCATTTTTCCTTTCCTCCTTCCTCTTCCTTCACTGCCACTGCTACAACTGCTACTACTGTATTTCTTGAATGTGACATTGTTTCGGAAGTAAGAAATGTTAGAGCCAACTCTTTGCCAAGTTTGTTTGCTTTTGGAGTATAGAACAGGTTGCATACCTACAGGGTAATACCCCCGTAAGTCATGTGATACATTGATCATGTGACCCATCAATAGTATCATGTGACTGACATACCATAATTGAATTGACTGTTTTGCTTGTCACAATTTATGATGTTAAATCGATAAAGAACTTGAGATATCATATTACTAACCTAGAAACAAAAATGAGATGAGATGTACGGAAGGTTTCAATAAAACAACACCTATATATTCTACTGTCTTAATTCCCATTCCTTCAGAAGACTGATACCAATTCTGTCCTATATATGATGTATCATCCACCCATACCTTAGACTGATACCCATTCCTTAGAAGACTGATACCAATTCTATCCTATATGGTGATATATCCACCCATTCCTTAGACCGATGCCCATTCCATCTTCCCATTCCTTAGAAGAACGATACCAATTCTATCCTATATGCTGATATATCCCCACCCATACTTTAGTCTAACACCTATTCCCTCATGTCATTCGACTGTAGCATCTTTCCAAGACTGATACCTATTCTCTCTTACCTCAAACAGAAACCACTGATGATGATGATCAGTATTAATATCTGAGTTTAGAATCAAGTCATATTCATATTCACGTACCTAATAATGAAATGACTTAACAACAAAATCTTGATTCATACAAAACCCATCACAATTAATCACTATATATAATAGCTTACTTGTATTGCTTTTCGGAGGTTACAACTCTCGGAAGTTGAGTTGAATATTAATGCTGTACTTTCTGGTTCACTGATGACCTTTGAAGAAGGACTTGGTATATCGGTAGCAACCAGTTCAGTACTTTCACTGTTTGCTAAATTATGCAGGAATTTATTCAAGTGTACTGTAATCAGAGGCTGATAAGAACAATTGGTACAGTCACAGGGTCTGTGAATATCTCTAAATGGTTCCACTTCAGGCCCTATCTTCGACTGCATATTGTCTAATGATATTGTACTGTCCTTGTTTTCAGAGGATAATGAAGTAGTAGACGTATTAAGTGGGAGGAGGTCTTCGATATCATAAACTACCTTGTTTATTAGTGATTCTGGTTCTATAAATCGTGCAGCATCCATCAACAAAAGCTCTCTACAGACAATAGAAGTATTCATTAGAATAAAGATTATTAACATACACATCTATTCACTACCATGTTACAATGATGTATGATACAATGTTATTCACTGAATCACATGTCTAGATTAATTATTCCACTATGTAGAGATAATTATGGTGTATTACGGCTTACAGTAATACGGTATTATGGCATATAGTAATATGGTATTATGGCATATAGTAATATGGTATTATGGCATACAGTAATATGGTATTATGGCATACAGTAATATGGTATTATGGCATATAGTAATATGGTATTATGGCATATAGTAATATGGTATTATGGCATACAGTAATATGGTATTATGGCATACAGTAATATGGTATTATGGCATACAGTAATATGGTATTATGGCATACAGTAATGTGGTATTATGGCATACAGTAATATGGTATTATGGCATAACAGTAATAATTATGGAATACTATAGCCTGTAGTTACAGCCTATATTAATGCCCTTATTATTATAATATATATATATATTATATATATATACCTATCCACAGCTGGTGGTTTCTTATATTGTGGATCAGGAATAGGAGTAGGAGAATGAGGAAATAGAACCTCCCTCTTTGTGACACTTGTGATATATTCATCAAGAATCATATTAGGTTGTTTACGTGCTGTGTCTGCTATTCTGTTCACTTTGAGACTTGTACTGTTCATGTCAGGAACAGAGAACGAAGATTTTAATGGATGGTAAGGCCTCCCTACATCCTTACAAGGGGATATCATAGGCGAGGAGATACTACGTCTTGTTGGTCTACCACATGACATGTCACCTGACAAGCATGTGCATGGTGAATCATAGAAATACTGAAACTCTGGAAACATGTGGTTTAAACTAGAAACATTTGATTCTTCTACAGGTATATGCTCTCTTAGTTCACCATCTTCTTCTGGGTCTGCACTAACGAACCATGCTTTATATGGCACCTTTTCTACATCTTCATCTCCATCAACAACAGCTCCTTGATCTTCCATATTGAAATCTGTAGTCTTAATTGTTATATCCTTCTCTCCTTCTTCTCTTTCGACAGTATATCCATTTGTTTGTAAGGTTTGAAACCTCTCCATTAAGTGATTGAATCCAGGGTCTGAAACACATCGTTGATTTTTAAACTCGTCGTTATCTGTAGTCGAGTTTATTTTACTGGTATATGGAAGTTCTTCCATTGGTGAATAATAACAGGGAAGTGTCTTAAAGCTGACATCGCTGCTATGAGGTGGATCCTTGTTGACTGTAGTATGAGGCATATCGGAGTCGGGTAATACCTCAATTTCTCTGATGGGACTAGATTTATCAATAAGGTGTCCTTTCTCTGCACCAGATTTGAGGAAATGTTGCATGGAGAATGGAATTGGGTTGTATAGAGAAGTCACTGGTAATGTTACTTGTGGAAGAGACTTTCGTAAAACGCTACAGGTACTGGAAGATAAAGATCTAAAGTCTTTTCGGGAATCTGTAAAATTAAGGAAGACTAATGATATATAGAAGTTGTCTTGTTAGCCTAAACTATATTCATGATATGTATATATAATTATACATATGCAATCAATGTTGCCATGGTTACCTTCATGAAGCTCTTTGGCTATATGATATAAAATCTGGATGCCATCTGCTTTATGAAATACTTGCAAACACAGATCTATATGTAACAAACAGAAAAAAATAAAATTATATCTATCTACTCATTTCTCCATCTATCAATTCATCTGTCGTACTTAACTAGTGTTGTTTTAGTATGACAATAACCATCAACTAGTTATAGTTATTATAATTTGTCTGGGCTTTTAATTTCACAATTTAAGTTAGCATTAAAATAATAATTATTAACTAACTTTATAGTTTATACTAATCTAGCTTACTATAAGGTAAGTGCCCATTGTTGCATGGCCAATCTTCATTTTAGTTAGTCATAGTTACAGTATTAAACATGTACTTTAGAGTTAACTAAAAGTTACAATACCTTACTAAAAGGGGTTTTAATTATAGTTATTACAGTAGACCTGTAGTTTAGTTCCACTAGAACTCACAATGCCTTACTAAAGGAGTTTTAGTTATGAGTAATGAAGTCCGCAGAAAAACAGACACTCTCTTTCCAGGAAACAGCATGACTGTAGCTGAACTTGAACCACTGACCATTCCAGTCAGGAGTTCAAGCTCTAACTACTACACCACACTGCCTCTCTTAAAGGGTGCCCATCAACTGGGACTTTTTTTTTGATGGGCACTATCAGTGTAATACATACCTACTACTCACTTACCAGTGGCAAGTGCAGTAGTAAGAGCAGTGAGAAGTGTCTTTCGCAGAGCAATATGTCTTCCTGCATTATCAACTTGATGAAGTCTCTGAAAAATGACTACAATTTGTGCCACACAATTACATGCACTTCTCTTTCTGGAATTAGATTCTAAAAAAAATGAAGAAAGTACATATATATATAATTATATATAATTATATATATATATATATACGTATGTCAATAAAAGTCACCATACAGTACAGTAATTACTCAAATTCAAACTACAGTAGTTCAATAGTAGTTTTAACTGTAATTACTGTACATGTCAATTGAACACCACAGTAGTGAGACAGTAATTACTGACTGTACTGACAGTAGAACTAAGATAACTACTGTTACTGTATGATGACTTTTTATTGATGTGCAGTGTATGTATAAATGACAAGAGGTTGAGTAATAACATCAGACATCTTACTCTGTTTCATAAGAGGAGTTAGAGCTTTAACACAATACCTGTAGTGGAAAACAGAATTCATATCATAGGCATACAGGAACCAGGGGGGCAAAGGGACATGTACCCCCGCAAAGACAGTACAGATATTGACTAAGTGTCATCCTCTTAATTCCTCCTACAATTATGTCTCTATATTGTGTACTTTCATTTTATTCATCAACTGAATTAATTTATTCATGAGGTATTAATGTCAAATTAAACCTTAATATATTGTAATCACGAGTTCCATACATTGTTAGTAACCGTGGAAACACTGCCATACACCCAAGTTTACCCAGAGAAAGTGCATTGGTTGCTATAGTAACAAAACAAATAGAATCATCTTGATTCGATGTGGTTATTCAATTCTCACCATTTAATGCAAGTGTTATAATAGTTGTAAGGAGAACTGGTAATGATTGTGAATCTGTGATACATCTGTTTAACAGAGCAGCTGTTACTGGTAGCATATCATGGAGACGTGCTTTAATAGGAAACCTATTATCTGTAATTAATGTACAAATTCCTTCACATATGTCACCTTCCTTCCCTCTCTCCCTCTGTCCTTCCCTTTCTTCGTCCCTCCATGCACCCCTCTGTCCTTCCCTTCCTCCCTTATTCACTCCACCCTTTCCTTCCCTTCCTCCCTCCTTCCCTTCCTGTCTCAATCATCCCTATCTCCTTCCCTTTCTCCCCTTCCTTTCCTACATCCATCCTTTGTCTATTCCCATGCACCTTTTGATGCCAATTGCAAAAGGAGTGAATGATAAAGAGTCAATAATCTATCATCTATCCATATAGCTTCAAATGTTGCGGTGAGACATTTCAACAAAATCTCCAAAGATCCCTGTTTTATTAGCTTCACTAATAAAATTATAAAATTTTATTTATTGATAATCATGTGCTAGTCATGTGTTAGTCATGTGCTTGCTTACATTTGTGTTTATGATCACACAGACACTGTAAAGTAAGTAGAATGTTGCGTACCGTGTGATAGTCACATGATTCCTATGCAATATGAATAGATTATGAATATTGTTTATTTTGTCTGTGCCAAATACCTTGAGACACTTTAGTAACAATTCTATGCCTTCAGAAGACTTATGAACCAAAGCTTTGCGTTCTGTAACTAAATGGATAGATAGATGATAAACAGAGAGAACATTGCATAGATAGATAGAATGAACGATAATTTACAAGCAGTGGATAGAGTCAAACAAGTAGATAAAGGCTGAGCCTACACCTACCGATGAAGAGGTGTCAATTTAGTTATGTGGTGACTACTACTGCAGAATATGTGTACATGAACTGTGAATACTATAATCCTGAAGAAATAGTCAGTGATACGCTCAACCCACAATGACAGTCAGCGACAGAGAGTTTTTAACGAAGCGCTATCGTGGATAGTTGGTAGGGGAAAAGAAGAGGGTTAATACAAAGTCTTTAATTTAAACCCTAACTTCCATAATCAGTGCAGTGGCAATAATCAATGCATGATTGCAATTACTTTGTCAGTGGCAGTATTCAGTTTATATGCAGCAGTAGATAAAGACAAACACAGTGATGAATACATAAATTGATGCTTTGAGGAAGTAATGATTTATCTATGAAAATCACTTTTTTCTTTTGTGAGCTCTAAGATACAATTAGTTGCATGTTCAATATTTCCACCTCCTCCTGCAAGTCCCAATTCATCAACACTCATCTTAGTTTCTTTAATAACTTCCAAATGTTGGAAGATTGCTGGATCTTGCTTGCTACTGAAAGAGATTTATTCAATTTATTAAAGAGAATACCTGCAGAACAATTACCTTCCTCTGCTGCTCTTTCTTCTTTTACTCATTTTTTTCGTGTTTGGTGGGTGGAGCTGAGTTTGCTGAAGCTTGACTCATTCCCATAATTTCATAATTTCATAATTGGGTATTTGGCGCACATATAGATGGAAGGACCACATGAAATGCTTAGTGAGTATAATAATATTAATATTATATTTATTTTATACTGATATATATTTCCCAGCTGAAGTACCACCCCAACTGCAAAGACTCGTAAGACTGGTTGTACGAGCATTCTACCAACCTGAGCATTATCTTGTTATGGATATATTAGCCAAGTATCCATGGTAACATATATGACTATGTAACGATACCCTGGTAGATGCATAGGATCAAGTGAAAAGAATGACACCTCATTATAATTTCATACTCATCATGTGTCTGAGCTATTAGTGCAGTCTGTATTAATACATAGTCAGATAACATGAATATTAATGAGTGCCATTCTTTCACTTGATCCAATGATATGTATATACAATTATATATTATTATTATGATTATAATTTAAAATGAGTGAAATATTAAAATTTTTAGGAACAACAAAATTTTGTCACTAACAGGAATTATTAATAATTATGATTATATTATTATTATTATTATATATTTGTGTTCTCAGTGTAACGGAGGATGATCTGTTACAGTTGCTGAGATTTGAAGTAAAAAAGGTACGATACTGAAAAATAGTGTCATTCCCAGACCCTTCAAATATGGATTTAGGGGTCTGGGGATGAGATTAAACTAAATTTACTGATTCTTATTTTAGCTCAGAACTATACTATCATACTTGAAAAAAGACAAACTTATTAAAAAGTTAGTTCATAGGATTTCATAGTTGATCTATATATTATGCAAATATTGGGCAACTTCATAGTGTTGGTACTTAAGTACCATTAAGAGTACTTACCCCATTATCGGATATTACAAACTATTTATTTGTGTCTTGTGATCTCTTATCTATAGTTGTAACTATATTATACTAATCTATAGTATTATATTAACAACCTACACATGTATACTTGCATTTGCAAAAATTGACTGTTTGAAGATGCAATTTTCAATCATGGTTGAATGTTCGCTATTCGGCCATTTTGTACCGGAAGCCACTGAAATGTAGTATACAGCAAGATCTATCATTATGCTTCTAAATTTTAGTCCCTTCCTACAAATGGCTGAATAGTAACATGTACAACCATTTGAATAAAAATTGATTCCTCAAAATAGTCAAATTCTGCATATATAATCATCTTTATTTTTTGTCTGTTTGTCTGTTAGTATACAACGGATAGAATCAGTTGGGAATCATAATGGAGACAAGAAGAATATATCTGTACAATATTACTACATCAACTATACTGTTTTTGTTAATGTTGTGAAATACAAGTTGGATAGAATGAGAGAGAAAATGCAGTCAGAGGAGAGGAGGGTGAGTATATGAGTTACCATAGAAACTAGTACATGTTGTATCCATAGAAACAAGTCCATGCTATGGAATGACAATAACAATCTTTTAGTTATATTATGACTGGTTTCTCACATGAATCTATATATAGCTGGGTTTTTTTCTTGATATTCAGGTAAGAAACAGGACATCGTATATATGTCCAAACTGTCAGAAGACATTTTCTGATTTGGATGTTGATCGTTTAATGGACGTAGTTGAAGGAGTACTAAAGTAAGAACTAAACCATTATGCAGTAATTATTTTGTATAATACCTACTATTATCAAACATCAACTGTTGGAGGATATCAAATTTTCAATCAAATGTTTTAATTTTCCTTATTTGGCCGTTTTGTACGAGAAGCTAATAAAATTTGGTATCTAAGAAGCCTTATGATTGATCTTCCTGGATACCAAATTTTTTTAAAATAATAATAGTTTACACTGTCTTTCGATAGCACATAGCTAATATTAGGAAAGCCCTTTTAGTTTGTTTCCTGTACAAAATGTCAAATTAATGATCGTTTAAACAAAAATGTTTGATTGCAAAATTTCTTTCATTCGAACGTTGATTTCCTCAAATAGTCACATAAATATATTTCAACTGCCGAAAATGAAATAATTTTCAATTAAATTTGTTATTATTGTATTGTATAGATGTAGTATGTGTTATACAACATTAGAAGAAGACTTACCTGAGGGTAACATCATTGATGCTAGATCTCTTCTATCAAGGTATGAATAAAATACTATCATCTTTACGATGTTGATACTTTCAAAGTTTATATATAATTTATTTGTGAGTGTCTCCGTGTCCGTCCATCTGTATCGAGTATGTATGAGTGCATACCCAGTGTTTTATCCTAGGATAAATATATAGGGTGTACAAGTGCATCACAGTGGTACATGACATTTGGTCAACAATGTTTAATCAGTGTTATAAAACAGCTTATTTCAGCATAAACTTTCATATTAAGCGTTGAGGGAGCTGGATTAGAGTGTTCATGAGCTCTGTAGTACAACCCTTATATATATATATATAATATTAATATGTGTCTATTTATTACACACAGACTTAACGAACAATTAGAACCCATTCTTAAACTTCTTAAAGACACAGAGAAAATAAACCTAGCACCAGAGATATTGGATCCAGAACCACGTGGTATTCAACATCGGATTGTAGAAGCTACTAATAGGCTTGGCCATGGAACAAAACACATGGTTGGAAATGAACAATGGGTTACTAGCAAAATGTATGTTATAATTATAATACACACCACACAATGGGGCCAAGTACACTTGTAAGGATGTATGTAAAATATAAGTACTATAAAGTGCAAGTACAAGGTCTAATAATGAAAATGTGCTACACACACACACACACATAATGGATTATGTTTCATTATAGTGATGATATATATGGTGACCAAACTATTAGTGTTGATATTGGAACAGAAGATGAACTCAAGAAGAAGGTGAATTAGTAAAAGACTCACTCAATAACTGGGGCAAGCCTGAACGAGCCCCATTTAGTGTTGTTAACTTGGTTATTTGTTTGTATGTTTGGAGCTGAGAGGGTCCCTGTTTCAACTCCTGCCCAGTTATCTTTTGCAATAGTTAGGTTCTGGTTTGACTCCCACTCAGTTAACTTTTTTTAAACAAACAGGCCAGCCTCCATAATGCACTAATATACAATGTAATTACTGCAATCATTTAATAGACAATAAACAAACAGGCCAGCCTCCATAATGCACTAATATGTAATTACTGCAATCATTTAATAGACAATAAAGAAAGACGCTCCTCAGTGGATGAGAGAGAGTACTGTTTATCCCACAAGCACTAAAATGGGAGATGAAATGGATGACATCACAGGTCTCAACATAAAGACTACTGTACCAGGTATATTGAGAGTAGAATCTGACTGTACTCACACTGTAAAAAGTAATAGGTTATTTTAATCTTCAGATGGTTACAAGATTTCAATGCAATTCAATGTGGATTTGTTTTTCCTGTTAGGTAGTATTTACTAGTTTCTTGTAATATATTGACTAGTACATGTATATAAAGCATAGTAACAGAAACAGCAATCCAGTGTATAAAGGATATGTATAACCTGTGGTGTATTATTATCATTCCAGGGTTCTATCTAGTGGGCGGGATTCCTCATTTCAGGGGTGAATTTATATTATAAAGCATTGTTTAGGAAATTTGTAAGTGTCCTTAAAACAGGGGTGTCCTCAATAGAGAGGTTTCACCGTATTAACGTAATTACTATGGGCTCTATTATCCTTGTAGTAATTTTATAGTTGGCAGGTATTACATAATTACTACGAGCTACATGTATATGTTAGTGTTGTTTTAATTTTACTACATTTAGTTATAGTTATGGTATACCTAGTTTCTGAAATGCTTAGTTTAGTAGTTGAATTAACTAAGGTACTATTAGGCTTACTAAAAGGGTTTTAGTTTTAGTTAACTAACTAAAAGTGCTAATTATTGGCCAATTTTCATTTTAGTTAGTTATAGTTATTACACTAGACTTGTAATTTAGTTATAGTTTAGTTAACTAAAATTCACAATGCCTTACTAAAAGGGGTTTTAGTTATAGTTATAGTTAACTAAAACAACACTAATTGAAACACATGTGGGTTAATAATCCATTAATGTTTAACAAGAGCAGTGTCATAGCATAATTAAGTGATTTTCACTATTTCTATTTGAAAATGTCGATTGCGAAACATCACAACATCATGCATTTACACACATGTTACTATCACTACAATTACATTTGTATGACTTAAACATTTTCCACTATGTGGATAATACAACCAAAACTTCACTTCTTTGATTCTCAGAGGATGAAATTATGGCTCTATTAGCTCATGAAAAGAAAAATAAACCTCCTCAACTACAAAGAGCAGCTGAAGGGAGAAGTCCAGAGGAAAATCAGGATACAAGTAGTAGTGAGGAAGAGAGTACCAGTGAAGATGAAATGAAGGGCAGGATATCTAAACAATCAGGACCATCTCTTCAGGTTGTTATTCTAATGTTGGATATTATGACTTTTTAGTTAACTATATAAATTACAAGTCCACTGTAACTAAAGGTCATTCACGTTCACCATCACCTTAGAAAAATGTTCATAACTTTAGTTCGGAATAACAAACTATCTTTTCACCTGGATCATTTTCATATAATAGTCCTTCCCGTTCTTCTTTGTGTATGTCAAATTTCAATCAATTACTTCATTATTGAGTTACAGTGTAATCATGACATTAAACTATACACTATATTACATATAAAGTCATCATATCCTAATTTTGAGGACATCGTGAATGTGAACAGTCTATAACTTAAATGAAGTGGCCAATAAAACCCTTTTAGTAAGCATTATGTTAAATTAGTTAATTAACTATGAAACTAGCGCATACTATAACTACAACTAAAAGTGTCGTACTCAACAACATAAATATAAATATAGATCAACTGAATGTTGCATGACCCTCGATTTGTATACAAGTGATAATTATGGGCGGGGTGTTTCATGAAACTTTTGTCAGCTTTATAACTTTCGAAGTATACATGTTCAAAGATTCTAATTTAGAATGTTGGAAAGAGGAGTCCTTAAGACAGCCAGTGATGTAAAACTCGTGCTTAACTAGATGCAGGAAAACTGATATAGGCCACACCTAGCGGATTTCTTACCCTTTTGATAGCTTCTAGTGTGGTGAAGAAAATATTAGTGAATGCTTGTTCGTGCCGCTTCGGAGGAGTGTATACCCAAAGGGGGAGGGTCAATTAATCATTGTGCTATGATAATTAATATTAATTTACTATTTGCTATTTAAATGATTTATAGGATGAAGCATCTAATTTAACCTCATCTTATGGAGGTAGTGTTAAGGACTTTCGATTAGATGAAGAGGAGGAAGAAGAGGAAGACAGTGATGATGAACTTACATTAAGAGTATGTAAATCATTTCTTCTCTTTCCATCTCTCTCTCACACTCTCTCTCTCTCTCTCTCGCTCTCTCTCTCACACTCTCTCTCTCTCTCTCTCTCTCACTCTTTGTAGATCGGTGATAAAATCTATCAGTTAAATGAAGTGACTCCTGATTTGGTAGCTAAAATGACTCACGAAGAAAAGGAACATTACACAGAATTATGTCAACAGGCATATAGCAACTACTATTAAAAAAAAAAGGCAATGAATATCATTATGTATTATAATTCTAATTAAATAAAACTCGGGTGGGGCTGCATTTGGGTGTGGCTCTGTTTGCATTGCAGTGCAGTTATTTTTGAATTTCTATTTATATACTATGTTGTCCACAGTAAGTTCTTTATGGTTGCAATCAATTTTGTTCATTATTGGTCACTTGGAAGAATTTTCACCTAATAATTTAGCACTGTTACCTGCCTCAATGAGAAGATGTCTGTTTCTATACCTACCATTAGCTGATGTATGTTTGTTGGAATCTACTCTTATGTCTAAAGGAATAGACATGGAAGAAATATGGAGGATTAGAAGCAGCAAGATGCAAGCTGGTTTAGTAAGATTACAAATGCCAATTGAAGGATTTTGGCGCCAAAGATACCTTGATCAGCTTTGGGATGTAGCTATGGTAGAATCAACTAACTATGCTAGCAGTTACGGTCAAATATCATCGTCACGTATTCACTCATGTCGATGGCATAGTCTTAATCAATGCTTTTTAGCAGTTAATCAGTACAACATGTCAGAGTTATCACTGGATAGTATTTACACTGCTGCAGATCAGACTGATACATACATACATACCTCACATGGTATTGTTAGCTACAAGTGTGGAAAATGTAATATAATTGCTTACATTCCATTTCGCTATAAGAAGTATCTACTTAAACAACACAACCTTGTTTCTCTTGTATCATTATTTTATAGTACTTGTCGTTATTACCCTACTTCTTTAACTCTTTGTCAACATAACATGTGCAATAGAAATGGTTATCTTAGTCAAATCATTCTAAAGAAATATCCGGATATACTTACTCTTCCATTAAGAAATGTACAAATGTTAAAAATACTACCAGTTCATTTTACTGATGGCTGCACTAAAATGAACCGAATATTTGATTTTAATTGCGTAACACACTCTCTTTTTTCTTCTATGAGAGAAACACTAGAGGACATCGATATCAGATTGATGGTATCACCTTTTCGGTTGTCGGAATTAAAAATGTCTTTGAAAATGTTACAGTTTCTCTCTGTTTCCAGTCTGCACCAAAATATCTTAAGAGAACCGTTTGTCAAAAACATCATACTACGTCAAAAATTTAGTCTCCGAGTTCTGAATATTAAACAAAGTAGTTTTCGTACCACTTCAAACTTGAACTGCTTGTTGAGTTTGTTTTCCAGCACACAATTCACAATGTTGAGTTTTGACCAAACAGCATTTTCTATTAGTGCATTCCAAGAACTAATGTTGCATTTTTTTACATCAACGGTTGAAGCAGATCAGTTGCTTTCTTTTAAAGATTCTTTCATTGAAGGCAATGAATCGCTGAAACTCCCGGTAAGAAAGCTACAATCTTCATCTTTGATGACAAAAACTCTTGACTTGGAGAACATCAAAGCCGCGTTTCACACTATAGAAGAATTGAACAAGGTTTTGAAAACATTTCCACCAATTGTTTTGAAGCAGCTCTCCATAAGAGAAGGTAAATCAGTCGGCAACCTACCAATAAGAATTAATGGAGAAAGTAAATCGCTTGACAGCATCTCTTCTTTGCCAGCAATAAAAGTGAATGAGTTACATTTATCTTTTTCATCTGGTCTTTCAAAAACTAATGTCAGTAATCTTCAGTCTTTTTTATCTAACCACAGTATAGGATCGCTACAGGTTTGTCTCTGGAAGAGAGTGTTTGCTTCTTCTACTGCAGAATCAATTCACCATTTAGCCAAATGTTTTGCTAATCCAAAAACCCCTTTGAAATATCTGAAGTTCATATGGCCAGTTGAAAACGGTTTGGTGTACCCTTTACAAGATCCTGAAACTATTTTTAGGTTTTCCAATTTTATTGAAGAAATATTTAAAAATATCAATAAGTTAGGAGAGCTGGAACTAGACATCTCAGAGCAATCTCCTTGTCCATCTGATATTCTATATGATGTTTGGAGAAAGAACAGTGAAGGGATTAAATTAGCTCGAGTTGTCGCTAGTACCGACAGAGTCAAATCTATTGATTTATGGGAGTTAGCAGAGGTAGTTGACGAAAGAGTTACGTCATTTGTACTCTAATGATCTTATTATATATATTATTATTTATTTACAAACTTTGGTATGAAATTAATAATTGTAATAGCTAATGTCATACGATTGACTATCATACTGTAACTCAATAATGAAGTAATGAATTGACATAAACAAAAATGAACAGGAAGGATAATAATATGAAAATGGTGTTGTAAATTCAACCATATAGTACAGTTGCAACTGTATTATATGGTTGAATTTACAACACCATTTCATATTCCGGGGATTTAACAATTAGGCAGTTGTTGAGGATAGAATATTATGTCATAGCTTTTTATATATATATCCAATTAGAGTGCTGTCTTTTGATTTCCTGCTGTATAATGTAAATACATGTAATTGTACCTGGCATCAGAAGGGTTTAGAAGCCTCTGCAAACACGATTTAATTATTAGGTAGTAGCAGGTAGCCACAACATCCTGTGACAATTGACAACTGAACCAATAAAATGTTATTTAACAATTACTTTACAATGACTGAATTTTATTCCATCATTATGAACGGGAACAATTTTTAACTGTTGCTAACCAACAAAGATCTGGCTATACTCGTCTTGCTCTCCATGACCCAATAATACTATGATAATAATTAAATTAGTGTTCAAAAATTGATTGCAATACACTCATATGTTATATGTACAGTGGATATTTATTATTGATGTGATGGTTGCCTAGTGGCTAAATAAATATAGAACACAAAAGAAGATACAATCAATCAACATAATTATATTATTATGCAATAATCATTATAATTATCTTGTATGAGTTCAGCATTAGTGGTGATATTTAACCCCGGGAAGAATACACAACATCTCAAAGAGCAGATTAGCAGCTGTTATTGCCGTTGTTCCATGAGGATCAAATAATGGATTGACCTATGAATATGAAACAATACAATAACAAACTCAACAACCGACATCAGGACGGGACCCTCGCCCACATGGCAAAGTAATACAAATAATATTTTTTTCTAAATATAATATCCCAAAAGACATTGCTCGTTTGTATGGTCATATAATAATGAAAACGTTTACTTCAGATGGTTCCTCAATGAGTCTTGTGAAATGTTCTACAAAGAGAGCCTTAGAGAGGTCCTCAAAACTGCTGACGTTGTGAGTCATGTGCAAATTTGAAATAGGCAGAGCTAGAAATTAATGGAGAATACTTGGGAGCCAGTCCTCATGTAGCAACCACTACCTCAATTTTGTTTGCTTTGATGTAGTACTTTGCTAGCGAACACACACAGACACAGACACACAATATGATTACGATACCCTTCCACTACGCTTCACAGCAAGGGTAATGACTATATACTACCAAATCAAGTCATCATAAGTTATTATTCTAATTTTGAGGTCATCATGAAAACCATTTCTCAGAGGTCAAGGTGAACATTAGGGCTGCAACGAATAGTAGTTTTTGGTATCTGGATATTCGCTTGCTTTTTAGAGAAATTTTGTCGTACCTCTTTTCTAGTGAGATCAAATATTAACTCACCATTTTGCTGTTACCAGTTGCTATAGATGTTTATAACAACAGCCAAAGTTGTTTAAACTATTCATTCAGTACTCTACAGGTGTAGAAAGCCGGTAACACGGAGCAAGAAACTTCTCCGCGGCCATTTTATTGCAATTATAATTTCACATGTTCAATTTCTATGCATGCACAAACATTAAATGAATATCTGGATGCTAAAAATAAATTCGAATACAAAGATAACGAGTGAATATCCAAACGGAGCGAATATTCATTGCAGCCCTAGTGAACATGCATTTCACATCTTTATGCTAATAAGGAGGGCAAGCCTGTGTTATGGTGTTATAATACAAGTGAGCCCTGATAGTTGATAATAATACCTAGATTTCTAAACTGGATGCAAGTCACAACACTGATCATATCACTACACAACTATACCTCAACTAAGTCTCCTCCAATAATATCCAGTCCTCTACATCCTCTGACTATTTCCATTGCTTGAATGACCGTCAGACCCCCTATTTCAGGGGTTCCTGAGCAGATGAACAGTAGACATAATAATCATGTATACGAGGTCTACCTATCTATTCTTACAATTTACCTGTACCAGGACAGAATCCTGGGTCAATGCCGTCAATATCAAATGACAGATAGACAGGTTTGTCTCCCATTTGTTCCCTAATGGTTTCCATTAAGGGTACGAGGGACTTATACCAACATTCTTCGGCCCTTATCATCCGAAAACCCTTTTAATATGTATTTAAGAAACCATCGTGAGGGTGTGTTCTTGTGTATGGTAACATTACAAATTATATTGACATAAAATATAGCTTTCTAAAAGGTCAGATATTATGGTGACATCAGACCCGTGACCACAGGTTACCATGGAAATATTAACTAAATGCTTCGGGGGTTTGAGAGGCATTAATATTATGGTGACATCAGACGACCTGTGATTGACCACAGGTATATAACCTGCATTTTCTCAAACACAATTACATTGGAGAGATAGTATACAATAATACAAGTGAATTGAAGTGATCAATATAATATTAATAGACAAGATCAAGTATTGTTGACAGATTCTGGTTTGCATTTTAGTAATATTGTTTGTCCACTATGTTTGTACACTATACTGCTAACACAAACCACAGTTTTATTTATGCTAATGTGTTTGTTGTGTAGTATTGCATGTCTACTATACTGTTACACAAACCACTGTTTTATTCACAAGCTAATTGACTACATTTTCAAATTTGTTTTTATCAGTCGTCCACTATACTGTTAACACAAACCACCGTTATTCCAACTATTACAAGCTAATACTATATTTTAGTGTTTGTTCACTGTACCGTTGACACAAACCACCAACTAATGACTTCATGGCAAAAAAAAATGTTTCATTATAGTAATGTGTAAATTTACTCTGATGAAGTGTGTATATATGTATGTATGTAACTATGTATATGATGACAATATCTCTATTCAAAGCTTCATTATGTTGTGAGTTGATGTATGTATGTTGTTATGTGGTGGTGCCATTTCTTATCTATCCTGCCTAGTATAATTATAATTTAATGTAAATATAGCTCAAGTCTTGATTATTTATTAGGATATCCTACTAAATATTTTGTTTTGTGTACTTGTCACTACTACCTTTATCACGCTGATATTTGTAAGTAAATTAGTTATCAATTGTTTATTTAATAGCTACGTGTATATATGGATATGCTGTAAAACACAACATTAGATTTACATGTGTAAAAACATCATGGAAGCCATTTAAAGGTAACCAGATTTACAAGTTTGACTGGTATAATCTTCTGGTAAACTAAACTAGTATGTACGGCTCATTACTGCTTCTATTTAGGGCAAATACTTAGGCTACAATTATATTATATAGTACACCACAGTAGATTCTTCTTGTTTAGTTCCTCGACTATTGAACTGACAGGCTTTCGTCAAAATAAAAAAAAAGCTTGCTTATTACTGATTTTTGTTGTTTCAAGCCAAATATCATTGATTCATTGTTTCTCAAGAGCCTGTTAAACAACAGGGGCATCACTGATTAAGGGAAGCAATCATCTCATGCCCTTTTACTTAAAAAGTACATTTAGTCACTACACTATAACACTGACTACTCACCACCAACAAACTTTGATGCCGGGTGTCTGTATAGTTCACCACCACACCAACAAACTCTCATGCCTGGTGTCTGTCTAGTGATGCCCCTGTAAAGAACAATTTCTCTCGAAAATCAAAGCTCAGGTGTTCCTGACTTCAGCATCTTTTAATGAGATTCATAGTAACAATGATTAAATTACAAACAATAATTAAAGCTGATGTTTGGTTGCATCAGGCTATTTTAGTTAAGACACAATGAATCAATTTTTTACTAAGGCTTATTACAAAGCACTGCGCAAAATATACTACTATTGGGAAAATTTATTCACGGGGCAATATGTATGAAGGTATAAACCTGTTCTTTGGCCCACTGGTAGTCATTGGGCGTATGTGCAGTACCCCTCAGTCCAATCTGTACAACACGTTGTGTATCCAGTAGTCCTTCTTCGACAGCTCTTCTGAAAGGTGTACCATGAGCTATCTTTTCTCCAAACATGGTGTCATGAGTATCAGAGTGAGCATCAATATGCACCAGACCAACAGGACCATGTCTCTCTCTTACTGCCCTCAAAATAGGGTAGGTTATTGTGTGATCTCCACCAAGAGTTAAGGGAATACATTCATCTGTTAGAATCATCCTATAAGCCTTTGTGATATCTTCAACAGCTTTTGGTAAATTGTAAGGGTTTACAGCAATATCCCCAATGTCTGCAACTCGAAGAGAATCAAATGGAGCTGCTCCGTTGATATTGTACGGCCTTAGAATGCTAGACTCGTTTCTAACTTGTCTTGGACCATGACGAGTCCCTGATCTGAAAGAAGTGCCGGTATCCAAGGGAATTCCTACAAAACAAACGTCTAAGTTCAGTAGATTGTCTTTTTCCATTGGCAATCGAAGCATGGTAGCTATTCCTCCAAACCTAGGAACATCACTCGTAAACTTCTGAAGAGAAGTAGTAGTTAGAGAAGTGTGTGCTCTGCTTTGTTGTACTCTACCTCTAAACTGATGAGTGAGCGCAGAGAGTAATCTTACTCCGAATCTAGAGACAAAAGCCATCTTTGATATCTCGAGATTTGGTCAGTCACTGCGTCCGTGACAGCTCCGCGTGTCGTTAAGTAGACACTACAGAATAATCTAGAACCACCTCAACTTGTAATTGAAACCGGTTAGACTGGTTTTACATCTCATGATTATTGGTTATGATTAACATTAATTAAATTTTCGCCGAGTTGCTAAAGGTCATTCACATTCAATTGTCCTCAGAAAAATTTGGAATAACCAACAATCTTTTTACTTACACCATTTTCATTACTGAGTTACAGTATAATCATGTATTAACCTTATGACATTAAACTATACACTATAAAGTCATCACATCCTAATTTAGAGGACATCATTAATGTGAACAGACTTTAGTCAAGCAGAATACTACTGCAGTGCTGGTAGTGCACGTCAATCCTGCTATAGTCTTGTTCCCAGACTTGCCAAACTGAGGACTTTTACCTTTGGTGCGTCTGGGAACAAGACAAATCCTTCTATTGATTGCCTCTGTCATGTATTGCTATGATAAAATAATAAGAATTATCAACAATAATTATTATTATTATTATTAATACAAGTTTGAATATCTCGGTAATCATTTGCACTTTTGAATAGCTGCTTAGTACAGCATAATAAAAAAATTATAATAAAAAAACATTTAATTATAATTTGAATGTGATTTCTTAATCCGGTATCAGGTCAGTACTGAAATTCATTAGTAATATTTAACACCTGGAAGAACACACAACATCTCAAAGAGCAGATTAGCAGCTGTTATTGCCGTTGTTCCATGAGGATCAAATGATGGATTGACCTATGAATATGAAATAGTACAATAACAATTCATCTACAGTGTTACTACATCTGTTGCTGTAATCTTTTTCATAGCTACACAGACTAGTGTCTGGTTGTTTACTGTTGTCTGACATGAACCATTGAGGATTGTGCTAATAAATTTGCATCAAACAATCTGGCTATCTTTTGGTAAGGGGTGTGATAGGCATGTGACAAGCTATAAATTGTTTACACACAAGTATATAATAGGATTTGCACATGTATTTAAACAGTACTACATAGTCCAGACTCCAGATACAGTATGTAAATACTTTTATTATGGATTAATCAGTATACTAATTACTAATTAGTAGGTCTTTTTGGCTTAGTTTACATATATATATAGTATATCATCCCAATGTGCTAATTTATATATAATTAGATTCCTCTCGTTCTTGCAATTCTAACTGGTTGCTGTCGTAGAATTATGCTATTTCTAGTAACTGCTGCCACGAGACTCATGATGCATTGTCAGAAATAACATATTCTATAGGTCAGGAATATGTAACAAGGTAAATTTGTAGGATTTCCTTAGCAGACCATGTACTTCCTTGTATTTGACTGCACAATACATGATCACACTAAAAAACCTAGACAATTATTAGATTATTCTTATGTCATTATGTCAACTGCAGGTAGAGTAAAGCACCAATTAGTTTACATAATGACTAAGTGAGCCCTTATAGTACTAGATTTCATTTGCTGCTAAACTGGATGCAAGTCACAATACTGATCATATCACTACACAACTATACCTCAACTAAGTCTCCTCCAATAATATCCAGTCCTCTACATCCTCTGACTATTTCCATTGCTTGAATGACCGTCAGACCCCCTATTTCAGGGGTTCCTGAGCAGATGAACAGTAGACATAATAATCATGTATACGAGGTCTACCCATCTATTCTTATGATTTACCTGTACCAGGACAGAATCCCGGGTCAATGCCGTCAATATCAAATGACAAATAGACAGGTTTGTCTCCCATTTGTTCCCTAATGGTTTCCATTAAGGGTACGAGGGACTTATACCAACATTCTTCGGCCCTTATCATCCGAAAACCCTTTTAATATGTATTTAAAAATCTATTGTGAGGGTGTGTTCTTGTGTATGGTAATATTACAAATAATAATAAATGATTAGGGTTAGATGTACATATTTCTTCTGTTTCAATTATATCAACAAATCTGTCATAAAGATATTTATACCAACTGTTTTACAGTAGTCTTCATCAGTAGTGATTAAGTACATACATGCATACACACAATCTAATAAACATAATACTACAAGACTTCATCGAATATTCACACTGGACGACTGCTTCAAGACCCTTCCCACTTCGTTAGAATGGGAGGGGCTGGGAACGTGAGACTAGTAAACTGTGTGTGTGATATGTATTCAAGTAGTCGGATATTTACTATATTGTCTCGTATCTCATTTAATCCTGTCTTCAGAAATGCCTTACTTTAAGATTTCCTATTTTTATATAACTATGGTAACCATGTAATACCTGTATTAATGTAGCATGAGGGCAGGGTAAAAAGAAACCTAAGTATATTATGTAAATGATACCACTCACCTGAGTGGTACCATTATTTCAAAACAGCCAATCAAATCCTTCCAGCAAGTCACTTATTGCACACCTGAAATAACTAACTAAATTACAATCATGACCATAGGAAGCAAGTCAGTGTTCTGCCCACGCTAACCACCTCTCAGTATATACTGGCACTAAATGCAAGTTAGAAATCTGACCACCAGAGCATAACAAACCAATTATAGTTATGTTGTTCCTATCAAAATCAAAAGCTTCAAACCGCTACAAAGCATCTTGTAATAAAATTCAGCCAAAATTAATACACCATTTTATTGGTTAGTGTGTAGTTTGTTGAGTCATAAAGAATGTTGTAGCTACATGAATGATGTTACTACTACTACATAATAATTAAAAGGTACAATAAATCATGTGTTTGCCAAATACAATAACATATACTTTACCTATATGGCACGAAAAGTAATCAGCATCTTAAAACTAGTGATTTAACTAATTGAATATAATTAGTATGACTTAGGCATTAGATATATGTATCTTCAGTCTCAACAACTAATTGTTAAATCCCTGCAACTGTACTATAATTGTCACCTAGTTATTTTAGCCATTTTGTTTTTGCAGTGTATCAGTTACTAGGAGAAAAGTATGGTTGAATCTACAACAGGCTTTCTGGCAAGAAATGCTGCAAAAACCTTTTACATACAATTCATGTACACGCCATTAATGGATTGATCCTAGGACAATATGTATGTAGGTATAAACCTGTTCTTTGGCCCACTGGTAGTCATTGGGTGTATATGCACCACCTCTCAGTCCAATCTGTACAACACGTTGTGTATCCAGTAGTCCTTCTTCGACAGCTCTTCTGAAAGGTGTACCATGAGCTATCTTTTCTCCAAACATGGTGTCTTGAGTGTCGGAGTGAGCATCAATATGCACCAGACCAACAGGACCATGTCTCTCTCTTACTGCCCTCAAAATAGGGTAGGTTATTGTGTGATCTCCACCAAGAGTTAAGGGAATACATTCATCTGTTAGAATCTTCCTATAAGCCTTTGTAATATCTTCAACAGCTTTTAGTAAATTGTAAGGGTTTACAGCAATATCCCCGATGTCTGCAACTCGAAGAGAATCAAATGGAGCTGCTCCATTTATATTGTACGGCCTTAGAATGCTAGACTCGTTTCTAACTTGTCTTGGACCATGACGAGTCCCAGATCTTAAAGAAGTGCCGGTATCCAAGGGAATACCTACAAAACAAACGTCATAGCTCAGTAGATTGTCTTTTTCCAATGGCAATCGAAGCATGGTAGCTATTCCTCCAAACCTAGGAACATCACTCGTAAAATCCTGTAGATAAGTAGTAGTTACAGTAGTATGTGCCCTGCTTTGTTGTACTCTACTCCTAAACTGATGAGTAATCGCAGAGAGAAATCTTACTCCGAATCTTGAGACAGACGCCATCATGTCAGTATATCTCTTGCGCGTGCGACGCTGAATTTGTAATAAATTAGCGCGCTAGAATATTCCGGATACACTGCACTGATGTCCTTTTGATTCCGATAAAACATGAATATGTTTAAATATTTTCCTGATAATAAACTAGTGAATTCATATGTGAACTGTTTCTATACATACACAATCAACTCAGTGGGTATGAATATGGTTTTAAAAAGTTATACTGGTATTACAGCTATTTGGAATCCTTGGGCTTTGCCCTTGAGATCCAAATAGCCGTAATCCCGTTAAAACAGTGTATAACCTATATTTTAATTGCGTGACAGACAGACGGCAATTGCCTAACCCCCAAATGTGCAGGCTAAATAAAAAAAATTACATTATACTTTATTAATCAATAATCATAACGAAACAGTCATAATAATAATTATACTGAATTTATTGAGAATGTTTAACACCGGGAAGAATACACAGCATCTCAAAGAGCAGATTAGCAGCAGCTAGTGCAGTGGTTCCTTGACGATCAATAAGAGGATTGACCTGTGGAATTAAAAATTATTTATGACTACATAAATGATTATTACTCAGTCCATTGAGAAAACTGTTCATTTCACAATAATACTTCGTTACTCTTTTTTGATTTGATTTAAAAAAAATCGTTTCAGATTGGGTCAAAAATGTTTTTAGATGATGTTGAGATGATATGAGGTTTACAAAGTCAATAATATTATCTGTTAGAACTGTGAGCATTTAGTATTCTCTTGAAATTCTAATCAGACCCTGAACTATAGCCTTGGTACGAATTTTTCACTTGTTACTTATAGTTAGTTATCTAAATACTTAACTGAAAGGGGTTTTAGTTAACTAAAACAACAATACTTCCAAGTCATCAGTACACACACAAAGAAACATAAAATCTGGTAATGATTATTACTTACCTCCACTAAATCAGTTCCAACAATATTGATTCCTTTACATCCTCTAATAATCTCCAAACTTTGAAAAATAGTTAGACCAGCTACTTCAGGACATCCTGTGAACTAAACCTCAATGTTATTATTCATTACTTCATCCATACACATTTACCTGTACCAGGACAGAATGCTGGGTCAATGCCGTCAATATCAAATGACAGATAGACAGGTTTGTCTCCCATTTGTTCCCTAATGGTTTCCATTAAGGGTACGAGGGACTTATGCCAACATTCTGTCGCCATAATCATATGAAAACCCTAGAAATGATCAAACAACATGATATTTTCAGTATGTACAAGACTTGTAAACCTGTTCTTTAGCCCACTGGAGATCATTAGGTGTATTTATCGAACCCCTCAGTCCAATCTGAAAAACACGCTGTGTATCTAGCAATCCTTCTTCAACTGCTCTTCTGAAAGGTGTACCATATGTTATTTTCTCCCCATATACACTATCGAGAGTATCAGAGTGAGCATCGATGTGTACCAAACCAACAGGGCCATGTTTTTCTTTCACAGCCCTCAAAATAGGAAAAGTTATTGTGTGGTCACCGCCAAGAGTTAAAGGGGTACAGCCATTATCAAAAATATTTTTATAAGTTTTAGTAATCTCTTCCAGTGTTTTCATCATATTGTAAGGGTTTACATTGATATCTCCAATGTCAGCAACTTTAAGCATCTCAAAAGGAGCTGCTCCAGTGTTTCTATGATAGCTTCCTAACATAGTAGACAATTCTCGAATCTGTTTTGGACCTAATCGAGAACCTGGCCTTCCTTTAGTTCCTCCATCAAACGGAACTCCTACAAAACAAGCATCTAAATCAGAAGTGTCATTCTCTTTGAATGGGAGTCTCATCATTGTGGCTAACCCAGCATAATCAGGAAGGATGTCCCCTGAAATAGGACCATCAAACGTTCTGCTGTTAACTGAGAATAATCTCTGGAAACAATGTAATAGTCTCATGGACTTCAGTTGTGGTAGTAAGACAGACATCATTATTATTCTTTCAGGAAACACATACCTGTAGGCCTAATTATCGATTTAGAGGGTATGGCCAAATATCCACACCCTTTTGTGTACCCTGCATGCTAATATGGGATCTACTGCACTCTTCTTCCTTAGTTTGTTTACTATCTTCTCATGGATTTCAGCAGATGCAAGTACAACTTCAGACTTGCTCTGGCCACAACCATCCAGCATGAAGTTTGGAACAGCTGTTTACAGCATTGATCACGACTTTGTATTCAAAGCCAGTGGTGCTGGAGCAAGTAGCAACATCCTTAGAGGTGCCCTTACTAGATATCAGAATATTCTGTTCGATGTACCACCACCTTTGCGTCCATCTGGCAACTCTGCTGTTCCTACTGGTACTCTTCCTGATTTAATGGTGGAAGTCTCAAGTGATGATGAAACTTTGAATCTCAACACTGATGAGTCATGTAATACAAATTATGATACATAACAGACATAATTATAATTTTACGTATACAATATACTTATGTATATACATATATATATATATATATATATATATATATATATATATATATATATATATATATATATATAATATATATGCATATAATATATGTCTTCTCTTAAACGTCTGCAAACACTTCCACTGGCAAGACTCCTTTGCATTTACAGATCTCTGCTGGTTAATATCATCATACTGACAGCTCATTCCTAGCAGTTAGCTACTTAGTGCAGTTTCTGTATTGCAAATGTAATGTAGAGCATAACGTCAATTTTAATATGACTGCAGACATAAATTTATCCTGATATACATGTAACAATAACATGTTCATATCAGAGGTGGGGGGAAGTTCTTAGTACATGTACATACTCTAGTACTCATTGTTCTATTGGTAGTTTTACACTTTGTACTTAAAACCTACTATAGTATCATGTCCAACATAGTGATGTTATTTCATCAACTCTTGAAATGTATACAGTATATTTCGATCAAAAGAACAAGTGTATTAGAAGAAGGCTTTCGGGCCAATACATTCTTTATAAAGAATATTTTATTTGATAGTTCTTATTATCACTTCTGTGTATACTTTACTGGTAGTACAGTGCTAGTCTGGAGACTAGCCACCTTTGCTTCTTTGTTGCAAAGGGAGCTGGTCTCCACGCTAGTATAGCGCAAAGGTGAAGCATGTGTAATGAAGATGTTTATAAAGGATTTAGCAACAGAATGGTTGAGCTTATCTGTAAAACCTTTAGTGGACTTGGAAGGCGAGTGTTTTGCAGACGTGTTACAAGACACATAATGCAGTGGTTTAATTTTGCTCAGTAATGATGTATTTATTTATTTAGATACACTCAGTGTGACTGGTGGAAAGGGAAGTTTAACAGCTAAAAATGTTTATGGTGCATTAAGAGGTAAGTAGTATTGGATTATATTTACATGATGTGATTATTATCCTCGCTGCGAAGCGAATGTGGAAGGGTATGGTAATCATATTGTGTGTCTGTCTGTGTGTTTGAGAAAACTATGAACATTGACAGCTCAATGAGCACTTTATAGCATTGCATATGATGACCTTAATGTGAGGTAATAGTTACTTCAAATAAATACAAACAGAACACAAACTGAAATTATAGACATTGTTTCTCCTCCTAACAGACAGCCTCAATAGTGTTTATGAAAGCTAATTCATGTATTATATACATGTCACATTAGTAAAATGACAATAATATTGTGTTTGAGATATTGCAATATTCTAAATAAACTTATGATATAATTAATTGCGACAAATAGTTGTGATATGGTAATGTAATTGTATAATTACCCAACCATATAGATAAGCTGTGTACATTAATTCATAATATTACTCCATTCTTGTAGGATTAGAGACATTTAGTCAACTTATTTATGGCACATCAGATGATGGGGTGAGTAAATGACTATTTGAGAGGTTTACAAAAACATTCATATTTTATATTATAAGGTTAAGTAAGCGTTAATCCTACATACATAATGTTTTGAATACATGAATACAGACTATAGCTGGATGATAGTGAAAATTTTAACTATCACAATATTTAATAGATACTTGAATGACAGTGAATACTATCATGATAGTGAAACTAAAATTTGGATACAGTTATTGAGTTTTTTTTTCCACCTGTGGCAGAGAAACCAAGTACTCTCTCTCATACACCACTCTTACAGCCCTCCTACAGAAACACTTGCACTATCTTCTTATATTTTTCACGTGGTTGTGGGTATGTTGTGGCTAGACAATGTCAAATGCACATGCTTATAGCCACATGTCCACTATCACAATAGCAGTTTTTAGCTATCTCTGTTGTCATAGTAACACTGACGATAATGATAGTCACACCATCACTACTATCACCCAGCCCTAATACACACTATAGCTTTGTTCTGCATGTATATGTAGTCTTGTTTTAGTATGACAATAACATTTTAGTTATATTTGGATGAAATAATCAGTTATATAATACATTTTTTTATTTAGCGTGCTATCAATGAAGTTACTGAGATACAAGACAAACCAAGATTCAATTATCGTGGAACAATGATTGATACTTCTCGCCATTTCTTAAATATGAAAACCATTCTCACACATCTAGATGCCATGAGTTATAACAAGTTAAATGTATTGCATTGGCATATCGTAGATGATCAGTCTTTTCCTTATGCTAGCATAACTTTCCCTAATATCACAGCTCAGGTAAATATGCTTACATATACATACATACATTCATACATGTATGTACATAGATATATGCATACATACATACATACATGCATGCATGCATATATACAATTATACATACATACACACACATACATGAGTACATGCATAAACGTCTCTGTATTATTAAAGGGAGCTTTTGACAGTGTTCATGTATATTCACAAGAAGATGTCGCCATGGTGATTAATTATGCTAAGAACAGAGGGATTCGTGTTATACCTGAATTTGACACACCAGTAGGTGTACTCTTGTCTTCATCTTTATTAATTATTATGTATTATTATTATTAATTATGCAAGGGTCACTCTCAGTCATGGGGAAAAGGTCACGCTGGTCTACTGACTCCGTGTTACTCCAATGGAAAACCTGATGGGTAAGAGAAGAGCTTGTCATGGTGATTAATTATGCTAAGAACAGAGTAATATGTACATGTATGTATTTAGCTTCTCTGCAGTGATTGGTTACTTCCACTCTTTTCCTTCTCCCCTTCTCTCCCCCCCCCTCTCTCAAAATCAATATTTTATTCTATAGTTCTTTTGGTCCCATTAATCCTGTCCCTGACTCAACGTGGGAGTTTATGAGTTCATTCTATAAAGAGATAGCACAAGTGTTTCCTGATAACTATGTGCATTTAGGAGGAGATGAAGTCAGTTTCAATTGCTGGTAAGATCTGTTTGAAAATGTCACTGTGTGTCTGTGTCTGTCTGTGTCTGTGTGTGTCTGTAATTGTGAATACTGAATTCTTTTCGTAGGAAAAGTAATCCAGATATACAGGCATGGATGAAGAAAAATGGATATACTGACTATAGCAAGCTAGAAGAATATTATGAGAACAAGTGAGAAGTTGAACATACACCACAGAGGGAGGGAAATTACATGTGTATTACATGTGTATTACATGTGTATTATACATGTACATGTATTATACATGTATATTATATGTGTACATGTGTATTGTAAATGAACATGTGTATTATACATGTACATGTATATATAATGTAACAATTGATGTATTGTCTTGTGACAACAATTATTTATGTTTGTAATTTGTTATAGACTTTTGGATTTAGTTGAAAACTTGAATAAAAGTTATGTAGTATGGCAGGAGATATTTGATAATGGATTAAAGGTGACTATGTATATAACAAAGTTAATTCCTGTAGTATTCAGTACTACTATGCACTCAGTATATATGTAATATATATAGTATGCTAACAGGTCCTATATACAAAATATAGGACCTGAGTTTTGTGTCCAAGGATGTGATATAGCTCGAGCCTGCGAGGGCTATATCACATCCAAGGACACAAAACAAGGGTCCTATATGCAGTATATAGGACCTGTTAGCATACTATATACAATATATTGTATGATGGTGAGATCTCCTGCATAGTGTGCACATGGAAGGTCTATATACAATATATAGAACTCACCACATCACAGGGATGATGTCACCATCATACTATAATTATATATTAAAATTTATACATAGGATTGTTGTTTTACATAGCTTAGTATCCCTGGGGTAACAATTGTTTTAACTATACTCATGTATCTATGTATGTTATTTGTATATATGTATTTGCGTGTATGTGTGTGTATGTATGTATGTATGTATGTATGTATGTATGTATGTATGTATGTATGTATGTATGTATGTATGTATATGTACTCTCCCGAACTACAGATAAAAATGGATACAGTTATAGATGTGTGGAAAGGTGGTAACTGGCAGAAGGAGATGGACAGTATCACTAAAGCAGGTTTTAATGCTATATTATCAGCATGTTGGTATCTGAATTACATTAGTTATGGACAAGACTGGGAAAATGTAAGCCATTTTTTTTCTGTCAACTTTATCCACCACCCATCTATCTCCCTGTCTACCTATCTGTCTATCCATCCATCCATTCATCCACCCATCCATCCATCCATGTATCCATCCATCCATTCATTCATCCATCCATCCATCCATCCATCAATCCATCCATCCATCACTCTTTGTCTATCTTTATGTCTATCCACCATCCATCTATCTCCTTGTCTCTGTCTCTATCTATCTATTTATCGCTCTGTCTATCTATCTATCTATTAGTACTACAAATGTGATCCACAAAACTTCAATGGTAAATTCTCAACTGAAATAATTTCGAAATAAATATATTTTTTATGTAATAGGAAGTGCAACACAGAATTCCCATGTTGTTGGTGGACATGCCTGTGTCTGGGGAGAATATGTGGACTCAACTAATTTCCTGACACGCATGTGGTAAAAATCAAATAGATACATCAGCTTTATATGTAATATAGTGTATAGTTTAATGTCATAAGGTTAATACATGATTATACTGCAACTCAATAACTTATATGTACTATAGTGTATAGTTTAACGTCATAAGGTTAATACATGATTATACAGTAACTCAATAACTTATATGTAATATAGTGTATAGTTTAATGTCATAAGGTTAATGCATGATTATACTGTAACTCAATAACTTATATGTAATATAGTGTATAGTTTAATGTCATAAGGTTAATACATGATTATACTGTACAATGAATAGACACACACAAGTATTAATTATGAAGGAAAATTGTTATTGTAATTCAAAATGGACTTGTGTTAAAATATGGCCTCTGGTAAAGCTTACAACACTTGCTCATGATAAATGTATAATATATATTTGCAATGTTCTTTCTAAGCCTCTATGGCACAACTAGGTTTCACAATAGTAAGCACCTGACGCACCTGATGCTTCAAACGTTATTCAAAATGACACAGTAGCATTCTGGTAAGTGGGTCAAGCACTAGCAAATCCAAAACATTGACCCACACTTTAAAATCCTCAGCAAGAATATTTGTATCTATAAACTACTTGATATAATGTATATATATAGTTTTTATTTTCAGGCCACGAGCTAGTGCAGTTGCTGAGCGTCTGTGGAGTCCTCAAAGCGTTACTGATATTGGTAGTGCATCTGTTAGAATTCACAACCAAAAATGTCGTCTTATGAGGTATTAATTAATAATTATTTTAATATTCTTTTTTTTTCCACTGATCATATTAGCCGAAGGATTCCTGCTGAACCAATCACTGGTCCTAACTATTGTGTTTATGAATGGTCTGGAGAGTAAACAAAGGTCCTTTCTGCTGTTAATAAACTGCTGCATTACTAGTTTTTTTTTTTGGATATAATTATATAATTATTGCTACAAAAGAAATTTGAATCTTGCAAATTACTATTACCATTTGAATATCTGTACTTACAAGTGCATTTTCATCTGCAGCCAATACTTGTACTTCCAAGCGTATTCTCATCTGCAGACTAATTCCAATACCTGTACTTCCAAATGCATTCTCATCTGCAGTCTAATTCCAATACCTCTACTTCCAAGTGCATTCTCATCCACAGTCTAATTCCAATACCTCTACTTCCAAGTGCATTCTCATCCGCAGACTAATTCCAGTATCTGTACTTCCAAGTGCAATCTCATCCATAGAGCAATTCCAAATTTCCAATATATGCCATAGACATTAACTGACATGAAGACACTCTCATCCACAGACCAATTCCAATATAGACATGAAATGACATGACACTTATTCAAAAACATGATAATGTTCAACAACATACAACAATTTGATAATAAATTATGTCTTTGGAATTAAAGCTTCTCTGTTAATTCTGGAATTACCTGCAATTAATAATAATCAGGTATAGTGAAGTCCTCCAGACTAAGCAAGGAGAAGGTATGTTTGTTAAAGGATTATACTTCCAGCTGTTAGTGTTGTGTTAGTTTTACAAGAATGATTACTTTTAGATATAGTTATAGTATGACTAGTTTCTCAAACGTTTAGTTTAGTTATAGTTTAATTAACTTAGGCTTACTAACAGGGTTATAGTTATAGTTAACTAAAACAACACTACTAGCTGTATTAATTTTCATAGATTAGAATTGACAAGGTTAATGAGATATGTGTAATTGACTGTACTATTATATTAGTTGCTGATTAGTCAGGAAGGTGTCCGTTACATCTATGAGCAACACTAGAGAACAATTCTAAACAGAGTTTTTGATAAGTTTTGAAGCATGGGCCAAATTGTGTGCACCATTGGGAATACATCTTGAGCCAATTAACAAACAGTTAATGCTGTTAGTGACAACATAATCATAATTACCTGCACCACTGGCCCAAAGAGAGAACTGTGCAGTGCCAAATAAGAATCTTATGAGCTTATTAAAAACACTGATTCTAAATCATGTAGGTTTTATATTCCTCTACGGTGCTCCCTTACATTACAGCACACATTATATCATACAATCTAATCTAAGTAGTTTAGGTGATAGGGTGGGGCAGGGTTTTCTATCTATAGTAGTGAAGATCTCTATTTATAGTAGTGAATGTTACATGTAGAAACTCTCAATACCTTGAACAAGTCTTCAACTAATCCATAATCTGCAACTGATAATATAATATAATAAATTATTTATAATGACAAGGATGCAAGAGACGAGTACCTTGAAATATAGGAGCATCAGGATCTTTATTGACTGCTACTATTACCTGCATAAACAATGAGACAAGAAGAGTAATATCACAAAAGAGACATCTTAAATGAGGCAGTGTACAGAATAATAGATATTTACAACATTGGATTTCGTTTGCATCATACGTTCAATACGTTTGATGTTATTTGCATCTAATAGTCTTCACCAGTATTGTGTGTGTACATGTGCTTTTCAAAACTCATGACTCAAAAAGGAGAGAAGAAACAATGGTGACTCAGTATAGAGTCAGACACTAGCCATTTCCAGAAAGTTGGCCTGTCAGGTGTGTCCATATGCTCATCGGACAACAAAACGTAGCAATGGATTGAAATTTGTCATACACAAAAAAGAACAGGATGGATAAGCCAGTCATACAGGACATTTTCTGATAAATCTAGTAAATTGAAACTGAACTGTATACAAAGTATATGGGGAACAGGACAAGAGTGTTCTAAACACATGTACGCTAAACTGTCTGGCAGTTAGCTCACTATTTCTACACACTTAATGTGAATGATCTTTGTAAAGTGATTAACATACCTTACTGTCTTTCATTCCTGCTAAATGCTGTATCGCTCCTGATATCCCAACAGCAATATACAATTCCTATTAAAAACAATGTAATAATTAGTAATAGTTTATGAAACCTCTCTAACACAACAAAGGACACCTGTTTTATGACTCGTTAAACTATGCAATTTTATATGAACTATCATGTGATTGTCACATGACATTCACTCACAGGAGCTACAATTTTCCCAGTCTGACCAACTTGCATGTCATTTGGTACAAATCCGGCATCAACAGCTGCTCTTGAGGCTCCAACTAAAGAATGGATAGTAATTCAAATGATACAACAGAAAGTAATTATTACCAGCTGCTCCAAGCTTGTCTGCTAACTTATAAAGAAGTTCAAAGTTCTCTCCATTTTTCATACCTCTTCCTAGAAATATGAAATCAAATTAAATCAATGTCTTTTAAAATGCGATCATGTAACTAGTATATGAAAATGTGATTGGTTCAATGTCATGTGATATGAGCTGGTAGAATTATGTGGCAGTAGGGTTCATTATAAGTAGTGATGCAGAGATCATCAGACCGGGTAATCAGTATCAGTCATTATCAACCATTATTTCTAGTATCAGTATCGTCAGTTTTGAGTGACGTAACCAATATTGAAATAAGTGTACTAATAATGTCATTATTTTATGATACTCAGAAAATGATGATTTTCCTTTTCGAATCAGAAACCAGAAGGTAGATATAATAATTATCAGATTGATATCAGTTATCAGTACATATCTAAAGTAATTATCGGTTTATCGGAACATCACTAAAATCTCTTAGCAGAGAGAGCATCACTAATATCTACAGTATCAGTCTATCCATCAAATTATAAATATATCAATTGTTTATAACAAGACCTCCTAACTATAAGGCTTTAATAAATTCTACCAAAGATGACTAAAGACCACTTGAAAGTATACCACAAAGTAAACCATTAGAGTAAAAAGGATATTTAAACGATTATATCTTTTTTGCTGGGATTGACCAGCTCTGGAAGCCAATAGAATTAGTTATTTGTGAAGTACATTTATCAGTCTTCTTGCACAAATCATTTCAAAGGTTTCCTGTAAAACTAGATGTTCCTAGAACTAGTGTTGTTTTAGTATAGAGACCACATTTAGTTACAGTTATAGTATGCCTGGTTTCTCTAACTAGTTATAGTTTAATTAACTAAAACAATATTAGGCTTACTAAAAGGATTTTAGTTTTAGTTAACTAACTAGAAGTGTTCATTATTGGCCAATTTTCATTTTAGTTAGTTATATATAGTTATGGCAGTAGACTTGTAATTTAGTTGTAGTTATAGTTAACTAAAAGTCACAATGCCTTACTAAAAGGGGTTTTAGTTATAGTTAATTAAAACAACACTATTACGCATCATACTGCGTGGGGTAAAAACAGTAAAACAGCAAGTGTGTGAAGAAAGGGCACTTCCACAAACTGAAGAACAACTATTTTTACTATATACATGTATATAATTATATATATACCTCCTGAAATGACAGTTTTTGCAGCTGTTAATTCCGGTCTCTCACTCTTACTGAGTTCCTGTTTTTCAAACGTAGATAAAGTATTAATAACATCCACAGAAGGAGCTATAAAATAGACAATTGATTTCTCATTTAAAATTCATTAATCACAACCCTAATTAAAATAATGTAATATTTGCAGTGATTGAAATTTCTTACCATTCTCTTGATCGACTGATCCTCCAGTATTTGATGTGGGAGCAAAAGACGTTCCCCTCACAGTTAACAATTTCACTGAATCACTGGATACAAGAATCTGTACTGCATTACCTGAATGAATGTACATGTATACAGTGACCAGAGTACAGAATAACAGACAGTCTTAGGCTATTTCACGAACAAAATGTTTGATGGATATTGAAATACCGATATGATGGATGGGTCAACACTAATCCCAACACATCAAAGTTTTTTCATGCATTAATTTAAACTTGGGCAATATTTTGATTATCATGATAAAAATTTTCTGTGATAATTGTGTCGTCTAATTATTAATATCGTGGTCAAAAAATTATGGAATATTGAGCCATAAATTCAGCTATCATATCTAACAAAAAGTATCAATATTTGTAATTATGATAATTTTAGAAGAGATTTCAGCTAATCACTTCCAATTGAAATGTATGGGCGGCCATTTTTTTCGGTGCCATCCCTACATAGAGAGTACTATGGTACTCTCTGATATCTGCACAGAAAATAATTGTTGGCTCATATTTTCATGATCACCCATCCTTCATGTGAACTTACCAGCATAAATAGTTCTAACAAATGTATCTTCATCGTTAATACCTGAATAATAAAAACATTTTATATAAAAATGAAAGAACGTGTAGAGATATCAAAACTGAAAAAGTAAAGTTGGTACTTGAAAAACAAACCATTTCCACAACAACCCCACACAAGTAAAGTCTGTGCACATTCACAATGACCTCAAAATTATGGTGCGACGACTTTATATGTAATATAGTGTATAGTTTAATGAATTGAAATTTGACATACACAAAAAAGAACAGGAAAGATAAATAATTATGAAGATTGTGAAGGTACAAAGATTATTGGTCATTCTAAACTGAGGTTGTGGATATTTTACTGAGGTCAAGGTGAACGTGAATGATATTTAATAAATAAGTATCTACACTGCTACAGATAAGGTAGAGAGTAGCTGTATTTAAAATTAAAGTGTCTTCTCTATTAATACCTATGATATCAGATATAGGAGCCACATCCAGTTTAGCTGCTACTCTAGGAATTAGATTCTGAAGAAGAAAGAAGTGCATAATAAATCATCTGCTATTCCAAATATATATCTACAATATATACATACATACATACATATGTATGTACGTACATAATCTACATTTATACACACATAATTATATACATACATATTTTGGTACCTTTCCAAATGCTCCAGCTCCAGCCAAAATATGAGTGAAATTAAACTGTTTTTGTGTCTCAAGTATTAATGGTGTTAAAGCCTCTATTAAATGTTAAGACTAATTAAAATTATAAATAATAAACAATTACTTCCATACATACATACATACATATGTACGTACATATGTACATACTGTCATGCATACATACATACATACATACATACATACATACATACATACTTACATACATACATACATACATATATACATATATACATACATACATACATACATACTTACATACATACATACATACATACATATATACATACATACATACATACATACATACATACATACATACATACTTACATACATACATACATACATACATACATACATACATAAATACATACATACATACATACATACATACATACATACATACATACATGAACATCCACACATACATACATACATACATACATACATACATACATACATACTTGAACATTCACACATACATACATACATACATACATACATATATACATACATACATACACACATACATACACACATACATACATAAATAGTATTATATACATCAACAATATTGCACCTGGAAGAAGACCATGAAATACATCATTTTGAGCAACAAGTAACTTAACAACTCCTTCAGCTTGAGAGAGCTCTTGAGCAACCTATCAAATCACATTAAATACCACACTCATCTCTTTTGCAATATGTATACCATATAATTAATACATAAGCATAAACATTAAAAATATTATGATTGAGAAATTGATCCAAACTGCAAACATTTGATAAAATTTGGAATGTACATCAAAAAATAATAAAATCCCGTTGATTATTGGCTGTCCTCACATGCCCTCACTACATATGTATATTACTAACAGAAGAAATGTGGGTGAGCTTCTTCATGTAGCACTCATTACATTACATCATACACTCTAGGCAGTCAAGAGTTGTTTATTGTTTATTACTATAAATAGTGGGCGGATTATGGTTTTATTACTATAAATAGTGGGTGGATTATGGTTTTATTACTATAAATAGTGGGTGGATTATGGTCTTATTACTATAAATAGTGGGTGGATTGTGGTTTTATTACTATAAATAGTGGGTGGAGTGTGGTTTTATAGGTAATGAAAGTAAATGCATAAACTGTTGGATAAAATTTCAGATCCATGGAAACATTGGAAAGGATTATAAATATAATATATATATAACGTATAATCGTATTTATCTCTGAATACATGTACACTCCATGACATATTAATCACGGAATCGTATCATCTCATTACCTTAGTACAATCCTTCCCGGCTAGTAACACAGTAACATCACCTCCTAATTGTTTTGCAGCTGCTATTGTATTGTACGTCAAAGGAATGACATTATCAATATTGTGTTCAGCAATTACCAGTGAACTGGCATTCCGACATAGTAAATGCAAATTAAGAAACTATATGGACAGATAAATCACGTGATTGAAAATACAATAATTAAGTGCACAAAGTATACTAGTAAAATATATTTTTAAGATCTGATGCAAAGCACAACATACCTTACAGGCACGAGATGAGAGTTGAATACAATTTCTTAGTAGTACACCTGCCATTTTCTTATAGTCACACCCACTTTTTTTGCGCGAAAGTCACGTGATATTGTATATTTCGGCGCTATTGGAAATGAAGTTAAACTTTAGTACTCTACCTTTTGTGAGGTGATTGTTCTCTCTTGCCATAGTTTTATAATATTAATTATTTTACAGGTCTTCTCAAACTGTGAGCAGAGATGTAACAGCTTCAACAACAAACCAATTATTATCGGCACAAACTCCACCCAATTATTCTGAAGTATCAAGGTAATATAATATATATATATATATAATTACTTTATTTATTTTTTATAACTTATTATTAAGCAGGACAAATAATATGGGAACAAGAGGTGGAATGGTATGTAGAGTACATGTTCAACTCTATTGTACAGTTGTACTGATGTAGATGCATATTTATATATATATATTATATATAATAATTATATTATATAATATGTATATATACACTTACAATTTCATGTATGTATGTATGGTCAGAGGCTTATAGGAGACCAGGTAACGATCACAATGAGAAAGGATTATTGCCTTCCTGAAAAGATTTCTCATCGCAAGAGACGACAGTTAGATTTAGATTGTGATCTGAAAATTCCATGTAGTCTTGAAGATCTACCTCCTCCTTCAAAATTAAGAAAAAGGTTTGACTACAATTACTTCATGAAAATAAATGAACGAATCATTTTTTTTAGAGTTCTACTAGGTGCCTCAGTCTCAGGGAGAAGCAAATCTTATACAAATAAGAAATCAACTGGACTGGATATTACAACTCATATTGCAATGTTGAGGAGGAAACATTTAGCAATGTCTAGAAGCGAGTATGACTAGTTTTGACTACACACATGCATGCACACAAACGTACACACTCACATAATCAAGTCTGTCCACTTTCACTTGGCCTTACAAGGCTTACATAAATTTGCTGTATTATTATAGCATTTAGCAAGCGGAAGTTCTATTTAAATTTCTGTCTCAACCCGTCCTACTGATGTAAGTATTATTCTTGTACTATACATGGTTTCAAACTTGTACATACTCCAATAGCAACACAAAGGGTCAAATGAATGTGGACTACATAGTACAGGACTTTAATACATACATCATGTAGTACAGGACTTTAATACGTACATCATGCAGTACAGGACTTTAATACATACATCATGCAGTACAGGACTTTAATACGTACCTCATGTAGTACAGGACTTTAATACATACATCATGCAGTACAGGACTTTAATACGTACCTCATGTAGTACAGGACTTTAATACTTACATCCTGTAGTACAGGACTTTAATACGTACATCATGCAGTACAGGACTTTAATACATACATGTACATCATGTAGTACAGGACTTTAATACATACATCATGCAGTACAGGACTTTAATACATACATCATGTAGTACAGGACTTTAATACGTACATCATGTAGTACAGGACTTTATAATTAGTACATACATCATGCAGTACAGGACTTTAATACATACATCATGTAGTACAGGACTTTAATACGTACATCATGTAGTACAGGACTTTATAATTAGTACATACATCATGCAGTACAGGACTTTAATACATACATCATGTAGTACAGGACTTTAATACGTACATCATGCAGTACAGGACTTTAATACATACATCATGCAGTACAGGACTTTAATACATACATCATGTAGTACAGGACTTTAATACATATATGTGTGTACACATTCATGCAGAACTCTGCAAAGCAGTCCAAATCGAGATAAGATGATTCAGGAAGTACCTACATCTCCAACATTCTCAGAACTGAACCCATCATTACGCCATTCCTTTAATGACATCAATAGAGATTGCAGTGAAAATGTTCAAGTAGTATCTACAAGAAAACTGGTTAAACCAGTTTGGGAGCTCAGTAGTGATTCAGTCTGTAATCACGCTGATACACCTTTAGGTGATACAACAGGTGATGCTTCTGAGGAAATAGACAAACAACATTATGAAGATGATATTTCCATAAACATCCCCATAACTGGATTTTTGAGTGAGAGTTTCACGGACTTTGCTAAACTACCTGTTGATGATTCTGGTCACAGTCTGGAACTGGAACCAGAACCAGATAGACAAGCAATGTTCACGGAACAGATTCTTACAAACAATGGACTTCCATTCTCTATTCCTTCCTCTTCACCTCCCTCGCCTCATCCGAGATTCAATTCTCGTACGTTTGGGATTCAGAGGTTTCTACCTCGTGAAGAGTAAGGAAGATAACCTGATATATCATATTAACCAGGAAAATCATGTATGCATATAAATTATGATTAAGCCACAAGACAGCAACTTATTACTAGTCATCTTGCAGATTCTATCAAATATCTTTGAAGAAATATTGTGAAGTCTTCTTCACCAAATCCTGTTAGATATTACTGAAGAATCATAAAATGTAGAAACACAACATTAATATATATCATGATATAATTATGTCAGAGAAACTGATTAAATAACAACTTTAGCAGTTCAATGTGTGTATTCCATGTAATAGAGAGGCACTGCACGATAATTATTATATATCACAAACTCCTCACCAACAGATATGAACCCCTGGAGATAGAGAAAATGTAAAGTTGGAAATAATGAAACTCCTTTTAGTAAGTTATTATGACTTTCACTATAACTAAATGATAATTCTACTATAATTATAATAAACTAAAATGGATACACACCAATAAGAACTAATTTATGTTGGTTTAGGACGCTAGTCTTAATAAGCTATAAATAACACTAAATATTTGATATACTAAAGTCTGTTCACATTCACGATGTCCTCAAAATTAGGATGTGATGACTTTATATGTAATATAGTGTATAGTTTAATGTTATGAGGTTAATATATGATTATACTGTAACTCAGTAATGAAGCAATGAATTGAAATTTGACATACACAAAAAAGAACGGGAATGATAATTATATGAAAATGGTACAGATAAAAAGATTGTTGGTCATTCTAAACTAGCATTTTTCTGAGGACAAGGTGAATGTGAATGACCTTTAGTTAATTAACTAAAACAACGCTAAACTGAAGTGGTCATTATTGTCATACTACAACAACACTAATCGTGCATTATGACATGACCTCACATAAATGTTCATAATTTTATTTTGTAGGAACCAACAATCTTTTTACCTGCATCATTTCAATAGTTTTGTGTATGTTAATTTCTATCCATTACTTCATTATTGAGTTACAATATAATCATAGGATGTTAAATTATACGCTATGTTACATATAAAGTCATCACATTATAATTTAGAGGTCATGAAAAGATTTTCATTGTGTGGACAACTCACCAGAACAGAATCATAATAATTATTTCTATATGAACAACAGGTTGATTTCTTGGGCTCACGTATCAACGAATGATCTCTTTTACCAACTGGGTATACCTGAGATAATGAAGAGGATAACTGAATGATAGTATACCCAATAGATAGATAGATAGATATGATGATAGGGCAAATAGATACATGTAGATAGATAGATGTGATGATGGGGTCAATAAATAGACAGATAGATAGATGTGATGATAGGGCCAATAGATACATGTAGATAGATAGATGTGATGATGGGGTCAATAAATAGACAGATAGATAGATGTGATGATAGGGCCAATAGATACATGTGGATAGATAGATGTGATGATGGGTCAATAAATAGACAGATAGATAGATGTGATGATAGGGCCAATAGATACATGTGGATAGATAGATGTGATGATGGGGTCAATAAATAGACAGATAGATAGATGTGATGATAGGGCCAATAGATACATGTAGATAGATAGATGTGATGATGGGGTCAATAAATAGACAGATAGATAGATGTGATGATAGGGCCAATAGATACATGTAGATAGATAGATGTGATGATGGGGTCAATAAATAGACAGATAGATAGATGTGATGATAGAGCCAATAGATACATGTAGATAGATAGATGTGATGATGGGGTCAATAAATAGACAGATAGATAGATGTGATGATAGGGCCAATAGATACATGTAGATAGATAGATGTGATGATGGGGTCAATAAATAGACAGATAGATAGATGTGATGATAGGGCCAATAGATACATGTAGATAGATAGATGTGATGATGGGGTCAATAAATAGACAGATAGATAGATGTGATGATAGAGCCAATAGATACATGTAGATAGATAGATGTGATGATGGGGTCAATAAATAGACAGATAGATAGATGTGATGATAGAGCCAATAGATACATGTAGATAGATAGATGTGATGATGGGGTCAATAAATAGACAGATAGATAGATGTGATGATAGGGCCAATAGATACATGTAGATAGATAGATGTGATGATGGGGTCAATAAATAGACAGATAGATAGATGTGATGATAGGGCCAATAGATACATGTGGATAGATAGATGTGATGATGGGGTCAATAAATAGACAGATAGATAGATGTGATGATAGGGCCAATAGATACATGTGGATAGATAGATGTGATGATGGGGTCAATAAATAGACAGATAGATAGATGTGATGATAGGGCCAATAGATACATGTAGATAGATAGATGTGATGATGGGGTCAATAAATAGACAGATAGATAGATGTGATGATAGGGCCAATAGATACATGTAGATAGATAGATGTGATGATGGGGTCAATAAATAGACAGATAGATAGATGTGATGATAGGGCCAATAGATACATGTAGATAGATAGATGTGATGATGGGGTCAATAAATAGACAGATAGATAGATGTGATGATAGGGCCAATAGATACATGTGGATAGATAGATGTGATGATGGGGTCAATAAATAGACAGATAGATAGATGTGATGATAGGGCAAATAGATAGATGTGATGATAGGGCCAATAGATACATGTAGATAGATAGATAGATGTGATGATGGGGTCAATAAATAGACAGATAGATAGATGTGATGATAGGGCCAATAGATACATGTAGATAGATAGATGTGATGATGGGGTCAATAAATAGACAGATAGATAGATGTGATGATAGGGCCAATAGATACATGTGGATAGATAGATGTGATGATGGGGTCAATAAATAGACAGATAGATAGATGTGATGATAGGGCCAATAGATACATGTGGATAGATAGATGTGATGATGGGGTCAATAAATAGACAGATAGATAGATGTGATGATAGGGCCAATAGATACATGTAGATAGATAGATAGATGTGATGATGGGGTCAATAAATAGACAGATAGATAGATGTGATGATAGGGCCAATAGATACATGTAGATAGATAGATGTGATGATGGGGTCAATAAATAGACAGATAGATAGATGTGATGATAGAGCCAATAGATACATGTAGATAGATAGATGTGATGATGGGGTCAATAAATAGACAGATAGATAGATGTGATGATAGGGCCAATAGATACATGTAGATAGATAGATGTGATGATGGGGTCAATAAATAGACAGATAGATAGATGTGATGATAGGGCCAATAGATAGATATTACAAGATGATAAATAGATAGATAGATAAATAGATAGATAGATATAACGAGAGGGTCTAAATATGAATCCATGGATGATAAATAGTTGAATACAGTGAAACCCCTCTATTGAGGACACCCCTGCAATCAGGACACTTATATTTGTCCCAAGGGTGTCCAGAATAGAGGGGTTCTACTGTATTTAAAAGAGATCTACTAATACCTTCATATCTCCTAATATTACTTTACAAGCAAACATTGAACAGATTGGTCTTCTGGTAGAATAACCATCACATTTTTGAGGTTTATCACTAAAAAATTTAAAAATATGAATTTCTACATGTATGTTTGTGTGTACGTAATATGACTATGTATGTATGCATGTATGTACATAATTATGTATGGTATGTAGGTATGTATGTAATGTATGTACATATATGTATGTATGTATGTATATGTATGCTATGTAGGTATGTATGTATGTACATATATGTATGTGTATATGTATTTATATCAGACTTGGGGTCAATTACTGTAATGCGATATAATTATTACTATTATTATTATCTTAAAAATCAGTTGTTCACTATTACATTACAGTATTACTGCCTAAGTCAATGTTACTGTAATGTTTGATTATATTACTACAGTAGATTACTATTACATCAGTAGATTACTATTAGTATTACTGCCTAAGTCAATGTTACTGTAATGATTACTACAATCTTTCCTACATTAATGTGTTCTTGGAATACCTGAAATAAATTCCTCTTCCAAAGTTTCCATTTCTACTCAACCGAACATCCAATCCTTCGGAACATATAACAGATTTATCAGCTTGTGAACAGTGATATAACAATCTCTCATCAAGCTGGTAACCCTCTCCCCTCTCTTCTATCAAGAGTCTAACTTCTCCCATATATCTTCTCCACAGATTATGAGACTGAATACGTTGTATCTTTGTGACATGGAATCCACAGGCAGCAACTGGTGAATACACTATTCTTGCTTCAGATGTCTCGAAATTTAAACTAATTAAAGTATATGGGTTTGAAGAATCACATTCTGACCACCAAGAAGGTGGGTCGGAAGAGTTAGATAGAAACACAGAGGATGAAGTGATAAACTTTGTAGCGAGACAATCACTTGATTCATGAATGTTAGTACCAAATGATGATGTAGTGGAAGGAGATTTTGGAATAGTGATATTTTGCAACGGAAGTTTAATTTTGAATTTATGTGAATGTTTAGATTTCTTTTCACGTTTTTTTCTGATTTTATTTCTGTGATCAACTAATAAATGAGATATTGAATTCAGATGATTGGATGAGGTAGATAAAGGATTGGTCAAAGATGAAAAGTCTTCACACTCTCTGAGAGATAAGGGACCAGATGAAGAATATGATGTAGGAGTAATAAATTTATCATTTGATAATGTATTTGAGGAAGAAGGGAATGTACAAGTGGAAGTATCCGGTGATGAGGTGAAAGGTTTCACAATGGCGACTGCAGGAGGTTTTACACTAGGACTTTTTAAAGATGTCATCAATGAACTAGACATGGATTGTTCTTCCAAAAGAACTATATCATCACCATTTTTTGAATGTTTCTTCCTCTTTCGTACTTCTGGTGCATCTTTGGCAGATACAATAACGACATCATTTATATTTTTTTCAAGTTCTAATGCTAACAGATAGTCAAGATCATGTGACCCATCACATGACACACCTGTGATAAAACATTCGGTATTCCTATTCTTTCTTTTTCTTTTTACACACCTGTCTCCAATGATTACACAGTCATCATCTTTCTTTCCTTTATTTATCAACTGACCTGTTTCCGTGGCAATTATTTTTAAGTCCTCTCCAAATTCTTTGGAATATTTCGTACTATTATCAGAGAACTCTCCTTCTTCATCATCAACGTTAATAACAGAAGGAACTGTTAATACTTCATTCTTATCTCTTGCTTCTTCTGCCTCTTCAGCATCTGCCATTTTAATTATTAAATGATATTCATAGTTTTAAATTTTTAATTAATTATGCAGATAATTATTATTCATAGATCAAACTGATGAGGGCGATAGTAACAATTATGAATTATGTAAAATTAAAAATACAATACATTACATAAAAATATAAGTGCACACAATTATAGACAGTTTGTCAGATTACAATAATGATTATACATGTCCATTTACAGTAGCTCCATTGGAACGCATTGAGACTGCTGGATTGGACGATGACGGTAATGAGGAAGATAATGATTCTTCGGATGAATTGAAGTTTTCTTGTCCTGATAAAACTCTGGAACGAAGTTCAGACTTGTTAGGACGAGTTAGATCACTAGCTGGTTTGCTGAATGTACGAAATAAGCCGACACTTAATCTAACAGCTTGAATGGCAGCCTGATGAGAATATTTGATACATGATTATATATACATATATATATGTATATAGTATGATGGTGACATCATCCCTTTGATGTGGTGAGGTCTATATATTGTATATATATATATAGACCTAAGAGGAGGTCTATATTTTTTAACATAGACCTGTCTGACTACGTACTCTGTGTACACTAGCTATGTCACCATCATACGTATATAGTATGCTAATAGGTCCTATATACTGAACATAGGGCCCTTGTTTAGTGTCCTCGGATGCAGTATAGCCCTCACAGGCTTGGGCTATATCCCTTCCTCGGACACAAAACTCAACTCCTATATTTTGTATATAGGACCTGTTAGCATACTATATATATGCTAATATTTGAAATACATACATACATACATGATACATATAATACATACATACACACACACACACACACACACACACACACACACACACACACACACACACACACACACACACACACACACACACACACACACACACACACACACACACACACACACACACACACACACACACACACACACACACACACACACACACACACACACACATACATACATCATACACACCACAAATAAACTTTATAGCTCACAAGTAATTTTCTTCGTCGTCTAAGTTTCCTCAACCGATCAGTATTAATACGAGATTGTTTCGTGTGTTGAAACTACACAAAATAATACAAAGTTATACAATAGGTATCCTAATAATGATACAAAGTTATACTAATAATAATGCAAAGGTATACTAATAGGTATCCTAATAATGAAACAAAGTTATACTAATAATAATGCAAAGGTATACTAATAGGTATCCTAATAATGATACAAAGTTATACTAATAATAACTAATAAAACATGCATAGCAATTGAGTTATGACTACACTGGTAATATAACACTTCAAAATGGATATTTAAAAAAATAGATTTTGTAAACACTTTACCAAGAATCATGATTTTAAGACTTTACACTACTCCTAACAAACCACATATGCATGTAGTAAAGAACATTCATGATTTATGACTTTATATGTACTATAGTGTATAGTTTAATGTCATAATGTTAATACATGATTATACCGTAACTCAATAATGAAGCAATGGATTGAAATTTGACATACACAAAAAAGAACAGGAAGAATAATTATATGAAAATGGTGCGGGTAAAACGACTTTTGGTCCTTCCAAACTAAGATTATGAACATTTTTCACAGGTGAACATGAATGACTTGTAAATACTCTTAGACCACAGAAATATAATGCTTGGATCATGTCATATTGTAAGTAATCCATAGTTTATATTAGCAAGAATAAAAAGAAATAAATTAATTTAACTCACTGCTCCAATCCACTGGTGTTCAAGAGATTGTTGAGATGTCAATCGTTTTCTAAATGTAATAAATAAAACCCTCAAATTATAGTTATCAAAGATACATAAAGATATTCACTATTAAAGGTTCTGGATTTATGTATCTCGTCCCCAGACTCCACCCCTTTTTGAGATTGGATGGGGCATCCTATCTCAAAAAGGGGTGGAGTCTGGGGAGGGATTCAATCTATATGACTGTATGTTAGTATGTATAATATTATTGCGGACTGACTAATCACATGAGATATAATTATGTCACATGACACAGGTAGTCAGGTACTAGGTATAGCTTCATGGTATATATGGTATGGTATATGTAGGCAAGCATGCACTGTTGAAGTTAAATTAGAGTAGGCAAACCCGACACAGGTAGTGAGGTAAAGCTTCACTAGAACATAGTATTTATTATAACACTGACTTATTTTAGACTCATTCCCATACTATCTAACCTGGGATTGCGGACAAGTAGTTTAGCTATGAAGTCTTTAGCTGGATCGGATATATCATCATATCCTTCATCTGGATCTGGTTCAGGGAAGTCAAATTCACCTAGTGTCACATTCTGGAATGTGTCCCCATCATTATCCCCAAGAAAAGGGGAACAACCGGTAAGTCTATTGGATGAACAGAAATTACTAGATTAAAGGGAAATTACTAGATCAAAGGGAAGTTAGCAGATTAAAGGGAATTATATTCCATAACATGAATCATGTAATTATATCAACATAATTATAATAAATAAACATACATACATACATACATACATACATACATACATACATACACACACACATACATACATACATACATACATACATACATACAACATACATACATACATACACACATACATACACACACACATACATACATACATACATACATACATACATACATACATACATACATACATACATACATACATACATACATACATACATACATACATACACACACACACACATACATACATACATACATACATACATACATACATGTACATACATACATACATACATACATACATACATACATACATACATACATACATACATACATAAGTACATACACACATACATACATACATACATACATACATACATACATACATACATACATACATAAGTACATACACACATACATACATACATACATACATACATAAGTACATACACACATACATACATACATACATACATACATACATACATACATATATACATACATACATACATACATACATGTACATACATACATACATACATACATACATGTACATACATACATACATACATACATACATACATACATACATACATACATACATACGTACATACATGCATGCATACATGTGTACATAAACACTTAAAATTATGCATTCAGCATAATTACTGCAATTGTTAGGAAATTAGTAAGATTTCCTTCATTCC